>OY720441.1:40157269-40581423 GCA_963082915.1 Dolichopus griseipennis
AGTTTAATAATATAACACATTTCATAAATCAAATCACTTCAATTGTTTTATTTTCTTTTGCAATTTATAGCAGTTGTTGTTGTTGTTGCACATCCTTTGTTCTTTCATATATTATTAGAAAGGTGACGTGCCATGTGATCCTTGGCCATTATGCCCTTGGGCAGTATGTCCCACCAGAGGAGGGATATATTGGCCAAATATTGTAGGGGGGATATATCCCACAGTCGGTGAGATACATTACCTTAAACGAAATTTAAGATTTAATGGCTCACCTAAAATTGAAAAGCAATATATCCCACCAGCTATGGGCTATATCACCTCAAAAATCTTTAGGATCTTATTACCCACCAAACATTAAACTCTTTAATTAATGCAAAATTATTAAGAGCATTAAGACTCACTGTAAGTAAGACAATACATCCTAAAATACAAGTACATAGCATATTAATAATAATTTATGTTTCATTTTAAAAACAGCAATTTGTTATCATCAGGATTCAAAATCAGGGTATTCGTTTTTTCCAGAATGTCCATATATTATGTATATTCCAGATTCTGAATTTGGAGAAACTTTAAATAGTGTTGTATGCGAGATTCAGAACTGAGAGGGATTTTATACTCGGTTACAAAATAAAGGCTATGTACATCTCTTAGGAAAGCACATAACTTTGATTTCATAACTTTGATCCCTCCGAAATTAGAATGTGTTATATAATAATACATTGTGCATGTAAGTATTATATCTTCTTCATAACTGGCAAATAGTCTGCTCACGGTTGGCATGCACTTCCGGTCGCGATTTACTTCAACAGCGATGCGCCGAGCTCACGCTGGGTTCGGGCCAACCTCCACGTTAGCGCGGAACTGGATAAAATATCTGGAATTAACATACGCTCAATATCTATATGAATAATTTGTTTGTTAATTTTTGGTACTTGTTTTTTTTTCTTTTTGAAATGTTTTAAGAATTTTTTTTTTTGGGTGGGTCATAACATCCTAAATTATGGCGTTTTGTCACATTTTAGTGAGTCATAAGATCAAAAAATAACAAAAAAATTTTTGGATAATATATCCCACTAATTTAAGGACATTATCACTCACTAATAGTGAGATATTATGCCCAAACTGAATTTGGGCAATATATCTCAACCCTGGTGGGACATATTGCCCAAGGGCATAATGACTAAGGGCCACATGAAACGTTGCCTATTAGAAATATGATAAATTAACATTTTATATATATATAAATACATAAAATTATAATAAATAAATTTTGATATTAGCAAAATGCCTGCATTATACAATATTAAATCCTTTTGAATAACACAAAACTGTCATACATTCAAACATATTAAAGTATACAGTTAAAAGAATTTATTTAAAAGAATTCATATTTGTATAATTCTAATATGATTACTAAATACACATACAACTTTATAATATAGAAAATATAGTACTTATTAATTTGAATCCTATTATATTGTTTCTTTTGAATTTAATTTAAAAATTGAAAATTTTTGAAATAAATCCAAAGGAAATTAAATCTTTTTTGAAAAAATTTCATTGAATTATAAAAACTGTAAACAATATATACATTACAAAAAGCTTCACATTATTCTTTAATATCATTGCAATGATAAATATATTTTTACACTCACACAAATATAGATATAATGAATTATTAATGAAATAAATAATAATAACAATTCGGAAAATGTTGAATTACTTTTTAATTAATTACCTTTAATATACCTAGTACAAATTGTGCCTAAAAGGTCCTGTTGATTTATATTTATATATACATAATGAACACCTGCTTTTTATTTAAATTGTGTTGTAAATACATAAATTATTTAAATATAATATATATAAATTTAATGTAATGTAAAAATCTTGCATTATATTTGATTTTGTAAAAAAAAAAAACAAAAAAACAATAGAAGTAAAAATTAAAATGAAAAATAATTTAATTAAATAACATTGATCGATAAAATAAATGATAAATAATTTTGACAGCTATAGAAGTAACTGGGTGTACAAGTAACTTCTGAAATTTTTAATTCAGATGCAAATGAAGCTTAGCCTTAATCATTTTGTAATGGATTTGAATATAGCTTAATATAGATTTGAATAGGGCCATTGTGGGCTGATTCTAATTAATCTTTCAATTTTTATATCTTATTTAAATTTAAATTTTAAAACTATATTTATAATTATCTTAATTAATCAATATGCTTATTTAAAGTTTTACTACGCGATAGATAGATTTTTACGTCAATTTTTCTTCCCTTACCTATTTCGTATTCTGGTTTAAACGTTGTGAGCCAGTGTGTCTGTAAAAAGCTATTTGTGTTATCCCAGTTAGCTTACCTAGTGTTTTGTATAAAATGCTTAATTTGCTTTATTTTTAAATTAAGGTGTTGGTTATGTAAGCCTATGATCGGGATCTTTATAGCTAACTTGGCTTCTCTGTCTTCAAATTAATTTTCCTTAATTCCGCTATGACCGGGGACCCATATTAGCTTCAATTCCCTTCCCACTTGACTTAAAAGATTTCTGACGACTTTTACTCAAATTGTTTGTTTGCGTGGTTCGTTATGGCATTGAGGGCACTTAGACAAGTCTTTAATTATATTATACCTTTATTATGTTGGATCATAAATTGTAAAGAAATTTGACTTTTTCAGTAAATTTTCTTGAAGAAAACTTCCAATCTGTTTGGGGATCGAACCCGCATGATTTGGGTTAATCTTGTGGTAACTATTTTGGTACTTAGACCTTTAAAACGTCTTTTGTTTCAAATTTAAATTTATTGCATAACGCGTGCAAAAGTGTGCAAATAAATAAATATTTCATGACAAGTATTACGCGAGTCGAACCCACGGCCAAAAACTTACTCGCTAAACCACCAACGTCTCGTTTTAATTTATTAAAACTTAATTATAGATATTCTCTTAATTACCTTGATCGTTTCCATATATGGAAATAATAAAATGCTTTTAAATTTTTTTTTCGAAGCCATCTAGTGATAGTTAAACAATTATTTATTGATTACTAACAGTTACTTTAAGAATGAAGGCTTTAAAAAATTCCAAGTTATTTAATCAGTTAATTGTAATCTTGCTTCTGAACTTTCTTTTACTTGTAAAATCATTTCTTGCAATCTTTAACGACCTTCATTTTGGTTTGTTTAATGGCAGCTTTAATTTAATCCGGATCTAACTATGTAATTGTTCCAAGTATCTATTATCTGTAATTATGTTTTCTTTATTTTACACTACAAGTTTCTTAACTTACTTAAATAAGCATTCCAAGTCTTCCAGGGTGTCACCAAGCATTGTGACTGTAGCATGGAAATCACGAATGGTTGAAGTTTCGTCAGTTTTTTAAACATATAATTTTCTCTAACATGAAGTAAATCATTAGCTTGAAAATACTAACAGGTTTATTACTGGTAGTCCTGCTAAGTACTGATAGTAATTAGAAATACTGGTAGTAGTGGTAGTAAGGTACTAAAAAGTACTTGTGATGTACTGGTTGGTACTGGTATTTACAGGTCTTACTGGTAAGTACTGGTAAGTACTAGTAAGCACTGGTAAGTACTTTTCAAGTACCAGTTAATAATACTTTAATGTTATTATATATTTTTTCAATAATAGTACTGGTATTATAATAGTACGGTTTGTTTACTTAAGAACCAAAGTATTGGAATTTTGCCAGCTACGTAAGTTAATAAAAATTCTTCTAAATTTTGTGAAGGATATCCGGCTCTACAACATGTTATGTCCCGCCAGTTAATAATACTTCAGTTACAAAATTTCTTATTCTCAGAACAATAAGAAATCTAAAAATATACTCGTCTACTGTTAGTAAATTATTTATTGATATGTAAATTACAACTTTTCAAAATTTCTGGAATACTAGGAAGCTCTTAATGTAATACATTTTGTTTTTTTACTATAAGAAGGTTCATTTGTTTGCATAATGCATGTGCATTTCATTCTTTTCAATTATTTTATTTATTCATTTATTCATCTTTTATGGTATGAAAGTGTTGAATTCAATCAAAATAATTTTCATATTCTAATTCCACTATACAAAAGGTAATTTAATACATAATAATTTTAAATTTGAATTTTTATTTTATCTAGCTATGGAAAATTTAGAATTCACTCATATTGAAAATTTACAAATTAAATTTTAAAATTGAATTTTTGTAAAAATATGAAAGATTTTAATGCTGTTTTTGATATCAGTTGTAGTTTTATTGTAAAATATTAAATGGATATTAAAATATACCAAATTAAATTCACCATTTTACCAATTTTGTAAATTTCAATTTATTGCAATTTTTGAAAGATCATTATGAAGTGGAATTTTATAAGATTTTTAGTATCAGAATTATAAAACAGTAAGTTTTATCTTACTATTATAAATATTATGTATTTTATCTTGAAATCTTGAATATTATTTATTTTAATTTTAAGTGATATTTTAAGTAGATATTTAATTATAAATAAATACGAATACTTAAGTACTTAAACTAAATTGTATGTATATAAAATTATTGCATTAAATAGTTTTAATTTTAATAAAGTAAAATAATGAAGCAATGAATGCAATGAAAGCTAATGAGGCAATTATATTTTCAGAAGAGTATCGATACTCACTGGCGTTATTAGATTTTATATTGTTTAAATAATTTGATTCTTGATTTTTCTAGAATTTATTCTAAGTATTTGTGGTTTAAAATATTTCAGGTCAGAAGTACTATCTTATGGCCTTTAGGCATTAATTCATAAATAATTAAAATTTACTTACTCATTAATTCAACTATTGCAGCTTCACATAGTCGTATTTAATTGGAACAAGTGTTTTACATTCTCAATTTTATATCCCTATAGTTAGATACTCAGCGCGATTACAGTCCAGGAAAATACACAAATACACAGCACGATTATAGTCCGTTATATTTTCAAAATACTTCACACATTTTTAATTTTGTTTCCATTTCAAGTGACAATATTATTGAAGATGTTGATGCACTAAAGTTATTCCGTTGGTAACAAATCAATCTAAACATGATATAGATAAAAGTTTGTGGATCAGATCAGCGTCGAATGGTATATAGATTTAGCTATATGTGTCTGTATCTCTGTGGATCTATTCAACAGTGTGTCTATCCATTAGCGAAATAACTAAAAAACTACAAAAGCTACAGCTTTGAATTACACTCAAAGTGTTGTTAAAATTATATGTGGGTTCACCATTGTAAATCAGACAACGACTACAGTGGATTACAACACCGATTTCTAAACCACGTTCGTGTTTTTTAAAACTATCCACACTAAATAGGACAATGGAATTTCCGCAAGGTCGAGGCTGATCTAATCAAAGGTTAAAATTCAGTAAACAATATAATAAGAATAATTATTTGGTACAGTACAACGTATGCAACGTATTCAATTGGTGTAAAATTAATCAAGCAACGTAGTTGAAATTCACACGTTAGAAAAGCTGGAAATAATTTGCTTCAGATTTTAGGATGAATTAAAAATCAGAGAGCTAACAAGAGCAACTTTAATTTTTTTTTTGTTTTTACATTTAACTAGCTAATACACAGATCGCGTTGCTCCGCCTCTCAATGCGAATTTTATTTAAGTTGATTTTAAAATTTAACACAAAAATGTTAACTTAGGTTTGTATTGAAGTAATTTTTTTAAAAAAAAGATTTTTCTAAAATTTTTCTAGCAATTTTTTAACAAATTTTTTAAATTTCACTTGTTTCAAGATTAATAATAGATGCGCAGAAAATTTAATTCAGTTGATATTATTCGTCAGAAACCCTCCAACTTCAATTCCACCGTCAAGAAGCACCATGTACAGGAAATTTAAACTTAACCGTTCCAACTGTTTAAATTTTTATATTGCTGTTGACAAAAATTAACCGTTGCCCTGATATGGCTTAACAAAATTCAAGCCTTTTAATAGAGTCAACTTCAACATTAAAGAGCTTCACGTATACAAAATTTGTAGTCAATCGGTAGTACTTTCTTTTGATCCAAAACAGTACTTCGCAAAAGTGAACGTTATTTGCTTCCAAAAAAGTTTTGTTTTATATACCGTCGGGCCGACATGGTTTAAAAATTCCAATAGTGTCAACAGTTTTCAAGGAGCATCACATTTTAAAAAATTTATTGATTAACGTGGATATTGAATTAAATTTGTGAAACCGTTTTCATTTTAGAACAAAAATGTTTAAATACATTCTGAGTAGTTTCGGAGTGCATTCACTATACACTATCAACAAACAAACTTACGCTTTTATACATATAGATTGAATCCGTTACACTGCCATTATGACATAGTTTCAGCTTAAAAAACATTATTAAAAAATTTTGTTAAAAAATTTCCTTCCAATATTCAATTTAAACAAAAACACATATTCATATGCAAAGAAACCACAATACATTCAAATAAAATGCTTAAAGAGATCAATCCGAATAAAAGGTTCTTTCATGTATAAACGTTTAATTGAATTTATTTGGAAATCTCTTTGAGTTTAAGCATTTTATAGTTATTTTCAATATTTTTCAGATTTTTTTTTAAAGTTTTGCGGCATTTAAAAGTTTTTACATAATTTTTTTTTTTTTATTAAATATAAGGATATGCTATAACTGTTATTACAACAGTTATTTTTGATTATTATTATTACTTTAGTACTTCTCTCTTTTTTTTTTGCTACGGATCAATTGAATTTACAGTTTTTAAGATTTTTTTCGTTTTTGTAATCAATATTATATGGTTTCCTTTTTGGATGTCTGCCAAATATTTAAAATATCTTATTCTTTTGGCTCCACAGAACGGGATGAAGAAAGGAGAAAACAGTTTCAATTTCAGGAATATTTTTTTTTTCACTAAATAAAAATTGTTTGGACTCTAGTATTCTGTCCCTCATTTTGCATTTTCATCCACTTTCAGATATCTTTTTTAGTTTATAAAAATTTTTAAAATTTCTAGGTAGGGATGCAGTGACAATGTTTCGTGAAATAAAGTGTACTTTAACCTAATTTTTAAGTTTCAGTTGCAATCTTCATTTCTACCGGAATATACCTACCTTAACCCAATTCTAATTTTACTTTTTTGTTTCATTCTTTGACTGGACTTAAGATTTCTATGACATCTAAAGTTGAAGGTATAGCTTTTTTAAACTTTTCCAAGTGGAATAGAGATACTGTGCTTGCTCTTGCTGATTGCTGTACAATCACAAAGCATTGTACAATATAATCTTTAGCTGGAAAAAAATCTATCAATTAATTAACATAATTATATGGTAGATGACAAATTTTTCATAAAATCTAAATATTATGCCTCCCCTTTAACAATTGGAGCGTAACCTGCTTCAAGTAATACTGTAGATGGAAATATAAAAATTTATAACTTCCAAAGCTCAAAAAAGCACTAATATTGGTTTATTTATAATGAATCCTTCAACCCTCTCCTATATTCCATTTCTCTCCAATTCCTTTTAACTATGCCCATATTTTTATTTGCAGATTTATGTACAGAAGAATCCGTTCCTAGAGTTTCAATTTCGACGTTATTTCGAAACCCGAATCAAGCGCCAGTATTTCTAAGTGCTCTAGTTTCGACTGCATATCCCTGACACTGTTGGATAGAAGAACTATGTCATCAGAATAGCCTTAGTCTTCCAGGTGGCGATTGAATTTGCAAGAAATATCATTTCTCTGTTTATAGACTTTGGACATTGGACGGACATAGTTTGACTAGCAAGTAACCAATCTATAATAATAATAATAATAATAAACTGTATTTATTTAAAGCCCGCCAACACAAAAAGGTTTTTTTTCGGGCTCTTCAAATTATTACAAAAAAGTTATTTATAAAATTATTTAAACGTAAAATACATATTTCATTTTAATAATGTTCTTATAAACTAATAATATTCTTTATTATAAATTTTATATAATATAGTACTAACTTAAAATTATGAACTTAAATAATATATAACATTATTAATATTCCAATTTTTATTCATTTTGCATTTTGTATTGTGTAAGTGAAATTATTAAACATTTCCAAGACGCTAGATTCAAACATTGTCATAAATTTTTATATATTTGATAAAATTTAAGATGTTTTTACTTTCTTCAAAAGAATCTATAGATAAATTATTTAGTCCCTGTATATTAAAAGTTGACCGAGCAGTAGCACAAAGCGCGCAATTTTCAAAAACGTGTTTGATTGTTAATAAAATACCACAGGAACATGTAGGGGGAACTTGTTTTTCGATTATAAATTTGTGGGTAATTTTAGTGTGACCTATTCTTAACCTTGTTAAAACTACAGACTCTCTTCGGTTCAAGCACAAAATCGACTTCCAATGCCTAGTTGTTTCTTTAATATCTCTTAACTTATTATTTAGAGTTGCGTTTTCCCATTTGTTGTTCCACATTTTTTGTAAGTTTTGATTTAAAACTTCGTTAAGATCTTCGTAGAAAAAAAGGAATTTTTTATCATAAGGCAGTTTAATAGATTCCTTGGCCAGTAAATCCACTTTATTATTATACCCAACATTCATGTGACTTGGAATCCACATGAAAACAAAATTCAATTTCCAGTTTTTGTAAATGATTTCTTTGATTTTATTACTGATAGGGTGTTTAGAGTACATTTTTTGGATAATTTGAAGCGAGCTAAGTGAGTCGGTACATATTAAGAAATTTATTTTGTTAATTTTTGTTGCATATTTTACAGCTTTTTGGATAGCGTATAGCTCTGCTGTGCATATATTTGCAAAATTTTTTATGTGAAACCTTTTTTCACTACTCTTGTGTTTAAAGGCGCAACCTGTTTCTCCATTATAGACGGATCCATCAGTATAAATTTTTTCATAATTTAAATAAATTGAGTTACTTTTTTCGTTGAAAAAGGTTTGAAATTTTTCAGCTGATGTGCTTTCTTTTTTGTAATAAGATAAAGAGAGATCAATATTTAAGTTTGAAAGCCAAGGTGGTGTAGATTGAAACTTCTTACAATCAAATTTATACTTATAAGGAATTGAGTATTTTTCTGCTATAAGTTTGAGTCGGACATAGCACGGTTGGTAGCTATTAGATTTTTCTTTCATTTTTTCAAATTGTTCCTCATTTTCTAATTTTGGTTTTAATGGATGTTTCTTAAAAGAACATAATTTGATAAGCAATTTTAGGCTTTGTTGCTCACGTCTATACTTCAGAGGGTATTGTCCGGCATCGACAATAATACTAATAACAGGACTGGTGCGGAAAGCACCGGTACATGTTCTCAAACCAATGTTATGTACAGGATCAAGCATTTTCAAGCTTGTTTTGCTTGCTGAGTTATATAGGGCACTACCATAATCAAGAGTTGGCAAAACAATTAGGCTATGTATTCTAAGCAAAAGTTTCCGATCTGAACCGTAGTCTGTACCTGAGAGTATTTTAAGTAAGTTTAGCTTTTTACTGGCTTTTACTTTAATTTTTTTTATGTGTTCCGTCCACTTTAATTTAGGATCTAAAGTCATGCCAAGAAATGTGTGTTTTTCTACATATTTGATGGATAACCCATTTAGTTTAATTTCAGGATAATATATATTTTTGGTTTTTCTGGTAAAAAGCATACATACAGTTTTATTTCTAGAAAAGGTGAAACCGTTGATGCTTGTTTCTTCGTAAAGACTATTTACACAATTTTGTAGTTCGGATTGGATGAATTTTAAACTGTTTGATGATAGAAAAATTACCAAATCATCTGCATACATAGCATATTTTACTGGCGCTTTAATTTTAGATAATAGCCTGTTGATTGCTACTAAGAACAGTGTTACACTAAGGACAGATCCTTGTGGAACCCCGTTTTCAAATACTTTTTCTTTTGAACAAGTATTTCCTATTAACGTAACATATTTTCGGTTAGAAAGAAAGTTTTGAACAAATTTTACTAAGTTGCCTTTCAGCCCTATTTTTATAAGTTCATTTAAGAGATTTCTTTTCCATACAGTATCATATGCTCTTTGAATGTCAAAGAAAACAGATACAAGAAAACGCTTGTTGGAAAAGGTTTCCATTATTTCAGATTCAAGTAATAGTAAGTTGTCTATTGTACTTCTATTTTTTCGAAATCCAGATTGAAACAAATTAATTTTATTATTTTGTTCAAGGAACCATTGAAGTCTTTTGTTTATAATTCTTTCTAAAACTTTACATAGACAGTTAGTTAAGGATATAGGCCTGTAGTTGTCCGTGTTTTTCGGATCTTTTCCTTTCTTTAAGATTGGTATAAGTAAAGCATTTTTCCAGCTCAAAGGGAAAGTACCAGTGGCGTATACTTCGTTGTAAAGATTTAGGAGTTCTTTTAGGTTGTATGTGTTCATGTTTTTCAGCATTTCATAATGAATTAGATCTGGACCTGGGGATGATCCAGTACACTCTGCTAAAGCATTTTCTAATTCAGACAAAGTAAATGGTACATTATAATTTTCATTATTATTTTCAGGAATTAGCAGTGAGTTTGCTTCTATTTGTTCTTTATATAGCAAGAAGGAACTGTCGTAGTTTTCGTTGCTTGAAGTATTATAAAAAGTTTTTAAAAACTCTTCCGAAATATGTTTTGTATTGGTTATTACTTTATTATCTACTAAAATTGAAGTAATATTTGTTGATTTATGTTTTCCACATAGTTTCCGTATTTTTTGAAAAAGTTCAGAAGCAGGCGTATTGCTTGTTATTGAATTTACATATTCTTTCCATGATTTTTTTTTATAATACCTAATAGATTTACGGGCTTTATATTTCGCGACTATAAAATTTTTAAAATCGTTCAAATCCAGGGTTCTCTGATATTTTCTAAGAAATTTTTTACGTTGCTTAATAAGCTCTTCTATCTCATTATTCCACCATGGTACCATTTTTTCCCCTTGTGTAGTTTTTGTCAGAGGTATCGACATTTCAGCTGCGTGAAGAATTTTATTCCTTAAAAATAACTCATGGTCATTTATATTTTTAAATCGTTTCTGAGAAAATTCTAAATTAAGGTTATTTTTAAAAAGGTCCCAATTTGCTTTTCTAATGTTGTACTTTTTCCTTGAAGAAGTCCTACAAAAAGTATGAACTAGAGGAAGAATAATGGGGAAATGGTCACTATTATGTAGATCTTCATCTACAAACCAATCAAAATAATTTTCAATTATGGGTGTTACTAACGTTAAGTCAATACAGCTTGAAGTTTTATAAGCAAAACTGAAATGTGTGGAACTTCCATTATTTAATAGGTTCAAGGAGTTTGCATTGATTATAGCCTCTACCATTTTCCCCCTATTATCTAGTTTGTCCGAACCCCATAAAGGATTATGACTATTGAAATCCCCTAGTAATATGAAAGGACTGTCAAACTGCTTAATTAGGTTTTCAATATCAACATAGGAAACATTATCTTTTCCTGCGAGATAAATATTGCATATAATGAATTTTATAGGGAAAAACAATTTAATTGCCACTGCTTGTACAGTGGACTGTAAATTCACTTCTTCACACGTATATTTGTCATTTACAAGAATTGCAACTCCACCGTGTGCCACAGTATCAGATAGAACATTTTTATAAAAGGTGTTGTAGTTCTTAAATTTAGGAATGGTATTAAATTTAAATCTAGTCTCTTGGAAACAAAAAACAAAAGAATTGTATTTACTTTCTAATAACTTAAACTCTTCATAATGATTATATAAACCATTACAATTCCATTGAATAATATTAATATTAGTTCTACTCATTATATTCTATATTAGATGTTTCTGATTCAGAGAAACTATTACTACTTATTTCTCTTACGCTATTTTTGTTATTATTAATTTTTATTATTTGTTTTTTCTTATCTCTTTTTTCTTTTTTAATAGCTTTCAAAGTTCTTTTCGAAATTTTAAGAGGCGGTATTAAAATATTTTCATTAACTAAAGCTTTTGTTTTATTTTTTAAAATTGGAATATTATTACCTGCTATTGATACAATATTATTTTGACTTATAATATTACTATCCTCTTCGGTTTTTTCAATGGCAGCACTTATTGATGTTGTTTCATTTGTATGATGAGCGTCTATTTCCATTTTATTCTCTTTTAAAGTTGTTGTTGTCTCAGTGTTACAGTTGCATTTACATGTGCATTGTTTTAAATTGTTATTATTGTAAATAATACTAGAGTAAGTTCTTTCTCTGACAGAAAGAGGGTTTCTCTGTCTATATCTACGATTTGCTTCACGTATATCTGTTTTTTCTAACGTTTTAATTTTTTGTATTTCTCTTTCTTTTAGAAATATAGGACAGGTTTTTGAAAATGCATGATGAGATTGAAAACAGTTGATACATTTAGATGGTCTATCACATATTTCGTTGTTTTCAGCATTATGAATTTTATTTCCACAATTTGAACAATTTTTCTCCACTTTACAATTATTGGTTATATGTCCAAAACGTAAACAATTGTAACATCTTAAAGGAGCAGGAATGTACGGACGTATTCTCATTATCTGATATCCAACTTCTATGAATTCTGGAAGTTCTGATGTTGAGAAAGTAAATATATAGAGGTCACCTTCTTCCATTTCATTTGTTTCCTTATTTTTACGCTTTATTCTTCTATAATCTGTTACAAATTGGTTTTTTAGATTATCTAAGATATGTTGTTTTTCTAAATATTTTAAATCTGGACAAAAAGCTACACCTTTTTTTTGATTGAGGGTTTCATGTTCATAAATATTAATTTTTGTATTCGCATCCAAATTTTTTAATTGTATTAAATTTTTTGCTTGGTTGAGTGTTTTTGTTTCTAAAAGAATTTTTCCATTTCTTAATTTAGTACATTTCTTAATATCACCTGCTACCGATGATATTACTGCTTTTAATAGAAAAGGCGATATTTTCTCCATACTTAAATTAGCTTCAGTTCTTTCCATTAATAAAAATTTCGGACCTGGTACATCATTCTTTAATTTTTTTGTTTTGTCAAAAAATAATGCGTTTGGATTTAGACCTAAAAGGTCGGGGGTTCCACTGTCCCCCATTTTATTTAAATTAATATTTGTTGAATTTATATGATTTATTATTGTCTTTATGTAAATAAATTATTTAATGTAAATAGTTTGTTAAAAATTAATTTAAACCAAGTTATTTCTATATATTACAATTTATATTTATTAAAATTTGTTTTAATTACACGTGTTTAATTCAAAATCACTAAGAGAAAAATACCGTTTTTTTTTTTTTTTTTTTGATAATTTAATATAATAATATTATTACTTGAAATGAACTTCTCTCTTTGAGAGGTATCAGAAGACTGAGTAACCAATCTATAATCTATCAAGTGTTAAAGTTTCACACTACTCAAAAGAACTCCGCACAGTTCTAAAGAGTAACTTTTAAAGCGTCATTGCACTTAGCCTTAGAAATTGGTCAGACATAAAGGCAATCAAATAAATCTCAGAAATTATTCCTTCACTTATTAAAATCATTAGTCCACCATTCAGATAATACTGAAACTATATTTCACTTAATATTAAAGTGCAATTTAAAATAAAATTAAGACACTGTTACTTGTATAACACTGTAAAAATCTATAAAAGTAATTTCCATTTTTTTTTTCCTTCAGTACATTGCTCTTGATATTTTGGGGTTATCACAGTATCATAGTTGGTCTAGTTATATAGTGTAACACATTTCATGAATGACAAAAAAAAAAGAAAGAGAAGAAAAATTAAAAAAAAAAGTGAAGCAATAGTTTTTTTTTATATTTAAGCATATTTGATAAAACCATTATTTTTATTATTACAGACTGACTGCAAAAATATTATATATCTAATATGTTGAATCAGTATATACTTCCTTTCCTTTTCTTTTCAGTATATTTTATTATTTTTTTTTATTTTCTGTCTCTTCAGTTTCTTACTTGAATAAGAATGAAAATAAAAAAAATAAAAAAAAAAAAAACTGAAAGAGACAAATGATATAAAAAATATTATGAAATGAAATTTTATTACTGCATATATGGTGCACATTATTATAACCTCCCGTTTTACGTCATTTCAATTTAAATTCATTTTAACATTGTATTCTGTGTGTTTATGTGTGTGTATGTGTATAAATATATATTGTAATAATATATATATGTATAGGATGGTGACAATGATATGAGGTTAAAGTGTTGAAGAAAAAAATAAAAAAAATTGATACTTAAGTAATATAGTGAAAAAAATTGTTATTGAAAATATTATATTTTTAAATTTAAGTATGCTGTAATGTACATTTTTTATTTAAAAAAAAAAAAAAAAAAAAAAATTACATTCTCTTAATAATTTGGGTGTTACAGACATGAGACAGTTTATATAATATTAATATATATATATATACCTATATATATATAGATTTAAATGTGCACTATTATTTTATATTTAAAAAATTTTTTAAAAGAATTGAGACATTAACACTAATATTATTTAATTGACATATTAAATTTTTAGAAAATTATTTCAATAAATTAAATTTTATGTGATATAATTACATATAAATGTATATATATATATATAGATGTATTATTTTGATTGTACTAATAAAAAAATATAATGAAGAAAATTGAATATATGTTTCAATTATTCTAAAATATATGGAAAATATTTTAATAATACTAATATAATTATCTGAATAATAGCGTAGTGATTTAGATGCCGCCTATCATATGTAAAGTCTCGGGTTATAACCAAAAAATTAGACAAAACTGGTTTAGTAAAAATTTTTCCACAACAATCCGCGACCTCAAATTATTCAACAAATTCCAATCTGTCAATTCTTGGACAGCGACCTCTTTGATTAAAAAACTCATTTCGCTTATGACATATATCTTTAACAAAACATGATGTCAAAGGGGGTTAAAAAAATTCAGTAATAAAGAAATTCGGAAATTTATTTTGTTAAGAATCGCTAATTTTTGGATGAAATAATGCTAATTACCTTTTCAAAATATCAAATACACAACATTATTAGACTTACACTTATGTATAAATCAAAATATTTGTTGAAAGACTGCCTTTCAAACTTCTTCAACTACACACAAAATATTTTATTCAGATGCTGGCTATTTACAAAATTTACAAAACCATTTACAAAATTTCAGACATCCAGTTTTACCAAGGATAGAGTTATTTTCATATAAAAAAAAAAACTGTATGGCAGCTACTCGAACCCTTTGCAGTAGATCAACCAAATTTTGGTCATAAAGAAACTTTGGCCATGATAAAACTAAACAACTTGTAGCAAAATTTCAGACACGCAGCTGTAATAGGAACAGAGAAATGCTCATATAAAAAAAGAAGTTGTATGGCAGCTACCCGAACCCATGGACCAAAATGGCTGGATTTAAATAGCGATAACGGATCCATTCATCTGATACTATTCATACACTTGAGTCTATATCTACCATACCCCCCCCCCCCCTCCCTATTTGTCTGCTTCACAAACGTAATGGCAAATTTATTATACCCTTTGACCTAGAGTCATACGATTCCATTGGGTAAACTAGCTGAATTTCAATAGCGATGACGGTTATTGCATTAAAACTAGTTTAGTTCCTGCCTCCTTTAGTTTTTGCGGGCGAACAGACGTGGACGAAAAAACGTACGGACGGACATACATAGCTGCATTCATACAATACATTCTCTGCGTATGTCATAAATGTAATGACAAATTAAGTATATCCTTTCGAGTCGTACGGGTATAAATATATTATTTATATCAACATTAGTTTATAACGTTGTAATATAAAAAATATACCAGCTACTTCATTTATTGTATGTAGTAGAGTACTGTTTATAAATAAATAAATACAAAAAAAAAGCATCCATTTATGGTTTTTGTGGAATTTCTGAATTAGTTTTGAAAGTTTTCACTTCTAAAATATGTCTTTCGAACAATTTTTCCCATTAAAAAATTTAAAATTTCCACTTTTAAATAAAACTAATTGCATACTCATAAAATTTTTAATTAAAATTTTTAAAATTAAAAAAATATTTTAAATATCCGTTTTTTAAGAGGACGAAAGGATATTGAAAGAAACCTAATATTTAAATTAATTTATTCCGATTTAAAATTAGGTATCTCTGAAAATAATTAAAAATTTAATGAAATATACTTTGCATTACAAAAATTTATTCATTTTTATTTTATACGCGGTTTATAAGAACATAATTTTAATGGAATAATTATTTACCACCAGATTGTGAATCTTGATTTTGGAAATTGAATGTGAGAATTTTTTGAAATTTGTTTTTTTGATTTAATACTATCAAAAAACAAATAAATTTTATTATGCACGTATGCTAGATCTTTTCTTGTTTAGTTTTAAAGATTTAGCTTTAGGTGCAAGTTTCACTTTAACAAGATTTTGTTTTTAGTGAAAGGTTTTGCCTCATCTAACAACAAGTTTTCACTTAATTATATTATTATTATTTCACTATTTTATTATCACTTAATGGCAAGTTTTTATTTTTATGTAGATCTCAGAAAAATGGGTCTTTCTTGAAAGCTTAAAGTACAGCCAGTGTAATTGAGAATAACTAGTAATAATATAACTTACAGATACAGATATACCTTAACATTGAAATGAAAGTGAAAGAATGTATAGTAGGCTATGTAAATTTTCAGAAACCTGCACAAACTTAAAATAAACATTGGGTTATACGTTTTTTCAGTTGTTCAGACTTTTGGCTGGTTTTTCATTAAATATAAAACAAAAATTATGTTTTTATTTATCCCTATTGTTGCATTTAATATTTTGGGGGCTGCCGCTCCCAAAACCTCCGCTGAAAATTTTATTGAAATCGTAATTGTGTAAGCAAATCTTAAATCTTGAATAACTTTTAATAATAAATAATATATCAGCATAGCTTTTAATAAATTGCCCCCTCCCCTCCCTATTTAATAATCAGAAAAAAGGGGAAGCCCTAGTCTTGCGTTCTACTCTAAAATCTCTCCGAATACAGGATTTCACCTATATAGATAAATAAATATTCCGTAAAAGGGGAAATATTTATTTTCTCAAAAATGTCAAATGTCGATTGGAATTTTAAATAGTTTCCAAAGTTAAAATAAATAAGAGTCCTTTCTTTTGAGGACAATTTTAAAAATGGTTTTTGGGAACTTTTTGCATATGTTTTTAATTTTGGTATTTGGGATTTTTTTGGTACAGCTGTCATAGCATAATATGTTCAGTACTTTCCCTTTCCTGTGTTCTTTCCTCTAACATGTACCTATGATATTGGCGGGCTTGTGAACCTAACAGCAAGTTAGAATTAAAAAAAAAAAAATTTTTTCAAACTTTTATAACATATCCCTTTATTCAGATATTCCTATTAGATACCAGCAGAAAGCTAGAAAACTATAAAAGTGCATTGAAGGGGCAAGAATTATAAATAATAAAGAATTCTCCGAAGAAAAGAAGGAAACCTTCCATTCTAATTTAACCAACAATTTAGTTATGGCAAGATTAATTTGAATTGCATTTTTTTTATAGAAAACAATGTTCAGTAGATCCTTCCGCCGCTTTTTCCACTAATTATAGAAAATCTAGTGAAAATTTAATTTAATTTCAATATTTTATATTAATGTTAATACAAGGCTGACACAATTTTTATTTTTTATTTGAAAAATCATTATTATGTTTCTTTTACTTTTCATTCTATTAAATATATTAATATATATAGTTTATATACTTTTTTTTATTTTTTTAACTTTTCCAATTTATTTTTTTTTTTTTTTTTTTTTTATTCACTCACTACTGAACATTTCCTGATTAAAGTGAATTGAATTTTTTTTAATTTTTCTTCAATTTTTTAAAATAAAAATTTAGAACGGAATTTCCTTTTGAAGTTTTCCGTTAACTAAAATATATTAAGTTATCAAGTTATCGGGAGATTGTTAAATAAAATACTAGTATAGAAAAAAAAAAACTTTTTTATTTTCTAGTTCTCTTTTAATCCGTTTTTTTACTCCGGAAAAATAAAATAGAATTCTAAGGTATCTTTTTTTTTTTGAAAAATAGATTTATTTTTATTATGTAACTATAGTTACGCCACTTAAAATTTTTCCAAAGGAAAATTAATTATAAAGAATAGTTAGCGCAAAAAGAAAAATAAAGAAAGAATTGGGAGGATTTCCCAAATCAATCAATTATAATTCAAAAATATATAAAAAAAAAATTAATTGGTGAATGAAATAAAAAAAAACAAACCTATGTTTTAGTTCTAATTAAAATTGTTGTAGAAAAAAAAATCGTTGAAAACTTCAATCGTTTCAGTTATCGCTTCTCTAAAATAATTTTCACACGACAGCAGAGGGTATGTCAGTTCGGTATTCCACATTAGTTTTACAAGAGGTTTTTTATAGTTTATAACCCATAGGAACTGATTTAAGAACTGTAAGATGTAAGATGATTAAACTGATTAAACTGTAAGATGATTCTATCCCTAGCTTACCACCTTACCTTACTCTACAACTGATAAATTAAATTGTCAGTTACACGAACATAATACTATTTAAGTTCCACCTTATACCAAATTTAAATTATGAAACTTTATTAATCCCGATGATATGCCGGTTAGATCTAAGGAGGCGAACCACTATTTTCATTCCTTTCAATTTTCAGAAACATGATGAAAACAGACAAAACACGTTTTTACCAAATTTCTAGTTGTTTGATGTTCATTAATTTCTAATGTAATATTTGTTAGATCTTAGAAAGCGCGTAAAAGATACCCGAAGCATCAATCTAATAGGTTCCAAACTTCAGAAAAGAAAAAGGAAAAAAAACACTCTTTCATCAAATTTGAAGATTCTATCTTCATTGGTTTCGAAATTATGCTTGTTTGGCTTCAATTCGATCAAAGTTTTATAAAATCTGTAACCATGGTCCCGTCTTGTCCATTTTGAACCCGGATTTACTTTCGTCAATGGCAACCAGCAGTATAAGTTTCATCAAAAATATCACCATTAGTTTTTGAGTTATCGTGTTTACGGAAGAGCGTCGCTAAATCGACTCAGGAGTTGACGCTGAGCAATCTATATGCATAACTTTTTAGATAAAGTTAATTGCCATAGAATAAATTTCGATCTAAAAACCAATGCGATAAAAACATAATTTATGATTATGATATTAGTAGATGCTAAATATTCCATATACCGCAGTTACAGTTACAATCTCCCATATTCCAATTTAACAAGTTCCTTACTACAAATATCTTGGGCGTTGGCTGAATTGGCACTGGACTTTTAAACGTCTCGTATAGAAATGGCGGGAAGTGTTTATTTATAGTACAAAAAGGTGTTTTGCTGCAATGATTTAAACCTAGATCTTCGTCAATGTTCTAAAATTTCATGTATAATCTGTTGTATTATAATAGATTAGAGATTTGGACTTTAACAACACACATATATAAATTTTAAAATGTGACTCTTTGGAAGAACACTGAGAATTTTGTGGACATAAAGTGTCACAAAAATTCTTTGAAGAATAAATAAAAACCGAGAACTCCTTTCAAATATAAAAAGAAGAAAAATATCAAAAATTTTGGACGTGTGCTGCGAGGTCAAAAGTTTGAGCTTATACAGGCATCCGTTGAAACTATTGTTTTGGTTCCGTACCATCAACAAAACTAGACAGATTTATCAAATATTGGTAATTTGATAAACATTACGATTGATCAAAATTAATACAAAAGCATTTTATTAATAATTTAACTCAACTTTCTGGTCATATATCCGTTTACATCCAATAGTTGACTGTGATCACATAGAGGGAAAAAATAATTAGTTAATGAAAAATTTTATCAGATTTTGTTTTACCAAAATTTAAAACAATTAGAGGAAGAGTGTAGTAGAGTAGACTGTGTCAACTCTGGGATACCCGTATGACCGTAACATATACATTATATCATCCGGTTAATTTCTTTTGGCAAAATTCAAACATATAGCTTTATTAGGTGTAGTGTAATGCTCATATAAAAGTAGGAGTTGTATGGCAGCTACTCGAGCCCTCTGCAGTAGACCAACCAAATTTTGCAGTAACTTTGGCCCTTACACTAAACTATTTTTGGCAAAATTTCAGACACCCAGCTTCATTACGTGTAGTGTAAAGCTCATATAAAAGAAGGAGTTGTATGGCAGCTACTTGAACCCTCTGCAGTAGACCTACCAAATTTTGCAGTAAGTTTGGCCATTATACTAAACTCTTTGTGCCAAAATTTCAGATACCCAGCTTCATTACGTGTAGTGTAGTTTAGTGTAAAGCTCAAAATTTCAGACACGCAGCTTCCATAGGTGAAAATTTCATAATCCTAGCTCCTTTATTTTTTGAGTTATCGTGATGACGGACGGACATACATCGCTAAATCGATTTATTTTTCGATTCTGATCCGATCCATACACTTGAGTCTATATCTACCCCCCTCCTTCTCTGCGTCACAAACGTAATGGCAAATTTATTATACCCTTTTACTATATTTATTCTTTTAAACGGAATTTTTATTCAACTTAAATTTTGAACCTGATTAAAATTTTTTATTAAAACCATTTCATAGTGTCAAAAGGAGGAACCGTTAACCGACTTGTGCAGACTTTGAACATATACACATTCATTTAATAAGCCATCAGCGTAACTAGCCTACCAAGCTTCCTTTAATTAATTAGCCATGTAATTAACAACTCCGAGGCCCCTCATTTTAACCTATTCAGAAGAAAAAAACAGAATTTCAAAATTGATTGCATACTTATTGGAATCCAAAATAAAACCAATATTAAGGCGTACGGAATACAAATTATATTTATGATTTAATACTTAAAACTGGAAAATATTATTACATATACGATTTTTTTTTCAATTTTCATTCAGTAAAAAAATTTTCTATAATCTGTTAAATTTTTTATCTCATAAATTTTAGATTCTCTTACAACAATGAATTAATTTCATTGAATTTCTCTTTTATTTTATATT
Organism: Dolichopus griseipennis; assembly: GCA_963082915.1. Taxonomy (NCBI): domain Eukaryota; kingdom Metazoa; phylum Arthropoda; class Insecta; order Diptera; family Dolichopodidae; genus Dolichopus; species Dolichopus griseipennis. Next base: position 40,178,337 of record OY720441.1, read on the forward strand.
GTTAATAAATTTCATTTCAAAATGTTTTTTTTTTAGTTTTTATTTTCATTTTCATTTTATTTCCGTTTTTTTACATTTAATATAAAAACTTTGCTAATATTTTTTATATAATATTTTAATATTTTTTTATCAATTATTTTCAAGCACTGATCATTTTCAATTAAAAAAGATTAAATTGTATTAATAGTGCTATGAACTGGAATTCCGCGATGATTTATTGAAGAAAAATACAAAAAAAAAAAAAAAAATTAGAAGTGTAATAAATTTATTGCAGGATTAATACTTTGGGGTTTTTTTGTGTACATGTCTTACTTAAAAAACAATTGAAATTGGAAATAAATTAAAAAAATTGATATTAAATTTAATCTGTTAGGGTGGGTGGAAATCTTTTTAATTTTTCATCTAATAAACTTTTAGTGGAAAATTTTCAATTTAAAATACGATTTAATACGAATCGACACTTTTTCGAATTTCTCAATGAAATTTAAAAAAAATCTTAGTTACCAACATCTTTGATCTCTAAAGTATCTCTTAGTATTCATTTCCAAGAAACTAATAAGGTCAAAGTTGAAATCGAAAATTGGCCAGTAGATAAAAAAGTTCATTTATCAAGTTTTAAATTTTTCTCATTAATTTCTTTAAGATAGTTGACACACAAACCATTTTGAACATAGTTTACATATGATTCCAATGCAGTTGGGGATTAAAATGTAAGACAAAAGAACGGGTATAAGAACTAGTATAAATGTTACTTTAATTGCTTCCTAAAAGAACCAAATTTAAACAACCAAGAAAAAATAAAAATTGAGAACATGAAGGCAGACATAAAAATAACAAGAATAGGGTCCACTTTGAAGTTTTTTCTTTGAAGAATCGATATGCAGCAACTGTGACTTTGTGCTTACAATCAAAAATATTGTTACGTATGCCTCAAAAAGCTATATCGAATCACCTCCGAACGGTGAACTGCAAAAGTACAGAAAACATTAACAACATCAGAAAGCGTTACCAAGTACTTAGAATTTTAGACAACATATAGAATGAAACACGAATCATACTATACCATTTATGAACACAACCTTAACAATTTAACTAAAACGAATTATTTTGAATATAGTTTTCTTTGTTTGTTTTATTTGTGTTCTTATTTATTTTATTACATTAATATATATATATTTTATATATATAAATATATATAAATACCATATAAAATTTTAATTGACCCACATCCGCGAGAGAAAGGAATTAAATCTAATTTAAGTAATGAAAAATTTAAAATATAACTTATACTACAAATCTTCCGAGTGATAAATTTAATATGTCCTAAGAATTGTAACGGGTGAGTACGATAATTTAAAAGTAGGCAATAGAAACTGCAATTTTTGATTCTCCTTAGTATAGATGAAATGGCTAATATTATGATTTCCAAAAATATCTTGATTCAAATTCACAATTGTCTTAAACCCAAATGAAGAAATGAAATAGTTAATTAACAGCTGAATGTCTAAGTGATTAGAGTACCGACCTTTCAAGCAAAAGGCCCGTGTTCGAATCTAAGTGAAAGTGAAAAACCTTTTCTGGTTCAAATTAATGGCTTAATCAATAATTAAAAATTATATATTTTAAATAAAAACTACATTAATATAATTATATTGTAAATACAAAATATAAACAAATAGTTTAATTGAATAATATAACTCACAGGTATAGAATATCATATAACTCAAATACAAAATATTACAACATAAACAAAATAATAATTGTATCTATTGAAAAACGTTTTCTACATGTTATAAGGCCTAGTACTATCTCATGTTTAAATTGTATAAATTATATAATAACGCGAAACCCCCGGTTCCAACATGTACCTATGGTACAGACAGGCGTTTCAGTCTAACAGTTGAACAGTTAGCGCTTAAAAAAAAAAGCACAATGGATCTTAAAAATCGAAGCCTTTTCTTTTTTACCCATTCTTTTCCTCATTCCCAGTTGGGGACAAAATTAGAAAGTGAAAGAGCATATAATTTTAAGTTCTTATAGGTTTTAATTTTTTGGCTAGAAATTTCTCATCATCTGAGGCTTATTGCAGAGCCTGAGACTTATTGCAGCAATATTTCTCTTCTTTCGAAAAGCTTCAGATTTAATTAAAAATTCTACATTTTATTAAGAACGCTTATGTATATTATAAACCTGTCTATATATTATAAACTCAATCTCCCATCAAACGTAAAACTTTATAGATTAATATTAATAAATTCAAACCTGGTACTCTAAAAACTGCAAAAATAAATTATCAAAATTAAGACAACATTAACTCAAAGCTAAAAAAAAAAAATCATACATGATTTCCACTTCCTCTCAAAAAATTTAATTTAATTTTTCCATCTAATTTTCTCACAAATTTTCACTGGAAATGTTTTAAAAAATTCAAAGTATTTAATTACTTTCAATGTATACGTGAGCTCTTTACAAATTTTAAATATAACGGTAATTAAAAGTAAAATTTTAGTTTTAAAACTTTTACTGGCGAATTTCCAACAAAAGCAGCTCCAAAAAAAAATTTCACACAAAAATAAAAACGCATCTTTTGTAACATATGAGATAATTTTGAAAAGTTTATTAAGTACGACAAAATTACCTTAATCCATTTACAGTTATTTTTTAAAGCATTTTTGTTTTATTTTATAAAAAGCACAAGTGCACATACACAAGTGTATCTACATTTAATTTTCTGAAATTAAATAACATTATGAAATACTTTAAAACCTAAAACTTTAAAATCTCTGGAAGTTCTCCCAGTTTATTTTATCAATTTTTTATTTATAATATAAAATGTACTTTAATTTCATTCCTCTGTTCCCCATCAGTCCCATCCCTACTTTTACAATATAAATTGCCAACTATTTGTTTACATGTGATAAAAACAAATACATTTTTAAAATTAATACCTACACTGTATAGGTAACTTTTACTTACCTGGTGGTGAACATGTTGTTTTTAAAATTGTTCCAGTATAATCCAATTCCTGTATAGAATTGTTGGAGGAGGATGTTGTTCTTGTTGTTGTCATTGGTACAGTTGATATTGTGGTTGTTTTTGGCTTATTTTCAAATAAAATTTTATACGTTATATTTTTAATATTGGGAGTAGTAGGAGTTGTAATAGTAGGAGTAGTAATAGTAGTAGCAGTGGTAGCAGTACTAGTAGTGGTTTTTGTGGTTAATGTGGTATTGTTATTATTTTTAATATGAATCTCTTTTGGCATTTTATACAATATTGTTGCTCTAGTTGGTAATGTTTTCTTTAATGGGGTTGTTGTTGTTGTTTTTATTTTTACAACAGATATTGGAACTGTTGTCATTATTTTTTTATTATTTGTTATAAAATTGCTTATTTTTGAATTTGATACAATATTATTGCCATCATTTTTAATTTATTATAATAGTTACTTGAGCTGCTGCTGTTGTTAAGGTTACTACTACTAACATTTAATACAGATTCATGATAATAATTTGATCGTACCGATACAACAAGTTGAATTTTTTTCTTTTCTTTTTCTATAAAATATGGTGTTGTAGTTGTTGTTGTTGTTGTTGTTATTGCTGTTGGAATTAGTATATTTTGAAATTTATTATTGATAGTTGTTGTAGTTTTTATATCAAATGATGAAGTCATTAAAGGTTTTACTGTTATAAAAATAATAAAAAAGAGATGATAAAAATAATCTGGTGTTTTGTGTTTTTTTAGATGATGATGATGAAAGAAGATATTTTAAAAAATATTAAAATTTTTAAAATAAATGTGTGTGCTTAAAAAAAAAAAAAAAATAAAAGTGTGTCAATGATGCAGGAAATGAATAGGAACTTTTTGCATTTATAGACAACGTACATTATACAATGCAATACTGATTTAGTAAAATTGGATCTATTTGAGGACTTGTTGTTAGTAGACTTGTATGTTAATTTTGCAATGTATTGTAAATTTGCTGATATTAATGTAAGCTTTGTTGTTGAACCTGACGCACACGTTGAACAGGTTTTACAGTATTGTAAATGTGCTGATATTAATGTAAGCTTTGTTGTTGAACCTGACGCTTATTGCAGCAACTTTTCTCATTCAGTATTCCCTATTGTTTGTTTAACGACAGGTGCTGTTGGTTGAACCTCAATATCATCTTTTTTTAGTGTTCCATGCGCTTAAGCCATTATTGTTATATTGGTTGATGGTTTTCTTGGAGTTTGACCTATTTTTGTCCATTTCTTTGCTTAATCTGCGTCAATACAATAATTACTGCTTCATTATTTACTGGCCCTTGTATAATAAAATCAACAAATGTTGAAGTGCCACAGTGAGTGTGTCATATGCCTGTATTTTATTTGTCCGTAGTATCATTGGCCTGTATTTTTTGATCATTTGACTGTGTTTCACTTGCATGTATTTCACTTGCCTGTATTTTCATTTTCCGTTATTTTGCATATTATAATAGATTCTAAGATGCAAGAGATTTTAGTAATGGTTACAAAATCAAAATTTTCCGGCCCGTCTATTAGAATTTCCTTATTAGATATTCAAAATATACATTAATATATTTTTACAGCTGGGTGGCACAGTGATTAGAGTGCCGACCTTTCATGTAAAAGGCCCGGGTTGGAATACCAATAAATGTAAAAAACTTCTCTGGTTTTAACTCGCCTCAGCTACCATTCCAAACCCTTAAATCCAATTACAATCTTATTAATGTGCAGAAAATCTAGAGTACAACTAACTAAATCCAAACTAAGCACAACTCAATAAATTCTAATCTATATCTTAAATTTTTAATAAAAATTCAATTTTTTTTTATGATGGCAATTTATTGTACGGGGATCTAAGGTAGGGAAACTTAAAATATAAATTTGATAACTTTATTTAACAACTTGTGCAGATTAAAACCAAAAAAATAAATATTAATAATAAACTTCTAATTTTTATCTATTTGAAATATAACCCACCTGGTTGATTCTCATTATTATCATGATGATTAATACTATTGTAAAAATCAATAAAACGATATCTAGCACTAAAACCAATTGATGTACGATTTGCACTTGCCTCAAATTCAATTAGAAAATTTGATCCAGAGCTAATAATTTTTCGACTTGGTTTTTCATTACAGATAACATCAACAATTGATGACTTGTCGGGTGTACTGCCATCATATATGATAATTTTGTCGGTATGACGAAGACAACTAAAAAAAAATTGGAATGCCGTTAGTAAAATTTGACTAATTTTTTTTTAAGTCTAATGTGTTTTTATCATCAGATTTAATTTATGAAGAACTAACAGAGTCTCTTGGCGTTGCTGGTTGCACTGGCTTTATCATTAGTTTTATCAGAAAACAAAATAAGTTTTCAGAAGTTGAGTAAAAGTATTTAACACTTCTAAGTTATAGATAAAGTATAGATAAAGTAAAAAATTAAGACTCTTTTAGAAAAACAGGGATTAACAAAAAGGGTTTGATGAAACTGTCTGTAATTAAAAAGTCTTCAGTGCAAAAAATTAACGAAGAATCTTTAAAAACCTGCTGTTATATTTATAACAATCATTAAGCGAAACTCATTCGAAATTTATTATGTTGTGCAATTTGCAGTAGAGTTGAAAAATTGGTCTACTGCAAAGTTTTCCTAAAACATTAAAAACACTATAGTGCACTATAGTATAATCGGGTCAACCAACTTTATTAAACAATTTCAACCATAAGCTTCTTCAATGGGTCATGACTATTTACTAAAAACAAAAATAAACTCAAAAAAAAATCCCGAGCGATTGAAAATCTTGAGCCCAACTTGAAAATCTCACGGAATTATTTTTTCTCTGGAAAAGCGTATAATCTGGTTTTGTATCCAATTCTTCCATCATTTCTTTGGAAATACATATTTAAATTCGGTATTTATGGTTTTCAAGATTTCAAGAGTGGATGAAGTATTGACTAATTATAAGTTATTGTAACATTCGAGATTCTTTCAACAAAATTTAAATTCGAAATTATTTTTTTAGTTAAGTGCCATACACCTGTCAATGTCTTCAATTATCGAATAAGTGTCGTGCAAGTGTCTTCAATTTCCCAAATCAATAAATCTGGAAAACCAAGATTCTTCTAAAATTTTAAATTTGTATTTTCGAAATAGTAAATTTATTCTAGACCCAAATAAATATACCAGCCTAGTTGGATCTTAACAGCCTCGTGAAAAGCGATGAAGGTTTCTTCGAACGAATAGCCTTTTTAATATAATAGTGGATTAAATATTAATTGACTATTACAAAATCTTTAGTAGAAAATCTGAGACTAGGGATTTTCGAATTTTTGGAATTTTTAAATAAAATTTTAAAATATTACTAAAATACTACTAATACTACTAAAATACTACTAAAATCCCAAAATACCATCCATTTAATTCGACCCCAGAGATCAATTGAAGAAAGCAGCCAAAAGCAATAATGAAGAAAGACGAAAGTAATTGATCGATTGTATCTTCCTTAATAGTAATGGGTTCTTGAACATTTTATATTTTATATGCCAAGAGTTATTAGATCTCTTCAAATAATTATTTTTTATAGCACTAAATCACATTTATACTGAGAAATTGATTTTAAGTATTGATTTGATATGAATGACCACCAATTAAAATATTGTATGGTATGGTATAAAATGGTATGGTATAGAAAATTACAATAAAAAAAAATGTAAAAGAAAATTTAAAAAAAAAACGATAAAAAAGAAAAAGAAGAAAAAAGTATAAAATTTTTATTTTGTTGACATAGTATTATGACTTCGTTTCATATTCTATCTATTTTTTGTAATTCTCTTTCTTTCTTTTCTCAACTTGTCATTATATTAAATAAAAAATATTTTTAATTCTATATGATCTGGAGATTCATATGTATTATGTAAGTTTGTATATTCACACATAATAAAAAAGAATAAAAAATTGAATGTTCTGTTTAAAAATACAAAACTAAGGCTTGGTTTACACGGGATAGACTTCTTCTATCCTTGTTCATAATTTTGAAAACAAGGAAATTCGACAGAGCGCTACGAATCGTTAGGAATTAACCAAATCGATGCTGTCATTTAACTTTACCAGAGATATTTTGTTAGATTTTACACTACCGTGTATACACAAGTAAAGTTAACATTTTAATTTCAGTTTTAATTTTTTAAGTCTTTTAAAATTTTACATTCCCATGAACCCTTTATGGGATTTGTAAAGAATCCACTGAATTTGCTGCCTAATAAACTGTTATTAGAACTTAATCGTACAGATGCTACCCATCGATTCAACTCGAAACTTTGCTCGACAAGTGTACCCGAAAAAACATTTTCCATTTTCAAAGATTTTGAAGTTGAAGTTTTAGTTTCTACGAAAACTCTACAAATTTACGCAAGAAGATTGCAGATTTATAAAGTCTCTCTATCGTAATATTATCATATAGTTCAAGATACATACGTTGGTGTAAGAAACTAATTATTTCGAAAGCAAGAACTTCTGAATATACTGACTCTACAATAGATCTACCACATAGAAGAAACGAGGAAGATTACAGAGTTGTCTCTTGCAATACCTGTATAGAGTTTAAAATGCAATGTACCGTTGCTTTACCAATACTATTTTCAGAACTTTTCATATATCTATTTAATTCATGGAAGCTATTGTTAGACCCCAACTAAAAACAGTTAGAAAATCTACTTTCCAATGCTGATCCGGTCCACTGCAGTCTACATAATTATATCATGTTTAAATCAATGCGTTAAAAGCAGAAGAGCAATTATAAGATACCTATGTCTATGTGTCCTATACGAGTACAAAATAGTCACAAGAGTACAAATTTTTGTCTTTCCAAACCCTTCCCAACTTTTGTAGATCAAATTTTCCTTAGGGTTATACCACACTCTTGTGAAATAAAGTTTAGTAGAAAATTCTTCCATAATTTTTAGTAACCCGTGTGTACTAATCTTAAAAAAAAACATAATAATATAGTTTTTGATCTCAGATAAGATTACAGGAGAAAACTTTTTTTATTATAAAAATGAAAGAAAACGAATAATAATTTTTTTTTTTTTTTATTTAATCTTTTTCAAATAAAAACTTTTTTTTTAATATTTGAACTTATAAAGGCCAGGATAAAAAATAAATACCATGTCCTTATTTTTATTTTTCTATGGAAAATTGATATAATACATTATGTATATTTATATAGTCAATATATATATTTAAGAATATGTAATACAAACATATATATACTCGTATATATAAAATTATCTTCATAGGAATTTTTAAATCTGGAATTTTATTTTATATAATAAAAATTTCTTAAATAATTAAAAAAAAAATATATAATTTAAAGATTATAATTTTAATTTACCTGCTATGACCTGTTAATAAATAAATGTCCTCAAATATGACTTCAACACGATTTCCAGGCCTGTTAAAAAATTTAAAAATAAATTCTGTATAAAAATGGAATTTAAAATTTATTTTGATTAAAAAAATTATATTAAGTTTATTATTTTATTTTATATAAATTGATTTAAATTATTCCAATTAAATTTAGTAACACTTGGGTGTTCCGATTATGATCCCAAATACATATATATATGTATATATATATATATATATATATATATATATGTAAATTAAAGGTTGCAATGAAAAGTTTTTAGTTAAATAAATTTTTTTTATACCCGTATGACTATTAGTCAAAAGGGTATACTAAATTTGCCCAAATCCTCCATATTTCCATCCCTGTAACAAAACTGTACATTTGTATCACACAGGTGATACCTAAAGTTTGGTTCAAAAAGGTTGTGGTTTTGTTGCGTTAAAGTCGGACACCACCCTAAGAAATAGTTTCAATGTGGCTTTAGAGGGTTGAATTTCCTCGTGAAAAAAATCAGCTAAAATGTCTAGAGCTAAATAATTTTTTACAATTTGGACTTATAAATATTTAACAATTCCTTGAATATATGGAATAATGTTAATATGGCTTAAAACAAATCCTCCTAGTGACCACAAACGTCCAATGGCTACCTGATGTATCATCTGAGTGAATACGAATTTGATTCTCGCATAAATCTTATATAATTAAATATATATAACAAATAGTAGTTGTATAGTCTTATAATAAGAGGAAAAGAAGGTTTTAGAATATTGCATTATCATTTTGACGCCGTGAAATAACGCCATGCTATTGAATGAGAAATAAAGCTATATCGCCAATTTTTTCGCGTATGGTGTTTTTCCGCATATAATTGCCATATGGCTTTATTTCCTTTTTAAAAATGTAATTTTATTTGTGAAAATAAGAGCAATTTATATTTCCAAACAAAAATAATTATAAATAAAAATTCCAAAAAAATAAAAGTTCTAAAAATAAACCTCTTTTAATATTTAATATATAGGTATAAACATTCTGGAAAAAGCGGCAATCCTGGTTTTGAATGCTACTCCAAAAACCCTCCTAATTGAAAATCTGAGATATACGCATATACATAATCTCATATATCATGTATATAAAAATATTCTATAAAAGGCGTATTTCCCTGCTTTTGAATCTAACTCTAAAATCTCTCCTAATTTACAATCTCGTATAAACCTATATATATAAATATTCTGGACAAATGGAATTTGAAACCATCTCCAAAAACCCTTCTAATTATTATTCTTACATAAATATTTTTGCTGCAAAATTTTTTTGAGATAGCAAGGGCTGCCGCCACTAAACCCCGTTAAACAAATTATTGAAACCCAGATTTTGAAACCAACAAATTACGCTAAAAATCCAAAAAAAAAAAATTCAAATTCATTATTTTATTGTTTAGATATATATTATGTAGAAAAATCTAATTTTTATTTTTACAATATTGGTTACAAATTCAGTATTTCAGTATAATACCATAGTGTATCATTTTACATAATCTTAATATACGAAATAAATATGAAATACAAATCCTCCTAAAATTATGCAATAAACTGTAAATTCAAAATAACATTCTCCCAAGATTTATACTATTGATATGTTATCAATTTATTGTGCCTATAATACAATTTTTGATTTAATATTCAATTTTCCGTTATATTTATATACTCAAGGTTCAAGGTTTATACCAGACAGGTAAAACTGAAATTAGGTTAATAAAAATTAATTAAAAAGTACTGTTAAGTATAATTTATAAAATTCCATACCAATAATATATGAAATTAGCTACTATATCTACAAATATCAGTTACTTTTTTTTTTAAATAATACTATAATAAATTAGATATTTTATTATAATATTTATTATTTTATTAAAATATACAAAATTTAATTTCAAATCTCACGCGTTATGCATATTTAATTTTCCAACCATTTTTTTTCAGTAGGTACTTTAAACAATTTTATTTCTATAATAATATAATCTATGACATATTCTGTTATTTCCATGTTATTATGTTATCTGATATTTCCATATAGTTTATCTGATATTTCCATATAGTTTATATTAATAATTCCATATTATTACTTTATCATAAACATTTATGAACTATGTTAATTTTAAGGGAACAAAAAAATATCTATTTGCATAATTATAGGAACTGATTAAATTACAGTAGTTGTCATAAAATGTTAGATACGATAAGCTTTTTTAAAATAATATCGAATGAATACATGGTAAGTTTTAGGGATCTAGAATTTTTTGCAAATTCATAAAGCAGCTTTTACTGTTTTCTTAGAACTTTTATGTATTAGATATAATGAAGATTAAATCCTAACCTTATTAAAAATTTGTAAGTTTAAAAAAATTTTTAATATTTTATTATTAAAGAAGAAATATTTAATTCAATTAGATGGTAATTAAATCTTCTTTAAAAATTTTTAATTAATATGACTTTGGTTCCACCACAAAGAAAATATAATTTGAAACGGTTCGTTAGAACTCTTTTGTTATGAGTTATTTTAAAAACTTGATGATACTTTCTAACTACTTTTAATTAGGATGTGAATCGATTTGTTGAAAAAAATATCGAATATCAAAAAACCTAATTACCTATTTGATTTTACATACGTACATATTTAAATAATAACTTATTCCTGATTTTGTAATAAAACTCAAAAATAGTTTCTCATGCAATTTTCGCATATCCATATAAACAGACTTGTTTATGTTAAGTACCAGTACAGTTACCAGTACTTTTAATTAGTCATAAATTTGTCAAGTACCATTATTAGTAAGACTTCGATATTTTAAGAATTAAGTACAATCTTTTAATAAAATTTAAGTGCATGTAAAAGTATTGAGTAAAAATACTTGTAATTTCCAGAAAGTAATCGAACTTTGAACTTAATTACTTTTGTAATTATTTTTGATACTTAAGTATTTTTGAGTATTTTAATACGAAGAACTACTTAAGTATAAAGAATTCAAGTATTTTTAAAAAATTCGGATACAAGCAATAAGGCCAAATGAAATTAAGCCAATTGCATTCATATTTGAAACAAAGCCAAAAAACGAATTTTTTTAATTTTGATCTTATTTCAATATGAAAAATAATTTTTTTTAAATGTACAAACAATTGAATTGTTATTTTTCAAAAATTTTGTGAAAATTACATTTGTTATTGGTTATATTTACAACAGGGTTGTACGCTTTTTTCAGAATATTCAAAATCAGGGTATTACCCTTTTGCAGAATGTGTATATATGTGGAATTTTGAATTTAGAGATGTTTTAAAGTTGGGTTCAAAATCAGGATTGCCGCTTTACCCAAAATATATATATATATATATATCTCTATATGTGGGGTTCTGAATTAATAGAGGTTTTAGAGTTGGGTTCAAAATCAGAGTATTTCCTTCCTCAACAATATTTATATATGAATATATTAGATTCGAAATCAAGAAGGATTTTATAGTAAATAAATATTCTGGAAAAGGAGAATACCCTGATTTTGAACCCAACTCTGTCTGAAATAAAGCCAAAAAAATAGAATTTGGCTTTATTTCATTTGGCCTTATTGCATGTACACAAAAATTCGCTTTAATTAATAAAACTGAACCCTAACAATACCATAATCTTACATCTAGCACTAAGCCTCCTTCCTATTTTTTTATTGGTCAAATAAATTTCTATAAATATTCTAAACAATTGAATACCTTTATATTGAATCCAACTCTAAGAATTCTGTCAATTATTTTTATTACACATACTTAAGCGCTTATAACAGTTAGGGAAATGCACCCCTAAAATTTCGCTTAACATAACATTGAAACTCTTGCAATTTTACATACACAACGGTTGATCTGAATAACTTTAAAATTTTCATTAAAAAAAATTTAGTAATATTCCATTTCATCATTATTTTTCGGCATTTTGTTTTTCAAAAAATATAACTAGGACCCTTCTAATGACAATGACTGTACATACAAAAAAAAATATTATTAAAAATACTAAATAGATAATTAACATATTCCTATATATGTATATATTTACATTAAGAACGTTTATAACATTAATTATTACCATATAATTTATGCATGCTTTATCTAAACTTATACAAACATCAAATAAAACGTTATTAAAACGCAAACACAATGTTGTAGCTGTGTTATAGATTCTGCTAAACTATGTAGACATTAAAGGGGGAAAAAACTATTTTTTTTTTCTAATCATTTTTTCTTTTATGGTTTTTAGCACTTTTTGAAAAGATTTTTTAAAAACGTGCCTATATAGTTTTACTCTGTCCGGTCGTCTATCTGTCTGTCTGTCTTGCTATTTTTAAACATTTGTAACTTGAATTATTGCCCATATTTTTTTTTAGCATTATATAACATTCTAAGGTCCAATTCTAAGGTAACGGCTGGGTGGCACAGTGGTTGAGTGCCGACCTTTCATACAGAAGGGCCCGGGTTCGAATTCTAGTGAAAGTGAAAAAACTTTTCTGGTTTTCGACTCGACTCAGCTACCATTCGCTATTGGGTTCATAATAATAGCTTAAACAATAATTAATAATTATTTATCTTTAATAAAAAAATACATTAATATAGCAATATAAACAAATAATTTAATTGAATAATATAACTCACAGATATAGAATACCATATAATACAAATACAAAATATTACAATTTAAACAAAAACTACAATTATAAATATTGAAAATCTAAGACGTTTCTACATGTTATAAGGCCTAGTACTTTCATGTGGAATTCAATAAGACCTATTCTAAAAACACTATTATAATATGAACCCTACTTACAACATGTACCTATGGCATAGACAGTTGAACAGTTAGCGCTTAAAAAAAAATTAAAAAATAATACTATTTTTCAACATACGTAAAATTTTTTCTTAATTTTGAAGGGTTACGGAGCTACAACCCACCCCCTCCACGCCATAAGTTCCGAAAAAGCACTATATTTAAGTTATTAAAACAAGAGTTCTATAAGGTATATTTTCAATCTGAAAACGGTAGTAGAGAGCTGTTTTCATAACTTTTATATCGCTTAATTGTATAGAGTTGCCATACAGTACTAAAATTAACCGTTATGCGAAACTCAACTTTTAAAAATTTTTGGCTCCTCATATCTTCTATACTCATAAAAATTAATAAGAATCGGTCCTGGAGAATCACCATAAGTTTACTTAGTTAAAAATTTCGGAGCCTTCCCCATTGAAAGGATTTTAGAGACTAAAAAATTTCCGATTTCTACAAATCAATAAGTATATATCTAAAATTAAATTCAATATGAAACACTACATAATTTTTAAAATGTGGCTTTTTTTAAAAACCTCAGTTTTTTTCATCCCTTGTTTATATTTTACATAGACTTAATAATTATACTAATAATAATTAATATGCGTTTTATATAATCAGGAACAAAAAAACTTTATGTAAATAAAATATATATATATATAGATAATTATAAAGAATATAAGATATTATAATAAATATATAATATTAAATTACATCAGACAGAGAGACTTTTAAAACATCTGTAGTTAATGCTATTTCTAGTGATAACATCACTGTATTGTAAATATAAGCACCTACATTGTAAGATACATTACAAGTTGTTATAATAATTATCCACTATTGTTTTTTACTGTCTTCCTATGAGATATAGATAGAAAGTAGCTGTACGAAAAAAGTGCCCAATTATTGGAACTCTTTTTATTTTTTTTTTTGTCAAAATTTTTTTTAAAATTTAAGTAAGAAGCGAATCAGCATTTAGCATTTTTGAGAAAATCAAGGTTTTCTCATTTTCCTAAATATTAATTTATATATATATACATATATATCTAAATTCAGAGAAACTTCAAATTAGGGTTGCCCTTTCTTCCAGAATGTTAAATGGCGGTATTTTAATAAAAGCTTTGCTGACATAAGGTATGATTTAAGATTTGGAGACAAAATTAGGCTTAAAATAAAGAAATATATGAAAGAGATATATGAAAGAAATCCCCGAATACAATTTTTATAAAACTTCCGAAAATTAAGAAGAAAAGTTCGCATCAAATACATATTCGGGACTTTTTGGAAACTTTGTGAAATTTGAGGACTTTTTTCATACAAATAATAGAATAATATATGGGAGCCGTACATTTGTGCCTTTTTATAATTAGCACTTTATAGAATTCTCTAAAAGATCGTATTTAAAATACCCTGTATCCCCCGTAATTCCGACTATATGCTTTGACGTCAAATTGAATTTTATTTCGATTTTTAGCACATTTTCAAAAAATTATGTAAAAATGTGCCTATATAGCTTCACTCTGTCCGTCCGTCCGTATGTTTACAAAAACTTTTACACCGTTTGAAATAGAGTAAAAAAATTTTAAACACGGGTAGGTATTGCAAAAAAAATAATTTCGTAGAAGAATTTTTTTCTGTAGCCCCACCTGTTACGGGGCTACAGCCCCCAAAGTTGGAAAAAGCCCTATATTTAAATTGTTATAACAAGAGTTGTGTTGGATATATTTTCAATCTGAAAACGGCAAACGATAGCTGGTTTTATAAACTTTATAAAATTTTAAAAGGCAAATGTTTAGGGTTGCCATACGGTACTAAAATTTAACATTACACAAAACTCAATTTTTGCAAAAATTTTGGCCACACATATCTTCCAAACGGTTCAAGCTAGGGTCTTGAAATTTTGGTAGAAGTTAGATACTAAAAAATTAGTAGGAATCGGTTAAAAAAATTTTTTTGTCCAGGCCCATGTTTCGGAGCTATAAGGGCTCGAAAATTGAAATTTTGCTATTTTTAAACACCTATAACTTGAATACCTGTCCAAATTTTTTTTTAGTGATATACAAAATTTAAAGCTCTTTAATTATATTTCAACATGTGTCAAAGGTTTTTTTTTAATTTTGAAGGGTAACGAAGCTACAGCCCCTGCAAATTCCAAAAAAGCCCTATATTGAAATTGATATAACAAGAGTTCTGTTAGGTTTATTTTCAATCGAAAAACGGTAGAAAAGAGGTGCTTTTATAGGCTTTTCAAAAATATGTCGCTCAAATGTATAGGGTTGCCATATGGTACTAAAATTTACCATAATAAAAAAAAATCAATTTTTGCAAAATTTTTGGTCCCATATATCTCCTAAACGGTTTAAGATAGGGTCCTGAAATTTTGGGAGAAGTTAGATCCTCAAATATTAGTAGGAGTCGGTTAACAAAATTTTTTTGTCAAGCCCCCTGTTTAGGAGCTATAAGGGCTCGAAAATTTAAATTTTGCTATTTTTAAGCACCTGTAACTTGAATACCTGTCTAATTTTTTTTTATTAATATGCAAAATTTAAAGGCCCAACATTATATTTTAACATATTTTAAAGGTTTTTCTTAAATTTAAAAGTGGTTCCTTAAATTGAAGAAAGTGTCTCTCAGTTTTACCCATTTTTGCTTAGATTGTATAATTCTAAATAAAATTCCAAATTTTTGTGGAATTCACAATTTAATTCCTTGATCCTAAAAACATGGAGGGGGGCGGAAAGGGGGGAGGTAGATGAAGTTAGATCCTTGAGAAATTTGGCAACCTTCCCCATTGAAGGGCTATAATAACTTTAAAATAAAAACTTTATTGTTAGCAGTAAATTTTATAAGTAAGCAGTAACTATTTCCAAGTAAATATTTCCAAAGTTAAACTCAGTATGTAATACAATATAATTTTGAAAATGTGCTATTTTGAAAACCCTTGGTTTTTTTTCATTACTTGTTAAATTAATATTTAATATAATTTAGGTTAGTGAACAACAGTGAGAACGCTGATTTGGCAATTGGCACTGAATGGCTTAATGGCAACAACATATAAGCATTTAACTTTTATACTAAATTTGACGATAAATATATCAAAATATTATTTCAAAAATTATTGAATGGGTTAAAATTAGGTTTTGTTGGAGGAAGAACGCAAAATAGAAAAAAATATTTGTTTCTAGATCCATGTTTGGGGATCATAACTTTAAAATATTCAAATAACTCTTAATCACTTTTTGACTTTCAACTTTAGTCGATTCGAATCAACTATCGGTGTCGCGAAAAACTTTTTGGTGTTTAAAGTCATCTGAGCCGGCTTTGAAATTCAATTACATTTTTGTTTTTGACTTTACATTATTGCATCATTTATTATTGCATTATTCTGTTATTGGCTTGGTTTGTTGCTAGTTTTGTTTAAAAATTTAAAGAAAATTAAAATGAGTCATAATTTAGAAAAGTAAATAAAAGATTTAATTATTTTTATAAATATGAAATTTTTATCTATTATTTTCAGGAAAAAGTGTTTCAGCAACAGGAAACAATTAGAAAAATTAATTAGTTTAATGGGAACTAACGCACTAATTGGCAAAGAAAGGAATTTCTAAAAAAAAAAAATTCGGAGGAAAAGTGGAAAATATTTAGCGAGGAACTAAACTTTCTAGCTCCTTTTATAAAAACTCCAGATAAGGGGTCAAGGACAAGTATTTAATAAAAAAAGAAATAAAATATAAATAGTTTTAAATTTTTGATAGGTATGGATAGATTTATAAAGCAAAATTAAAAAACAATGATTCACAACAAAAAGGAATTCAGTTGTACGGAAGGTTGTCCTAGTGAATTAATTATTTTAAGTTTTATGGTTCAGAAAGTGGCTCAATTTTTATCTCTAGACATGTGCGTAGATCCATCAGGAATAGAGCTAGGTGTGGAATTGCCTAAAGCAAATGAAGAGCCATTCAAAAATGAAGCCCCATCCAATAGGAAGGTGAATGTTTGCAAGCAACACAAAATTTTGAAAACATTCAAAACACACGACAATAAAATAAGAGTATATTGCATAAACGAGTCGGAAGTTTTGGAAAAGCATGAAAACGATAACAGAATATGCCAAAAAATCTTATTATTTAAAAAAAGGTGCCCACAGGGTAATGATAAAAATTTAAAAAGATGCCATAATTTTTAATTTTTGAGTTCAATTGAAAAATGTCAAAATCAACCAAATTGAATTGATTCTCCCGGTGGTGTCGGGTGATTTCTTAAAAATGTGATATTAAAAAAAGATTTTCTAAACTAAAAATCAATTCCTTAATTTTACAAACACCAAAATAACAGCATTTTATAAATCAAAATTACCTTCCAATAAACTTGTATAAACATTTTATATGACTTGGATATTTAGCAGGATATCGTGGTGAATAAAAATAACCCCAAGCAGTTTCATTTCTAATATTTCTACTATTATTTATTTGATTTGATTCACTTCCTTTTGTAATTAATATACTTGGTGCAAATAAATAATCACAAAAAGTAGATGGTATTAAAACACCATCTGTTTTAAAAAATGCTGGAAAAAAAAACAAAATTAAATATTTTCAAAATATAAATTTATTTATATCCAAAACATGCCACAAAAACAATTAAAAAATCAAAATACAAAAACAAATATGATGATACCGGAAATAATGGATAATTTTTTTATATGTAAATATTTAATAAAAATCAAATTAAAATTTTTTTTTTATTTTATAGAAAAAAAAGGCAAATTAAATTAAAAAAAAAAACAAAATAAATAAAAACAAATTAAAATAAAAAAACAAATTACGTGACATACCACGGAAAATTCAACCTAATAACAAAAATGTTGCTAAAAAAACAAAAAAAACATTATTACAAAACATTGATACAGGAAACGGAACTTCAAATACAACACAATAAATGAAAACAATTTCCTAAAAACATTTTTTTTTTTTTTTTTCATTTTTTTTGTACTTTTATTTATAAACTGATATTTTCCAATAACGGTAAATGGTTGATTCTGTGTCAAGTGCCCATAAATCAATCGCATTGCTAAAATTTTATCTGTAAAAACAAAAAAAAACAAAAAATTGGAAATTTTAAAAAAACAAGTGATGGAAAAATCCAAGGGTTTTTCGAAAAGCACATTTTCAATAATTATATAGTATTTCCTAATGAGTTTAGGGTAAAATATATATACATATAATTTAGTTAGTCCTCAATTCATTATTAATTAGAATAATAGTGAAATCAATACTTAGATTATAATCCCAATGTATTCAAGAAAACCTGTGAACATGGTGTAGAAATATAATGTTGGAGCTTCAATGTTAACGTTTAAATTAGGAATTATAGTCACTGGTGACTAAGCTACTGCTTTTTAAAATGGAAAATTTTTAATTTTCAAGTCCTAATAGTTCTTGAAAGGGGATGGTTCCGAAATTTTTACTAAATAAACTTATGGTAATTCATGAGGATCGAACGCCACCTCCCCCCGCCTACAATCTTTATCTTATTATCTAAGCAAAATTGATTAAAAGTAAGAGAAATTTTCTTTAGTTTTAGGGATCCCTATTAAATTTAATGAAAACCTTTAACATTTATTAAAATATAATGTTGGAGCTCTAAATTTTGTACATTATTAAAAATACACTTTGAACTAGTTTTTAAGATACAGGTCCTTAAAAATAGAAAACAAGAGGCGTTATAAAAAATGTGTTCTCATATGACTCCTACTAATTTCTGATCATTTAACTTTTACAAAATTTCAAGTTTCTAACTTAAGCTACTCGGAAGATATGTGGGCCAAAAATTTTGCAGAAATTTAGTGTTGCATAACGGTAAATTTTAAGTACAGTATGGCGGCCCTATAAAATAAAATTTTTCTTACCGTTTTCATGTTAAAAGTATACCCAATAGAACACATATTATAACAATTTAAATATAGGTCTTTTTCCGACTTTGGGGGGCTGTTGCTCCGAGGCTGCAGAAAAAAGTTCTTCCATGAAATTATTTTTTTTTTTGCACAACCTACTCGTAGCTCAAATTTCTTTTCTCTATTTTAGACGTTTTACATCGATTTACATACGGACGGGCAGATTCAAACTAATAAGCATATTTCTTAAAAAATTTTCTAAAATGTGCTAAAAAAAACCCTAAAAGCTATAAATAAATTAAATTATACTAGAAAGAATTTGAAACCCTTTCTTCTGCATCCACGGTAAACAAAAATTTATCCCACAGGTAAAAAAAAAACCCCGTTATTATGCACCCACTTAATTTAACAATTTAACTAACACATTTCTCACCTGAACTAAAAATTGATGGTGGATTTTCAATATGAAAATTTTCTCTCCTCCTTGTGGTCAAATCAATTGTGAATGGTGAATTTTCAATTTTTAATGGTGATTTTTTCTTTCCATAAATTTGGTTTGTGTCTTCGATTATGTTATTCCTTAAGTTTGTTGAAATAAATGTTGTTTCATCAATACCACTATCAATGGTTTTTGAATTTGATATACTGTTATTTTCTAACTGTAAAAATTGATATAAATTTTCATAACAAATTGTATCTTCTGGTTGGTTTGTGTCTTGGATAAGCGTTTCACGTAAATTTTGAAAAATATGAATTTGATCTAAACAACTGAAATTAAATGTTGCAACAAATAATGAAAAATATTTTTAATTAACTTATAAATAATTTTTTTTTTTAATTTTAAGAAATAATTAAATGCTTAATTGAAAATTATAATTTTATTTTTTAAATATCTCAAATGAATAAGAATTTTGTTCTCATGGTTTGACTTAGCAGATTGTTAAGTATTCATGCAAATAAAGAATGTACTAAAGAGAATTTTTAGTACTAAAAATTGTTAGAAACTGTTTTTTTTTTTAAAATTCAAATAATAGTTCAAGAAAATGAATAACATTATTTGAAACATCTAAATTCAAGCACAGACAAGTTATGAAAATAAACAACGGTTTAAAAAAAAACACAATTGCAAAATTAAATTAAACGAGGAAGAGTGTAGTAGAGTACAGTACAGACTTTGTCAACTCTGGCATGACCGTAACATATACATTATATTATCCGGTTAATTACTTTTGGCAACATTTTAAACATTCAGCTTTATTAGGTGTAAAGTTATGCTCATATAAAAAAAGGAGTTGTATGGCAGCTACTCGAAACCTTTCCAGTAGACCATCCAAATTTTGCAGTACCCATGAACCCATGAACCAAAATTGATGGATTTAAATAGCGATTCCGGTTATTGCATAAGAACGAATTTGTGAAAATTTCATTATCCTAGCTCCTTTATTTTTTCAGTTATCATGATGACGGACGGTCGGACGGACATACATAGATAAATCGATTTATTTTTCGATTCTGATCCGATCCATACACTTTAGTCTATATCTACCACCCTCCTTCTCTGCGTAACAAAGGTAATAGCAAATTTATTATACCTTTAACTATATAGTCATATGGGTATAAAAAAAACGAGAAAGATTATAGTTGCCCTTATCAACTTTTAGGTACCTGTGCATACCCATTATGATGTATAGTATACAATAAAATAAAACGTTATTTATTTCCCTTAAGCTATTATATATAATATTACACAAAAAAATTTAAAAAAGTAAAGCAGTTAAAAAAAATTTACCTCATCATCCCATAATTTTTGCTTAAAGAAAAAAAAAAGACCATAAAAAAAAAATTGCCCACCCTAAAAGTTGGTCCGAATGATGTCAATTTGCCCTATTACTTTACATGCCCAATTTTAATTTTAACCTAGTTATTGTTATTGTAACCTAGTCCTACTTATTGAATTGAAAACTTTGTATGGCAGCTGGCCGAAAATGAGGCCGTAACATTTTGAAACCTCTTATAAGTGCTCAATTCATTATATAAGTAACAGTGTGTAATTTGCATCCTCGTAGTATAATTAGTTTTGAAGAAATTCATATTGGTGAAAAGAAGTTGTATGGCAGCCCCCCGAAAATGAAGCCGTAACAATTTGAAACTTAATATAAGTGCCGGATTCATTACTAACCGTGTGTAATTTTCATCCTCGTAGTATAATTAGTTTTGAAGAACTTCATATTAATGCAAAAAAGTTGTATGGCAGCTCCCCGAAGCCTTGGTCTGATTTTAACAAAAAACAATAGGGTACCTAGAAATTTTCTAAAAATGACTTGTGTGAATTTCAAAACTCTAGCCCTTTTAGTTTTTGAGTTATCGTGCTGACACACGGACGGACGGACGCACGGACAGACACACATAGTTAGATCGATTTACTTTTCGATGCTGATGCGATACTATAGGAAGAGTGTAGTAGAGTAGACTGTGTCAACTCTGGGATACCCGTATGACCGTATTATAAACATTATATCATCCGGTTAATTACTTTTGGCAAAATTTCAAACATACAGCTTTATTAGGTGTAGTGTAATGCTCATATAAAAGAAGGAGTTGTATGGCAGCTACCCGAACCCTCTGCAGTAGACCAACCAAATTTTGCAGTAACTTTGGTCATTACACTTAACTATTTTTATAAATATTTTTTAAATAGTACATTTTTTGTACATAAACATTGAGATATATTAACTCAACATTGAATTGGGGTGACGAGGTGACAAAAGTCCACAAAGAATAATCTGCAAAATTGGACGACTTCGATTTTGTGACCAACTTTAATTCGCTAATTTAAACTTTTTCTGTAGTTCCTAATATAATACAATTTTACTACTCTAGGCACCTTCATCGGGGTAATAATCTTCTGGAAATGTTTGACTAATTTTTTTTGTGTTTTTTGAGTCCCTGAGTCATAAATACCTCAATCACCGAATTCTGCCACCTTTAAATTACAATTAGAAATAAAATATTTAAAAAAGAGTTTTCTTAAGTAATTTCTTTTTATTTCACTTAAATTTTATTATTAAAAAAAAAAATTTTTAAATTTTAATTAATCTTTTTTTTTTTTAACTGGCTTCACTCTTTTTTCGTTCAGATTTTTTTTCTTCGACAGCCGAAAGAACTGGAACTTCATCTGGTCTAACAAATTCCTTACGTTTTCTAAGACCACACAGCATTTTACAGAATGCCTGATAATCAATTAATTTTGATCGATCATCTAATGATTTTGGTTTAGCATACGGAGCTTCTTTTAAGGCTTCTATTGCTTCACTGGTAGAAAATTTATCACCTTTGTGAATTAAATCCGAAAAGATTCTAGATTTACCAAGTATCCAAGATTAAACATATAAATAGATCAAGAAAAAAATTGATATTATATAAAAATTTAATAATAATAAAAACCTTTCATGATCAATTAAACCAGTTCCGTTAATATCCCATTTACTCCATGCTTCTAAAAGAACATCTTCTGGATCTAATTCAATTGTTCTGTAACCCATCAGCATAACAAATGAATCAAAATTAAGTGGTTGCATTGCTTCTTCCATCATTTCTTTTATTTGTTGTTCATCAATTTCTTTACCAACTGAAAGAAATGATGATCTTAAATCTTCTTCTGATATAATACCATCGCTGTCCATGTCAAACAGTGAAAAAACCTAAAAAATTGAGAATGGGGGAATTTAAAAAGAGACAGCAAATAAAAAAACCAAAATATTTTACTTCTTTCAATTCAAATAACTTTTGTTCATCCAAATCATTTAATGCATCAACATCATCAGCCGTAACAATTTGTGGTGCCATATATTCACCAATGGTTTCGGGTTTTTTAAATGTTGGATTTAAAATTTCTTCAATAGCTTTTAGTGCTGAAGATTTATTATCCTGTGGTAGCTCCTCAATTTGTTCATCTACTTTGGATTTTTTTCGTTTCTATGGTAACAACAAAATATTTTTGTAAATTTATTAACTAAATCAGATTTCAGGGTTTCCAACAGGGGAGATTCAAAACCGTATTTTGTACTAGATCTAATGAAAAATTTTTATAAAACCACCATTTAAAAACTAAAGTTCGAAAGATAGAAACTTGTATTTGCTGAAGTTAATTTAATTTAGTTTCTTATAAAATGAAATATTAGTATCATCCAATGGCGAAAGAGTTTATGCACCTTTAGTATCTAATAAAATTTTCTTTCTCTGAGTTTTTGCAGTACCCCGTAGATAACATCGCCAAGATAACTACATGAGGTTTCTTTGATTATTGCTTGGACTTTAACCTACTAAAACTGCTTCCTTTTGTAAAATCAAATATTGGCATATATCTTAAACATGCTACGGCTTGTTTTGAGATTGGAATTAGGGAAAACACTTTTTAAAAAACGGGACTTAAAATATGGACTAAGAAGGGCTTATAATATTTGATTAGTGAATTCTGTGTTTTAAAGCCATATTTCGGTAATTATTCTGATCATTCGTTTTAATTTGAATTTAACAACATTTTTTTTAATATAATGAAGGGAATTCCCCACAAAAACCGATCCCTTTTAAGTTCGAGTTCTTGAAAATTTGGCAAAGCTATTACGTCATTAAATGATTTTAATGTGAATAGAATAAATTAGTCGGACTTAAAGAAGGCCAGACTAAAAATGCCCATTATTTAATTTAATAAGACAATCGGACAAACGAATTAAGTTTAAATTGGTCAGCGTTCAATTTTACAACACTTTATAAATTCTATCAATTATTTTAATTGTTTAAAAATAAAATACTGCAATTGATTAGTTTTAACTTTAAATTATTATCCATTTGGTAAACAATTTTCCGACACGTTAAGTTGGTGCCTTTGAAGAGATATTTAGATATTCTTGATTAGTTGATCGTATTCCAAAACATACAAATGGCCAAATTATTATAATGGTTATTGTATTAAGTAATAATTAATATTACTAAATGCATTTGTTATTAAACCTTTTTCATGTAATACCTTTAAATGCTCTGGTAATTCCAAATTGCTTGCATGGGGATTCATGGTTCTCTTTAAAAAAATATCTTTAACTTAACACTTATACTCTTTAAATCAATAAAATTTCACGATTTATAAATTATAATTTATAATAATTGAAATAAAAAATTATTAAAAAATAAAAACCGATTTTTTTTTTTAAATAAAATTAAATCAACAAATAACGTAAATTGACTAATTAAAATTCAATTAAAATTTCGTTTTTATAGAACTCATAAGAGATTTTTTTTTTATTTGAATCTTTTGATCCCACCAATTTGCGTAAAAAAATATTAAAAAAAAAAAAAATGCGAAACCCTGAGAGTAGAAGAATATTTTATACTTCCTTCCAACTTTAAGCACAATTTCTTAAAAAAGTTTTAAAAATATATAGTGTAACTGTTTTACTTTGTTCGTCTGACTGTCTTTATGTTCAGATGATTACAAAAGGTTGACGCCATTTGAAATTAATCAATGAAATTTCAATAATGGACAAGTACAAACAGGTTTCATCAAATAAATTTTTTCTGCAGCTTTACCAGTAACACCCGTACAAAGTAAAAAAAAAAATCGTTTTCAAATTGTTATAACACAAGTTCTCAATATTTATACCTTATATGTATATAACATATAGTGTTGCCATACGATATTTTAATTTAACGTTATGAGGTACCCGCCAGTAGTCTATATTCCAAATTTGAACTCATTACGACGGTTAGAACACGGGATTTCTGGAAAAGTTTGGAGTTTTTGTATGGAGCCTCCCTTGCCATGATCCGATTCAGCCTATCTACGATCGTAACCTTAATTTTGAACAATAAAGCATTTATACCAAATTTCATTTAAACGCGAGTGTTTGTGTTCACAGACACACATCCATAAACACATACATATACACACACGAACACACAAAAAAAATTCTAATTTACGCTTTTCCGGCAAAGTGGAAAATTTGTTTTTTACCCACTAACTTATTTTTTTTTATTTATTTATTATTCACATCCTTTTTATCAAAAAACATCCTCTTTTCTCAATGTAATCCAAAAAGGAGGTTTTTAATTTTTGATTCCATACTACTCATACTGCATCTTACCCCTTGGTCCAAATTTTTCTTAAGTTATTTACACAAACTAAAGTTCCAATATTATATTTCAAAGGAGGGATTTGAGGGGTTTCCTTAAAATTGAAAATTTAAAGTGCCTCTTGATTGTTTAGGATTCCAACATAAAATAAAATTCTAAGAGAAGTTCTAAGAAATTATTAATAAAATATTATTAAATTTACTTTTTACACAAAATTATGGACCATCATTTAATTTTAGAAAATGTGCATTTTTAAAAACTTCTGGTTTTTTCATTACTTATTTTGAATTTTATTAAATATATATTTATATTAATATTTAATGCACCACCCTACGGAAATTTATTTAAAAAAATTCTTTTAATTGATTTTAAATAATTTTAATATAAATAAAGGCCATTGCATATTTTGTGATTTTTGTTTTTGTTTTTTATTGGGGGTAATCCTTAAAATAATTTTGTATTACATGGACATCTCTTATTAGAAAATTTTTTTATTTATTTAAATTAGTTCTACTCATTATTAATTACAATGTTTGAATGTTAACAATTTTATATAACTGAACAGTACCTTAGATGAAAGCTTTCAAATTTTAGTTAAATTAATTAATTTTGCCACGACTGCGGTAAAATTACTAAAGCAATTTATTTACAGAGCTAGAATGAGAGCTCAATGGGAGCTCAATATTCAACAATTTTGTTTTATTTTTCATACCTGTGCCTACTAAAAACGCCCCTGGTATATTAAAATTACTACTCCGTGTGTAACGCATCGATCTAGACGAACTACATATAGTGTCAAAGGTACGTATCGGATCAGCATTGAAAAGTAAATCGATTTCACAGAGTGTGTCTGTCCGTTCATTCGTTGGTGTGTCAGCAAGATAACTCAAAAACAAAAAGGTCTAGAGTTTTTAAATTCATCCAAAATAGTTTTTAGATAATTTATAGGTTCCCTTTGGTTAAAATCGGACCGAGACTTCGAGCAACTGCCATACAACTTTTTTGAACGAATATAATCTTCAAAACTAATAAAACTGGAATTATGTAAAATATACATGATTAGTCTTAAGTAGAACAAGTACTTTTATAAAGTTTCAAAATGTTGAGACTTCATTGTTGAGCCATACAAAATTGTTCATGTTGTTCATGTTGAGCCATACAAAATTTTCAATTCGATAACTGTGAATCTAATGAAGCTACGAGTTTAAAATAAAGACTGGGCAAATAAAATAATAAGTTACTTGGCTAAGTTGGACATTCATTACTCGAACCAACTTTTAGGGTGAGCCAAATTTTTATTTTTTTTTTTAATTAATAATTTATTTTAATTTATTCATCATAGTGGGCATGCATAGTGGGATATCTTAAAGTTGACAA
The DNA here is from genome assembly GCA_963082915.1 of Dolichopus griseipennis. NCBI lineage: Eukaryota > Metazoa > Arthropoda > Insecta > Diptera > Dolichopodidae > Dolichopus > Dolichopus griseipennis. The sequence continues at coordinate 40,205,008 of OY720441.1, forward strand.
GGGTAACTATAAAAATCTTCCACGTTTTTAATTATATTTCCAAGATGCGATCTTTTGAAAATTCCTATCAATATTGATTTCAGATTAAAGAACAGGAAAACCCGTTTTATTTTTAGTACTTTTATTACTTTAACTACTCCATGAATAAGCGGTTGGAGCGGCTGTCCTAAATCATCCCTCAAAATGTAACCCACGCGCTTTTTTAAACTTAAACCTTAAAACTATTAATATGCATTGATTTAGAAAGGAAACCTGAAGAAAGGGCATTGAAATTCCAGAATTAATTAAGCGTAGATTAAACAGGAAAATTTGGAAGAAGATATTACAAAGGGAGCTGTTAAAAGTTTCCTTAAATTTTAATATGTTGTACACACATGGGTTCAGGTTGAATATGATTGCAATATATTTTAAAAAGCTTACTCGTTCTGGCATAGGCCATTTCCCAAAATTGTTATAGTCTAACTGTACTGGGTTCAAAATACAAGGTGTCCATTAAGAATACCAAATATTACCCACACAAAGTCTCAATTATACTTCTACATCGTTATCTAGATTTACCTTTCTATATCATTAATCCGTTAGAAAATGCATTTCTTAATAACATCTAAGTATATATGCAATTTTTAAAAAGTTCGCAAAGAGAAAAATGCATTTCTATGTTGTTTTTAATTTATGAGTTCCAAAAAAAAACAAAAAAGAAAGAAAACTATCTTATAAGTATTTCCGAAGAGTTAAGTGTAAGGGTTGAAGAAGAGTAAAATGAAGTAAAAAAAAATTATATTATATGTATTTAGTTCATCTAAAATTAAATATTATTAAATTTATTTTAATTAGATTAAAATTAAAAAAAAAAAAAAAGAAAATAAAAAAAAATATTGAAAATTTATATATCTAATCTATAAATATTTTTTTACAATTTATTTTGGATTAAGTTTTCAATATTCTAAATATGTCAAATTTCAATATATGGATGATTGAAAATAGAAATTTTTTTATTTATTTTGGCATATAAATGAGTCATACATGGCATAAAATTCTTAATCTTCCATAAAAATATTATAATTATATTATTAATATATAAAATTGAATTGCATACAGTTATGATATTTTAATTTGATAGAGAATAAAAGTTTGTGTAAAGTTAATTCAGATTAAGTTTTATTTATAAAGAATAATGATAATCGGTAATTCAAAATACTTTGTTTGCTACTTACTGGGCATTTGTTATAGAAGAAGCTAAAATAAAATCAATACCATTTCCGAAGAGATTAAGAAAATTAAATATCGCATTTGAAAATATTTTTAGATACTCAGAAAATCTGGCTATAAATGCGATATTAGAGATTAACATGTCAGTTTAATTTTAGTTGCTGCAGGCTAGTTAAAATTTTATATAATACACAGTTAATAACATTTGCTGGTTTTTTATTTTAAATTCTAGTTGAATATTTCCAATTTTCAGCACATTTTCCAAAAATTTTAAAAAAGATGTGCTCGTTTAATTTTAAGTTGTCCATTTGTCCGACCGTGCTATGTTTACAAAACTTTTACATAATTTGAAATTTTTTTCTGAAACCCCACACGTTACGAGGCTAAACTTGTTAAAATAAAAGTTCAATTAAAAATGTATTTTTAATACGATAGCTGATTTTTACTTATTGCTAAACATCAGCTGCTTTTATAAGGAATTTTATAAACACAAATGTAAAGGGTTTCCATAAGGTATAAAATTTACCATTCTGCGTTGAGGTGCATTTATATTGGAGCTGTGACAACCTCGATGATAAAATCAGTAGGAGCATTGCTTAACTCTATGCTCTTATGTATTGTTTATATTGAAGCTTTGATTATACCTATGAACTAAATTAAATTTTCCCCTTTTTCAATCACATTTTATTAATTTTCATTCATAAATGTGTTTTTTGTACCCCTTATCCCATATTGACGGAGTGATAAAAATTCCCTTTACAAAACTTTTACATAAGTATATAATAATATTTTCATCCACCAACCTCTTGAATCAATATTATTTTACAATAAAAATTACAATAAAAAAGGAAATATTTTACTAATATTTATACATTTTTTTTTATTCCTTTTCCACTACTTAAGGAACTAAGGACATTTACAAAGTCTATTTATACTAAGCTTCAGGTCTTTTAATCGTTATATTCATTAAGCCGTTGATTACTCGGCTGGAGCTATATTTTATAAGATTATTAATAAACTATCGTTAATTTTTGCGCCATCTATTATCTTACACAAGTTATTTTATATTACTATATTAACTATTACGATATTATTATACAATTTTACGATATATTTTTATTAAGTATGATCTGACCAGGGTTTCAACCCGAAAATTTTCACATGAAAGGAGGCATCTTTACTAACACGCCATTGGTCAGATGTATTATTGTATTGTCAGTTTTATTATTGCCACCTGCATGAGATTTCGTATAAAAAAAATTAACAAACAAAAATAAGACAATATTTATTTAAATACTTTTTATAATCGATAAGATTGTAGATAACTATATTAAGAGTTTTCAATGTTCGTATCTCGTATTGTTGATCAAAGCGGTGGTGCATTATAAACACCTTTATTAAATTCATGTATACTCTAATTCTTCTTGACCCTATTATACAACTTATCCAAAAACAAAACGCACCATAACTTAATTTATGAAAAATTTTTATCCCCACACGGTTTAAGTTAAAAGCTTGAGAATTGGAGGAGATCTTACAAAATAAGTATATACTAAAAGTTTACTTCATATTCTTCAGATAGTACATACACAGAAGGTGGTGTTTTTCCAGATAATGAATTTCGACAGTATTTACCTAGAGTTCTGAATGAACATATTATCAACAAGTGATGAAAAAAAATAAGGGTTTTTAAAAAAGCACATTTTCAAAATTATATAGTGTTTCATACTGTGTATTTGATCGAAATATAATGTTGGAGCTTCCTACCGTTTAATTTAGAAAATATATACACTGGTGACTAAGTTACTGCTTTCTTATAAAAACAGTAAATTTTTAATTTTTAAGTCCTAATAGCACCCTACCTCCAATTCTTTGAGTTTCTAGGAATTAAATTGTGAATTCCGGCAAAATTTGGAATTTTACTATCTAAGCAAAAACGTTTAAAACCGAGAGACTTTCTTCAATTTAAAGAACCGCTTTTATATTTAAAAAAGGAGGAAGAGTGTGGTAGAGTAGACTGTGTCAACTCTGGGATACCCGTATGACCGTTATATAAACATTATATCATTTTTATTATAAACATTAATTACTTTTTGCAAAATTTCAATCATACCAGCTTTATTAGGTGTAGTGTAATGCTCCTATCAAAGAAGAAGTTGTATGGCAGCTACTCGAACCTTCTGCAGTAGAGAAACCAAATTTTACAGTAACTTTGGTCATTACATTAAAATATTTTCGGCAAAATTACAGGCACCCAACTTCAGTAGGTATAGAGCAATGCTTATATAAACTAAGAAGTTGTATGGCAGCTACTCGAACCCTTTGCAGTAGACCAACCAAATTTTGCAGAAATTTTGGCCATAAAACTAAACTACTTTTGGCAAAATTTCAGACACACAGCTGTAATAATAGGGCAGAGTTACACTCATATAAAAAAAGAAGTTGTATGGCAGCTACCCGAATCCATGGACCAAAATGGCTATTGCAAAAAAAACAAATTTGCGTGTTCCTTTAATTTTTGAGTTATCGTGCGGACGGACGGATATACATAGCTAAATCGATTTATTTTTCGATTCTGATCCCCTCCTTCTCTGCGTCACAAACGTGGTAAAATTTGTATAATTGGACAGGGGTTTAAAGCAAAATTTCAGTTTTAGAGCCCTTACAGCCCCTAAACAAGGGGGCTTGACAACAAAATGTTGTTAGCCGACTCCCATTAATTTGTATATAAATTATAAATTTGTATTATATTTTATAAAATACCTAGCTTGAACGGGTGGTAACGGTTCAAACGATTTAAAAGTTTTTATAAACATATGGACAGGCGGGCGGACGAACAGAGTATAACTATATAGACACATTTTTACAAAATCTTTCGAAAATGTACTAAAAAGCATCCAAAAACGTTGCCCTTTGACCAAAAGGGTATTTATCGTAAATGTTTACATGATTTAAGCAACGCTTAAATTATCCAGTTGAAAAGGACAAAAAAGAAATTACGAAATTTAAAACAAATTGCAAAATTCATTGCAATTTTTTCCTTAAGAAACATAATACTTTTTTCATTTATATACATAAATACATATATTATTTTTATATAGGTACAAAACTTAATTGTAAATCTTTCTTCATTCTAACAACCTGAACCCAAATTATAAATTACTTCAAATATAATACATTATTTCATTATCAAGAAATTACAAAACATTTTAATAATCCATAAATATATGGGCAAAACTTATTTAATAATGAGAATGTTTAAAAAAAAAAAATGATTTTTCATCTATGCATGAATGCATCAAATCTAAAAGCTGTAATTTTTCATCTTATTATTTCTCAAATTTTTAATAATTTTTTTTAAATATTATTTTAATTCACTTCAATAATCAAAAGTGCCAAAAATTAGAAAAAGAACATACAATAATAATAATAAGTTTGCAATAATTACATTAGCGTTTTTCAATTTTTACCCTTCAATTTTACATTTTCTTCCGAAATCAGAAAAAAAAACAAATTCAAAAATCATTTTCACAAAAATTTGACAATTTGCCAATTTACTAGAAAATATAATTGAAAAATTATTGATTTTAAATTGATATAAAATCGTGCCTGATCGTGCCAATAATTTTACATAAAAATTTTTTTTAAAATTTATATGGTAATAGAAATTATTATTAACACAAAGTAAATCGAACTTGATTGACAATAAGTTTACTTTAAATATAAGTTCATCATAAGAGAACTCAAGAGATTTTCCAAAAATTTAAATAATCATTTTCATTAATCTGTCAAAAATTCTTTCAAAATTAAAATCAATAAATAACTAAAATAATTGAAATTCTTTTAACTTGTAGAAGATCTGATTTTTATTTGTAAATTGAAAGTTTTATATATTTCAAAAATTCTTTATCTAAATTTGGCAAAAGAAATTTTTTTAACATTTTGTAAAATTAGGATCCGATCCAAGAGTAATTCGCGAAAGCTATTCGTGTCTGTTCGTCCTGTCAATTTAATTACCTGTGGTAGCCTGTCCGCGTGATAAATCAAAAACTAGAGGATGTAGGAATATGGTATTGCCAAAAAGGTTTTCATACTAGAGCCGCCGCATTGTAATTCAGCCACATCTAATTCAGCTGGGTATCTAGAAGATGTTCGAATATCTCCTATGTACAACTTATATTTTCTTTTATAAATAATTGATTCTGTTCTGAAAAGTATTCAATATTAAAGTTTTGCCAAAATTGGTTAATCAGACCATATAAAGTTTACAACATTCCTGAAGGCCTCTAGAGTGTGTTTTCCGTTTGCTCTACTCTTTTTCTTGTAATATTATTAGTTGTTTTAAATGGTGTGAGATGCATAGGGAAAAATTCGAATTTATGGAACTACAATAAATTCGAATTTTCAAAGAATTTTCAAAAATTTGCCGTTGCGATTAGGTATAATTTAACTCTATCCGTCCGTCCATTGGATGGTATTTACAAGTTTTCTACACTATTTGAAATTAAAAAAATCCCTAATCGCAACGGAGCTACAGTGTTTAATAAATCCTCATATTTTAATTGTTATAATAAAAGCTGTAAATGGTACATTTAAAATCTGGAAAGGACACCGGATTTTATAAGTTGGATTGTCTCTTTAAAAGAGAAGGATCCTTAAAGGATTCTTAAATAAGATCCTAATTTTTGTGCCAATTATAATTTTTTAATAAATTATCTAAAAATTTAACTTTTTGGAAATTCATAAATCTTTGAGAAATAGTGTAAGTGTGCGTAGAAAAATGTTAGAACCTTTCCATACAATTCAAGGGGAATTAGAACTTTAATCTCAATATTGGCATGAGTTTGGAAATTAGCTTTATTAAAAATCCAGAAATTAGGTCATTAACATATTAATATCGATTTAATACAATTTAATGTATTTTTTTGATAATATGTTGCACTTTAAAGTTAAAAAAAAAAATTTTTAATTTAGATGAGTGCGCAAATGAATCAAATCTCCAATAATGCCTGAAATAAATTTTAAAAATTATTTCATTTAAATTTTATTTCTTTTGCATATTTGAAAGTACATTTTTAAATCCAATAATAGCTATAGGTATGCATCTAAAAATAAATATTATTTAAATAAGTTTTACAATCTGACCAATGGCGTAGTGGTAAAGACGCCGCATTTCATGTGGAAGGTCTCGGGTTCAAACCCAGGTCAGATCATATCTAATAAAAAAATATCGTAAAATTGTATAATTATATCGTAATATAAAATAAGATTTAATAAAATATATAAATAATTCTTGTGTAAGATTATAGATGGCGCACAAAGCTAACATTTGTGCATTTACATTTCATAACCTTATACAATAGCTACAGCCGAGTAATCAACGGCTTAGTGAATATTATGATCAAAAAGTGAATATTATGATCAACTGAAGCCTAGTTTAAAATAAAAACTTGGTGAATGCCCTATACTCCTTAAAGGAGTGGAAAAGGAATAATAAAAAAAAAAAAAAACAGTTTTACAAACTCTGATAATTTTTAAATCTTCTATTTACTTTATTAATTTTTCAGGTAGGTACATAATATATAATTAAATTTTTTAAATAGTATAATCTTATATTTTATACTCTTCCATAATCCTATTTATGACTAAGAGTATTTTTACTTGTGCTATTCTGGTCACTGGAATTAAGACCCTGAGAAATAAAGTTCCCGGGATGTTATTTCCCTTTTAATAAGAACGCCTTGAGATTTTTTACTATGAGAAATAAGATCCTAGGGCGTTATTTCTCATTAAACGGGAAATAACACCCCGGGGATTTATTTCACAGCGCCTTAATTTTATGCACCTATTCTTCTTTAAATTTTTTCTTTGTTTTTATAATAATACTTTTGGCTAAAATTAAAAGTAAATTAAATTTCCTGTACCAACTTCCGATATTTCAAAATCTGTACCCAAAAACAAAGAAATCGAAATTGAAAAAAAACTCACAATTTTTGACCTACTGACCTACAATTTTTGAGTTATTAATAGTTAAAACATGTTTTGAGAATCAGGAACTCAAATCAAACGATATCTAACTCCTGGGATAAGAACCTAACATAATTATATCAAGTTAAGGTCACAAAAAATGACCACTTAAAATTATATGATTAAAAATAAAAAAGAGAAGTTTAACATTCATAAAAAAACTCAACACAATATACTGCAAATTTAAATTGATTAAATTGATACATACCTTCTTAGCGTCTTCTAAAAAACAATGTAAAATTTTTTATTTATTTTTATTTTCTTATGAACTTAATTTTAGGAGTATACTTAATTTGACATAACGTTTGTAACGCTTCATGAGAGACGTGGTTGATATAAACCCTAGTGAATGGATCGGATGAAAATCGACAAGCTGTTAGCGATTATCTGTCTTTGTATGTCCGTCTTTCAGTACATCGGCATGATAATTCAAAAACTGATAAAACTGCGATTTATAAAATTTATTTTCGTACAAATACTATCCTTGGTTTTGAAACTGAACAAAGTTACTCAAAGTGTTTAAGTATCCGCTATATAACTATGAGACCTCTTTATCTAATAAAACATGGTGTCTGAAAATTTCACAGCTCACATAATCTGGTTCGTATACATAGCACAAAAGGTTTGAACAACTTACATACAGCTTCATTTCTTTATATACATCACTCAGGGTCTTTCTAAGTTAGGTATTTGAAAATTTGTTGAAAAACTTAAAGTTAAATGTCAAAAACTTTTTTGCAAATAGTCTAGCTTCTAGGTTCGTTTTAATTTTTTAAACTTCATGTTTTTCATCTTATAGAAATTTAATAATCAAGTTCTGTAGCATAATAAAAAAAATTGCCTAATAAAAAAAATTACACTCTGGTCAGGCGAATGTCCCAGATGCGTTACACTCTTTTCTATACATTCGTACTGATTTCATTTAAATTGATAAAACAATAATCAAATATTGTCGAAGTTAATTTTATGACCTTCTTGATAATTATGCAATATGACATTTCATACATTTTATTTGATCAAAGCTTAATACTTACTTTGGTCTTAGTTGGATATCCTCTAATCTCATTTCTATAATTTCTTGTTCAGTTCCAGTAATAAATATTAGAACACACTCTGAATTATTATACCGTAAATAATCCGCTGATGAAATATTAAATTTTATCCATTTTTGATTTTGTGTTCCACTCAAGTAAATACATTGACAATCTTTTAAAAAAATAAACAACAAATGAAAGAAATAAAGTTAGAAAAGGACAACAAAATAATAAAAATGTTGGCAAAAATAAAGGTTAATGCAAATGAATTTAATAAAAAAAAATAGAACAAAATAATAAAAATAAAAAAACAATTTACTTACTTTTCCGGTAAGGAGCCGAATTTTTAAATACAATTTTTGATGTCGTCATTTCAGATTGAAATGATAACACACAAGTAAATATGATTACAAATATTAATATAATGTTAAAAGTAGTTTGTATTTGTATTTTAGTTTCCATTATATCAAGGTTCATTATTATTTTTATTATTTGGTGAGATTAAGTTTTTAATAAAATGTTATTAAGTTTTAAGCTTACGAACGTATAATGAAAAAGTATTTATATTTGTTGTATTCAATCCTTGTACTCAATGTCAAATAGTACTTAAAAGTAACTATTCATAAATCACTTTTGGTAATTTAATATAATGAAATTGTAGAAAAAGAAAAACTATTATGCAAATAACTATATTATTGTTATATACTTAAGAGTAAATTTAATGAAACACTTGCTAATTAAATTCTTAAAATTACACAGACTAAAATTATGTATATGGCTATATTATTATAGTTATAAAAGTAAAATAAAGTACTTTTAAGGCTAATTTCAATTGAACCTTTAGATAGGTGATATTGTTAGAGTATAAGCGGAAAATTATTCAGTACTGAAGGAGTTGTGAAACACTATTGAAGTTCCACGAAATGAATACAACAACAATATTGTACAGCTACTCTCTATATCGCTCTCTTTTTATACCTAATAGAGTGTTACTTAATGTAAGTGTTTTATTTTAACTTAATTAGAGTTAAAACTAAAATGGCTGAATTTGGTTTTATGAAAAACTAGAACTCTCTTTGGTAGAAAAACTTTAAATGTATTAGTGCAAAACTGATGAGTTTTTTTCCCACCATTCATATTAAATTCAGGAGAAAATAATTTCTTTCATTCAGTACTTCCACACTACTTCTAAGGTATTAGGATATTAAGGCCGATATTCTACGATGTTTCTACTACATACAAAGAAAATATGTATTCTACACAAAACCACAGGAGTATGCATAAAATAATATATCTATCGTTTATTATATTACATATAAGCGGTTGATAAAAAATTTTTAAGTATAAGATAAAATTTAATGCAATTAATTAAGAAAATTTAAATTAAATTAATTTCTTTAAAAACAATTATTTAATTGTAGTGTCATATATTATTAGTATTTTTATATATTACTAGCTAATACCCGGGGCGCGTTGCTGCGCCTCTCAATGGAGGTTTAACTGAAGTTGATGTTACTGCAAAAAGTTAACACAAAAATTACACACGGTGTACACATGTAAATTTTAAAATGTATGAAAGCAATATTTTTAAAACGATTTTTCTAGGATTATTCTAGTAATTTTTAAAATTTTCTGTAATTCAAAGCCAAATTTCCAATTTACAAAAATTTTTTTTTGCCAAATGTAGGACCGACTGTTAACAGACTCAACTGCATTTTCAAGTTGCTTCACATATATAAAATTTGAGGTCAACCGGTCAAATCGTTTATAATTTAGAGTTAAGTATTGAAAATACCTATAAAAAGCTGTTGGGCCGCAATGGGTTAATGCAACTCAATAAAATTTTTTTTTAGGGTTTTCTTTTTAGTCAAAGCTGAATTTCATAAAATCGGGCAAAATTTGGACCCAAAATTTTTTTTAACCAACCATCGGCCCGACATGGGTTAACAAATTCCAAAACTGTTAATAGTGTCAACTCAATTCTCAAGGAGCATCACGTATACAAAATTTGAAGTCAATAGGTCAAACCTTTTTCATTTTAGAACAAAAAAGTTTAAGTACTTGCACCACAGCCCCAACTTGGCGGTCCGTTAGAGCAAAATTTTTGGGCCACGATTTCTTTCCGTACCCAAAAACCTCTATATACAAATTTTCATGAAAATCTGCTGGGCAGTTTAGGAGTCTATTCGCTACATACAAACAAACAAACTTTCGCTTTTATATATATAGATATACATACTGTAATTTTATAGGCTGTTATATACATAAGTTTTATCTATAAGTATGGCGAACCACATAATTTTATGATTACTAAATCCAACCTATTTATTTATTTAATTTATTTATTTTTGGCGTAATTAAGCTATCGTTAAATTATCTGACCAATGGCGTAGTTGTAAAGACGCCGCCTTTCATGTGGAGAACTCGGGTTCAAACCCTGGTCACATCATATCCAATAAAAAAATATCGTAAAATTGTTTAATTATATCGTAATAGTTTATATCGTAATATAAAATAAGATTTAATAAAAATATATAAATAATTCTTGTGTAAGATTATAGATGGCGCACAAAGTTAACATTTGTGCATTCATATTTTATAACTTTATACAATAGCTACAGCCGAGTAATCAACGGCTTAGTGAATATTATGATTAAAGAAACTGAAGCCTAGTTTAATAAGAACTTGATGAATACCCTATACTCCTTAAAGGAGTGGAAAAGGAATAAAAAAAAACAAAATATTTTAAATTAATTCTTGTACAAATTTATGAATTTGAACCTTCAAAACCAAAATGAACCTATAAATAAATCATACACACATTGCAAACACAGCAACACACAGTTCACTTTCACTTTTTTATGTATATTTAAAGGATTTATAATCCCTATAATTAAAGCAACAGTTACACGTGCAATTATTAATGCTATAACGGTATATATCAATTTATATATAAATAAATATTTAAATTCACTTTTAGATAAAATTAATGGTAGTCCGTATCATCGGTCCCATTGAAAAAAAATTGTCCATTGAATTGGAAACAAAAGCAATAAAAATCTGACAACACCTAATAAAAGTAGATTAAGATAAATAATCCCACCCAAAAAAAGAAAGTACCTACACTGTTTTTTTTAACTACCATTTATGTCCCCATTTAAAGTCTATTTACATTTTACCACTAAAGCAGGCAAAAATGTGGAGTGTAAAATTAGGTCATTGATTTTTTTTAAAAAAAAATTTTTAATTTATAGGTATTATATTTTAAATTTGAGTTTTATTAATTTATTAAATAAAAATTGAAAAGAATAATAGGAAATAAAATATTATAGATACTAGCTGTTGGCCCGTCACAGAATGACGGAAGGTCAGTTGAAAGAAGAACTTTTTCTAATTAAGAACTATTTCTAATTTAATTACATATATTACATATACATATATTATATATCAATACCATTTTCTTAAATAAAATGGTAACCGTTGCATTCTACGTAATACAGACTATGCTTCAATTCTAGTTATGTACAAAAAAAACAAAAACTTATATGTTGTTGTATCTTAAAAATTTGAAGATGAATAATTTATTTAGTCTACCTTTATTATGTTTTGAATTTGATAAAATTTTGGGGCTGTGAGTTCAAATCCCTTCTTGGTGAAATGTTTTTTTAATTTCAATTAATATTTGTTTTTTTATTCAATTACGTACTTTTTAAAATTAAGTTCGATAAATTTGTGTTAATAAGAGAAGTGAAATAGATTTATTTTGTTTCAATAATGATTTATTTCTCCAACTATTATGTTTTGTATATACATTTTTAAAAAATGTTGTTATACATTCTATATTGTTTCCTTTGTTTAGATTCAAATCAAAATACTTGTTTGAAGGCTAACCGTTCTATAATGTACCTATTCAACATGCTAAATAATGTTTCTATTTATATGTACGTGAAATTGTATTAAATAAATGTTGATTTTTGAATTGAGTTTTGCATTATCAAATTCAAATTATAAATTTTATTTAAAATTTTTTTAATATACCTAACCCTAACTAAGTTTAAAATCTATTTTGTCTGTTTTTTATTGTGCATTGAGCTCAGAGGTATTGTATACCTGAACCCACTTTCCCAACCGTCAGTTGTTACATAATTTTTTTCCATTTTAACTTATAAATAGATATATAATTAAAAAGTTATGAAGGAAGGGATGAGATATAAATGAGGTAGAGTTGAAAGCGAGATGAGGGGAAACTTTGAAATTACTTTAATACATTGCTTGGTTTATTTGCTTAAGCAAACCAAGCAATGCATCAAAGCATAAATTGGGCTTTCGCCCTTATTTCATTTTTACTGAAAATTATTAAGACTTAATGTTCCTGTGAAGCATTGTCTTCTTAGTTTTTATTTACAAAATGTCTTACTATATATTTAAAATTTCCAGAAAATCTTCTGTGATTTTTAAAACTGAAATGAAATTTTTCATAAACTAATAAGTAAATTTAATTTCAAAAAAAATTTTTTTTTTTTTATTAAAAATAAATAAAATATTTTTTGGCCTGCTTATGATAATTTATGATATTTTATTTTCTAAAATAAAACACATCCAACAAAACGTTAATATTTTATTTTTTTATAATTGAACACATCCAACAAAACACATTTAATTGAATGCGTTTGTTACACCTCATTGTAGACAAATATATTAATAAATAAATAATAATTGGAACAAAAGGAATCCTTTAAAAATATGAGATAATCAAAATATATTATATTAGATTCTGTCATGTGAGGAAACTATAAATTAGTTCTATACTTTGCTTTAATCACATAAAATGAGTCACTATGAATGAATGCTTTTGTTTTTGTGTTTAGTTTTTAGTTTTCACCAAAGGTAAAAAAAAAAAAAACATAAGACTTTAAAAAATTTAAATATGTTTATCATGCTATTAGTGTCATACTATTATATTGTATATGTTTGTTTTTAATATGTATTTCTTTGAACAGGAATGGTCACATGCTATAAGATGATATAAAGCCTTACACAACATTTTTTTCGTAATAGGTTTTAAATCAAGTCTGGTGAATCATAATTTGCATTCCTACTTTTAGCATATTTTGAAAAGTTTTTAAAATATATGTGTATGGAGTCCACTTGTCTTATTCTGTAGCCCCACCTATTATAAGTTCTAAGGTCTGGAAGATCCTTGTATTTAAATTGTTATAGCAAATATTTAACAGGAGATTGGATCCTTGGAATTAAGTACCATTCACTTAAGTGGGTAATTTTGTGTAACCCTTCGTTTAAAAGCTAAAAAGGGTTAAAAACTGAAAATTCGACAAATTTGAACATATTGAAATCTTATCACACGAAATGTTATGTAAAAAACATTTACACGAAATTTGGTTAGTCTAGAGCAGAGTTCGAAGAGGTGCTATACAACTTCTTTTTATATGTATAAATGAAAGTCTAATTAAGTATTCTTTCTGTACTTTATCAAATAAAGTTAAGTTTTTTGAAAGCTATTTCTGATTATTTGGTTAGCCTAGAATGAGAGCCTTGAGTAACTAATATAAAAATGCAAAGTTCATAATCTTTTCAATTTTTGTCTAATAAAACTATGTGTCTGAAATTTACAATTTAGTGCATTAAAATTCATTCAGCTCTACGGGATATTTCATTAAGTTATTAAGGTTGAAAGACATATGACTTTATATCACAGTACCTCTGTACTTTAAATTAAAAGAAGGGATGCATTTAAAAAGACAGATTATAATTTTATAAAAAATTCAATTAAATAAAAACCAAATTTGAAAATATAAACTTCCTCAACTTCAAAAACAAATTCCTAAAACCTATTACGCAATTTTAGTTTAATTATTTTAATGCTTTTGATTTATTTTATATACAGGGTGTTTTCTAATTAAGTTCGCTGTTATTAATATACCACAGCATAATAGATGAATTTTGTAGATGAATAGTAGTGCAATTAAGAATAGTAGATGAGTAGAAGAATTTTGTGTATGGGAGTTAAGCTAAGCCTCTTCTAAGTTCAAAGATATCGGGGCTTAAATTTTATTTCAATATTTCTTTTAATTTTCATAATTTTACTCTGAACTCTGTATCTAGACTTCTTATGAAAATTTTGTAAAATCTATGGTATGCAGTTAATTTGGAAACACCCTGTATAATTATTGTGTAACTATTTATAAAATCATAATATTTTTACATATTAAAATTTGTTATTGCACCGTTTTCAAATGTTAATTAGAAGAACTTTTAAGTTCTTTTTAAGTTTTCTAAAAAAAATTTAACACAAAGTTTTATTATTTTTATTAATTATTATTATTTAATTATTAAATACATATTTTTTTTTTAAATTATTATTATTTTATTTAATTATAAAATCTATTATATTCCACTTTAGAATTTTAAAATTTTTAATTATATTTTTTAAATTTTACAAATTAATTTTTCAATTAAAATTTAAGCACGTTGCCTTTAATATCATTTAAAAAAAAAAACTCGTTAATAAACCGTTACCATTATAAGAACCGTTCTATATAAAATTTTCAAAATAACTGAGAATTATTTATTTTTTCTAATATTATTTTCTAAATTAAAAAAAAAAAAAAAAATAAAGATTGGAAAATAAAGCATCTAACCTAAATTAATCTGCCATCTCCGGAAAAATTTTTAAATCAAAAATAAAAAAAAAAAAAAAATTCTAAATATCCTTCCATACAATATAACGGATATCAAGAAACCCAATTATAAATAGGTGTCTGTTAAAACGGTTTTTTATGAATGATAAATTTATGTGAGATAGAGAGAGATGCTTGTTTATTGATGCAGAAATTTTTTATTTATTTTTTTTTTTTTTTTTGTAAAGGTATAAAAGATAATTTCTATTGTGAATGATTTTAAAAAGAAGTTTAAAACTTCATCTAATTTGAAAAAAAAGCCATACAAGTCATACAAAAGTACCTATAAAATATATGAAAGAATGTTTAATACATTTATGATCCATATGCAGTATCCAGTAGTATCTTATTCAGGGAGATAAATTTTAAAAAATTATTCTGATCGGAGTATGATTTTGCTTTTGTATATTTTTAGAACACAATATTCATTGTGAATGGACATTGAAACATTGTAATTATTTTTAAAATATTGATTATTAAAGTACTTATTTATTAAGGTAATGAAATCAATATTAATCAATATTAATATAATATAATAAATTAGAGCAATTAAAATTTAAGATAAAATTTAAATAACAGTTAAATGGTTAAAAAATATAATATTATTGAGTCACGGGCTACTTCTGCAAATTATTACATTTATACAGAAAGTCAACGTTAATTATTCGTACCATAAGTCACAATCGTTATATTTAAACCTTTTTTTACCCCAAGGTTCTCTTTCAAGCGGCAGAAGGTCGGATTAGAGATCAACATAGATAAAACCAAGGCCATGAAAATAAATAACACCTATGGAAATGTAACATAAATAGAAGGCCAAACAATCGAATTTGTTGAGAGCTTCTAATACTTTAGTATTGTACTGAAAACAAATGCGATTATAGCAGAAGATGTTAACAACAGACTACTTAGATATAGCCGGAACCATCTTTGGTGATTTAATTCCAATATGAAGGCATCTAAATAATCAAAAAAATCAAACTCAGAATATTCAAAGCATCTGTATTGTCTACACTTGTATATGACCACGAAACTTAGCTGACTTCTAATAATAGCAGAAGAATATGTAGAATATTCTGGCCCAACACTGAGGGTACCAAAGACTTATAACAACGTAAGGGTGAAGAACCAGTTGCAAAGCAGATAAAACGGAGAAAATAGATATGCATTGGCCACTTTCTGGGAAAAAAATCAACAAATATAACTAGACTGGTCCTACAATTAAATTCTCAAGGCAGTTAAAGGCAATGACGATCCAACAACCTCTGGCATCGAAACAGCAAAAGTTGAATTAATCAAAAATTAACAAACTCGGGGGGAAATCAAGTTAAGTGTGAAAAATCGATAGAAACATAGGAGGAAGTTGATTCTCTATGCTCCCAAGTTATATTATACCCCCAAGAACACCAAAATCAAAAATTTGATCTATTATTATTTTTAAAAATATTAACAAAATAAATTCAACCATTTATGTGATCGCACTTAAACCTATTAAAAAATATACTTACTTGATTATTTCCTTGCATATCGTAGCTTTTTATCACCTCTTCTAGTACTTATAATATTTACCTATACTACTCCTAAAATACTACTGGCAAGAACCTATCTTAGTCTTGCACCATATTCTACACTGGTAAAATTTGTGAGTGCAAGTGGGTATCTCTGGGAATAGTAGAATAATTAACTTAAAGTTTCTTAATTACCTCTTAATTAATCTCTTAATTATATTATCAAGTAATATTATGAACAGGCCCACAAATGAAATTAAAACAATGAAAACCAGATATAATTTTAAATTAATATTTTATTTTATTTATTAAAATTAGAAAAATTAATATTTAGTTATTCATATAAAAAACATTTATGAAGAAATTATTTTTAATTAAAATATTATTTTGTAGTAAATATCGTATAAAATATTTGATTTTTACTAATAATTAAACTATAAACTATTTAAAACTTGCTTTAGAATAATTTTAAAATAAAATTTCGTCTAAACATAATTAAAAAATTCTTATAAAACAATCCAACATCATTCTAATCATCTTCACTTATACACTAATATTTACGACCAATTTTTCTTACAAAAGCACTTCTATCATCTCTTTGCAATTCAGAATATTTTTCTATAGCCATTTGTAAAAAGTCGGCAGCACGTTTAATACGACTTACTGTAGAATCTTCACCTATAGTTCTGCCCAAAGATGGTAATGCAGCTGTAAATGATATTGTACAGAGTGGTGTTAAAGCACAAAAAGCAGTTGTCAATGCACCACCAAACAAAACTAAACCAACAGCAGATAAAGCGATTGCAGCAAATTTAAGAATCCATGCTAAAATTACTTTCGGTATAATTCCTTTCAAAAAGTTCAAAAATGCTGGTGCTGTTTCAGTTTTTTGGGGTTGAACTGGTATTATATAACCTTCGTAGCCTGTTTGTACTGCCATTGGTGTTGGTGGTGGTAAAATTCCTGCTGTATATGGTACCGGACCACCAAAATAATTTAAATATTGTTGTATAGCATCTTGTGGTATAAAAGTGCTATAAATATCAGGATTATATGCGGGATTTTCTAGAACCTGCATTTTATTTTGTTAATTTTAATTTTAAGTAAAAGGTAAAAATAAAAGGGCTCGAAGTTTGGACTTACATTTGTGTTACCATCTTTATCCATATACGAAATATGTGGTGAACTAGCTGCTGCTGGTGTCTGGTCTGTATTTTCTCCATTGTTAGCAACATTTACATTTGTTGGCACTACGTTTACGTTTGTTTGAATTGGTTGTCGTACTTCAGTATTTTGTTGCTGAGGGAGTTCTGGTTGTTGCGGATACGGTACCGCATTTACAATTGAAAATAACGTCAAAAATTCGATTAAAATTTTAGGAATCATTTTAAATTATTTTTAAGTGAAAAATGAGGAGGAAGACTTGATAAAAAATTCAATATTTAATAAAGAAATAGTGTTGTGCAACTGAAAGACAGTAAACGCAATGATAAATCTTTTATACTTACAATCCCCACTTTTTTTTTTTTGAAGAAAATTTTATCACTTGTTGTAATTTTTTTATCATTCGCCACATGCATTAGTTCTATAGGCAAATTCCTGGGAATTAAAAAAAAAAAATTTTATGTTCTATTTACAAAAAAGAAATTATAAAATAACTTACAACATGTTTTATTAAAAGTCGACTGTCTGTCCTAATAAAATAAAATTTTGAGACAAAATTTTAAAGGAGTAGGAGTAGGTAGTTTAATTCAGATCAATCAAAAAGTGTACTTTATTCAACTAAATTAGAATTATTCAACTCACAAACATTTCATACAGTTTTATTTTTAAAATGGGTATTCGGGTTTATAAATTCTTCAGAAGTTTAATGTTCTCTTCATCGACTTCACCGACCATTTATACAGCTTTTCTAACGAATGGGTTCTCGAGTTGAAAAATTTCTCAGATTTGAACTTTATGGTCTGATCTAACTGAATAGTCCTTCAAACTGAACAAATCACAAAACAGCTTTCAATCGAAAAGTTTTTACAACTCACAGACTCTTTATGCAGTTTTATTTACAAATGGGTTCTAGAGTTAAAAAATTCTTTAGAAGTTAAATGTTCGGTCTGGCCTTACTGAAAAGGCCTACGTCGAAATTGCTTTTCAACAAACCGACTCTTCATATAGTTTAAATGTGTTTTCGGGTTGAAAGATTCCTCAGAACTGAAATATTTAGTCTTGTCTTACTGAAAAGTTCGAACCTTTTCGGCTTTTTCAACACAGACCCTTTATACAGGTTTTCCTACAAATGGGTTCTAAGGTTGAAAAATTCTTCACAAATACTGACCTTACTATGAACTCCAATATAGTCAGAACAAAGGACCAAACAAGGATTAGGATTTGCTAAACTGATTGAACTGATTTTTTAGTAAAACTAAATGAATCTAATATTAAAAGATTTTGACAATTTCAATTACGTATCTTTTTTTAATCCTCACATTCCTTACAACTGATTCAACTAGGAAAAATGACAATATCCCATCAAAAAAATGACATATTTTAATTACAAAAGGACTTGATTTAACAAAACAAATCTATGAATTTTTAATTTTCTAAATAACACTTCCTTAAAACAATGCATCATACTATTCACAATTTCTGTCATAGTTATCAATTGCTCATGTTGAAGCAATTTCTTTTTTTTTTAATTTCCACCGAATGTGCTCAGGTAAAAATAAATATTGTTTTTCGGAGGAACAGGTGATATATGAATAATAGCATTAAAATACTTATGAAAACATAATTTTAAAACAAAAGGAAGTTGGAATTCCCTAGATCGCATAAAAGATTGCGTATACTTAAAACAACAGGTAAATAAATTTTATAGTCGTTAGTCATTTAAAAAAAAATTGTTTTGTATATTTAAGAAAGTAAATATTGATAAAACTAAAGAAGAACTAAAAACAAATGAAACTCAACTAATTTTTATATACCTGCAATAAAAATGTAGGTGATGTGAGTCAATGATTAATAGAAGTGTTTAAAAGAAAAAACATACATTATTTTGTCCTTAGGTTCGTCATAAATTTAATCCTTTTTTTTTTTTTTTAAATTCTGACAACCACTGGAATATTTTAAAAAGGCCTCTAGGAAACCACAGGAATATTTGAAATAGGATTCCAGGAAGATTTGCACAATCAAAATTTTGTAAGATTTCTTTTTAAATAAAATAATTTAAACTTGTGCAAATATTTATTTAACACTTCCATATTTGCTTTGGTATGAGAGCTACGCCTTTTTCGATTAACAAAAAGAGAAAAAGACACTAAGTGTTTTTTTTAAAGTAAATCTAGGTTTTTATCTTTGGTTTACTCTTTTTTTTCTATGTATGTGTTTGACTTTTATCAGTTTTATTAAAATGTCGTAACACATAAATTAAAAATATTGAAATGTGATACAAAGTACGAAGAAAAGTAATGGAGAATATTATGGAATTTATAGATTCATCTTCATCTTTATCATCATCTACATCATTATCCGAAAATGAATATTTAGAACATCTGACAAATTTGAACTAATCGCCAGTGCCCTCTGAGATCTGTTCTTTTTTCCTCTCTTCTTAATGTTCATCAATGACCTTCTTTAGTCAATCTTTAACTTCTAATCCAATCTACAGTTTTGCAGACGACAGCACCCTTGTACCTGCCTAAGAATTTCATAGCCCCTGTAACATTAATCATTAGGTTGCAGCTAGATAATTGGGTTTTTTGTATCACTGTAAAACGTACTTTTCTCCACTTGATCTTCTCAATATTTATTAAACATATATTAGACAAAAAATGGAGGATAATGCACATCTGGGCTGGTGTTTCCCAATCGGCGCTGTGATATCTCGATAAAGTGCAAAATAGAGCTATTTTTCTTATAAATTATCCAACACAGCAATGCTCACTCCACTTGACTATCGGCGCGCAGTCTGGTCACTTACCCTGTTTTATAGATACCTTTTAGGGACGAACACATGTTCTAATAAAATAAAACAATTAATGCCTCCATTCAAAGTTTTTCAACGTGAAACAAGGAGTGCAACGGACACTCATCCCTATTGCATCGAAAATTTAAGATTTGATAGATTATCCAACACCTCAATGCTCATTCCACTTAGCTATCGGCGCACACTCTGGTTACTTACCCTGTTTTATAGATACCTAGTAGGGAAGAATACATGTTCTAATGAAATAAAACAATCAATGCCTCCACTCAAAGTTTTTCAACGTGAAACAAGGAGTGCAACGGACACTCATCCCTACTGCGTCGAATTTTTAAGATTTGGTTTATTTATAATTGAACTAGATATTCTAAACTAATATAATTAACGATTCTAATATTTTTCAGTTCATAACTTACGTCGTTCAAATATAATATTTGCCTAGATTCATGCAGGAATCTGAATAATTCCGGTCGTCTAAGGTGCATTTGACCTTTTCCCACCTGAAATTTTAAGCTAGTTAAAATCTTATTGCTTTCTTTTTTTCGAATAACTTTATTTTAACACACTAGATACCGACATGCCTGCTGAAGCCATGATTGGTGTTTAATAAACATTTTTTAAGTCAGATTTTCGTAAATAATTTAAAAGATCCGGATTCTATATTGTACCAAAAATTATATATAATCAAATAATAATTTTCTTAAAAAAAGAGTGGTTTTTCCAAATCAAAATGCATTGGTTTGTTTTCATATATGGGGGTGCAAACAACATTTATTCAAAAATAATAATTTGATTACTTGAATTATGATATGTGCTTGACGCAATAGGGCCCTGATTTTAAATTGATCTTTTATTAACATATTTTATTATTAAGAAAACAACTCTAGTTGCTTTCGAAATAAGTATCTGGGTACTGAAAGGTATAAACATAATGATGAAAATTATATCTACAATTACAACTAAAATTCTACATTAATCCTGATAATTAAATTTTGATTTAAACATTTTAAATCTTCTTATACCTTTCAATTCCAATCAATTTTAATATTTGTATAAAAAATCTTTATAAAAAAAAATATTTAATTTTTTAATTGAATTCATTGCGCACGGATAATCTAATAAATAAAAACCAAAAATATCTAATGTAATTACATTTGAATTTTCAATACATGGCGAAATAATACACGGAAATAATCAAAAATATATTTTAATTATAAGAATTAGTACTTAAATATTTTAAATATTCCAATCAAACTATACAAGAGTTTTATTATAAAGGGGCTGACAGGTAAAAAATGCCGAATAGAATCCAAAAAAACATATCAACCTACATTTTAACAAAAATATTAAGGTCGAAAAAGAGAAGATATAAGACTTATAAATTTTAAATGTAAATATTTAGAAAAATTATCGATTTTTTAATTACTTATTTAACCCTTTGAATCGCAAATATGTAAAAAACATACTTGACCCCCTGAATATCAATTGGAACTGCTATTATTCCTTACCTATTCGCCTTTCAAGATCCTAGCATAATCTCAAAAAATTGTTCTATATTATTAGTAAAAATGATTGTAAATAATAAAACTAAAAGAAAAGTCTGAACGTGAAAAATAGTACTGCTGCTAGTCTGTAATTCGAAAATCAAACACATAACATTCAGATGAAATAAATGTGGGATTGTAAAGCACACTATAATCTAGTCTCTAATAGTCCCTATTCCCTAATAGTCTTATGCTAGGTGAGTTATTATTTTATTATATATTATTGCTATGCACAAGCATATCAAGAGCAATATGTTACTAGTAAAGCAAGTACATAATATAATTCGAAATGCATAAAACATTTCTAGAATCAATAAAAATTTTATCAGGAATCTTGAACGTCTATCACAATAGCACTAGGCACTCGACGATTAAATTATAGTTCAATAGAAATTAATAGTGATGGGAAATAACTTCTATTGCTTATTATTGTCTTTTAAAAGGGAAGGCATGCTCCAATGCACTCAAAGTCTAATGAGTTAGGTACTTAAAACTTTGCCATAAGTAATTATCCGAATGGATTATATAATGTCTTCATTATGTTGATGCGAATATGCAAGAGTTGACACAGTCTACATTTCCCTCTCTTCCTAGTCTTTAATATTTTTTAATAATATTTTATTTCTATTTATAATGATTTTAAGTACAAAACTATTTGCAAATGTGTTCAAATGAAAACTTTTTTGGCATAAATTATTTCACTAGCAGTCAAAGGGTTAATATATAAAACTATACAGTACTTTTGTTTTTTATTAGTACTTGACCTCGCAATATTTTGCGAATAAAAGTTTAATTCTTTGGTATTTGATTTCCCTTACCTATTTATATATATATAATATGTACTAAATATATATATATATATATGCATTTTCATTTTACATGATTTCCAATTGATTTATCGATTAACAAAGAAATTAATCTTTAAACAATTTTAATACATGTCAATTACACATTTGGTATTTTTCCAATCATTATATTCCATATATTAAAAATTTACATACGAAATTTAAGTAAATTAAATGCAAAAAATCAATGTAAGTAATTTAACAAAGTTTAAAATTATATACGTATATTTTATAATTTAAATTTTATTTTAGATTTTCCCTTTTTGCATTATAAATAGAATCATAACACACATATTCTATTTTCTAGAAATATATTAGATTTTTGTGGCAATACAATCGTTTACTAAATTAATTTATTCCTCCTATTATTTTTCCACATTTATTCCTCATCCATTAAACTGGGCAAGGTCTTCCACTTTTTATGCCACTATTATGGCTACGAGGGGTGTTGGATATTATGATTAGTAAACCCTTACTATCATGCTTTATCAAATTCAGAGCCAGAGACCGCTCCTTTGAAGGATAGGTTTCCCAGATGTCAGACAAATAAATATGTTTAAATAGTAATTTAGTGTATTAAGGTAGCTCTGAACTCTTCTTACAAGATATCTTGTAAGTTTTGACACTTGCTGAATTGAGGGTGGCCTCAAGTGTTCATTTCAACACAGTAGAAAATCCTATTTGGTTTAAAATTGGTTATGGAAACTCATTTATTGTAACAAATGCTAAAATATGGAAAATGCTTCCATTTCATGTGTTCCCCTCCGATAGAAATAAGCCATTATACAATTTGCAAAATTTCAAAAAGAACTTCTGTAAGTTCGTTTCTAATCCACCCCAACTCTCCTCTTCTATCCTTTTTTCCTTCCAATTCCTTAGCTCTATAGCCAAACCAGAATATCTTTACACATAGTTATGTATTAAGGAATTCATTTCTAGAGTTTGACTAGCATTTAAAAAAAAAACAAAAGGTAGAAAGGTCATCTTTCAGAAGGGAGGTGAAATAAAGTCAATTGGACTCTGTTACCAAAAACAGCTGATAAAGAATCGAGTAAACCATTCTATTTGATTTCAATAATATATTTCCAAATTAAAGTCACATTTATATACCTCATATGTATAAATATTCTGAAAGAGGCCAATATACGCTGATTTTGTATTCTACTCTTAAAACTAAGAATTTCCAGAATATTTACAAAATGTATTTCAAACGTTTGATCAGATTTCGTGCTTCCTAAGATAATTAAAGATTCAATAATTTGTTTAACAGGGGTTTTTTTGGGAAAGATTTTGAGATTATTTCAAAATCACAGCTTAAAACCTTTTTCTGAAATATTCCTTTATTTTTCGATACGCGAGTTTGTGAACTCAAATCCTAAAAGAAAATAAGTCGATTCTCATTTAGATCGTTTTTATAATTGTTTCCATTATTTTGGGAATAGAACGGAATTGATTTTTTTTACTTTTAACTTTATTTTTGGACAAATTTGCATTGAAAATAAGATAGAATTATTAATTAGACTTTATTTCCATTGCTTTTGTTAACAAATTCGAATTGACTTTATTTCATTTGATTTTATTTCAACTCCCTAAAAAACAAACCTTTTTTTAAAAAAATTATAAAATTTATTAAATAGCTATGTGAAAAATACCAAATATTTGTAGGAACAAGTCCTTCAATATGTTTCAATATAAAATTAATTTTAATAGATATGTCCTTTAAGAAATTTAAATCAATTTTTTTAATTTAAATCAAAATATATCAATTACGAGAATTATTTATTAATAATTATATACTTTTATATGAATTTTAATGAAACAACAACCAAAAGTAAGGTTATTTTTGTTTTCATATTACAATGATATTTTTTTTTTAGAAAATTGCGTTTTTCAGGTGAAAATCGTTCTTTAATTTAACGTAAATTTGAATTTAACGGTCACGCGGTTAAAAGTTGAAGATTATGACTCCATATTATGCGCCGACTTTCTGTGTAAATGTAATTCATTTTCGGTTGTAACTCGCAGCTCAATCAAACTATTTATTATAGACGCCGGCTTATGTCTTTCTTTTTTTGAGTTCTGTGCGAAATGAAAGCAACCCATTTGGTTTATACAGTAGTTTTCATTTATAACGAACTCGGTTCAATTTTAATTATAATAAGCTTTACACTTTTTGCCAAAGAATTAAATTTTACCTAAAAATGCAAGTTTTTTATTACATTTATTTTTTTTTTTTTTATTTAAACTTATTATATCTAATTATGTTGCTTGGCGATTAATAAAGTATTTTTTATTTAGTTTTGAATATAAAAATAAATCACAATAACGCATCAAAAATACAAAAAAATTTTCAATAAAAGAAAAAGCACTATCAAATAAACATCAAATAAAATTCTAGCAAATGAGTTCGAAGTATCCATTCTAGAATCAGCACATTCTACAATGTTCTTTTAAAACGACATTCGTTTATTACGACGAATATATTCCGTTCCATCAGGGTCGTTATAACCGAAAAGTACCTACTGTATTTTTTTTTTGTTTGCTTAAAAAAATTTTTTGTAAATTGTACATTTCTGTTGCTTTTTGTTAAATTTTTTGTAAAATAAAAAATCGACTTCTAAAATATATTCTGTAGTTGCCATTACGTTTGAGAGCAATGATAGCAATATAAAATATATTTATTTGAAAAAGATTGAAAACAAAAACAAATAATCTTTCTTAAAAAAATAATTTGTAATTTAAATGATTTGTTACTTAGGGCCTAGCCAAAATCAACGCGTACGGTGTATAATTTCTGGAAATTTCTAGAAAATTTTGAAATAAATAGTTATGTAAATAAATTTACATGAAAGCATACGCGACGTACTGTTATTCGGAGTTTTAAAATTTAAAAATTGGCAAAGCGTATAAAAATATTATAATTGTTTTTTCTTATGTTGCTACGATTAAATTTTAAAAATAAAATATTTTAAAATAATATTGTTTAAAACATAATATTCAAAATAATTGAAAATACCTACAATATGTTTGCAAAACTAAAAAAGTTATCTTTCTTAAAAAAAAATTATTTGGTCCTTAGGTTCCAACCTAAATAAAAGCGTTTAATTGCTGCCAAAAAATTTAGAAATAAGTAGGAACAAAAATTTGCATGGAGCAGCAAAATGTATAAAAATATTAATATTGGATTTTCTTATATTTCTAATATTATGTTTTAAAAAATAATATTCTTTTTAAAATAATTTTTATTAAAAAATATCTTATATTCAAAATACCTATAATATGAAATTAAAAATATTTTGTATAGGTACTAAATTAAAACATTCAAATAAATATTTTTCGATAAATTAAATACTGTACGCGCGTATCGATTTAAGGATATGTAGAAAGACGTATTGATCGTATGTTTTGAATTCATTCTAATAATTGAAAAGTTTATTTTACATTTTCAACATCGAATAATGTTTTTTATAATAAAAAAACTATTTTTAGTTTTACTTTGACAAAACGAACGAATTTTATATATCAAAAAGTGTACATGAAGATTAGATAGGCGTACTTTGTAAATGGAACGCTAATTTTTGTTTCAGGAGTACATAATTGTCAGATTATATTTAATATTATAATATATAAATATAATGCTGATATAAATATAAAGAATATTTTTTGAAATGGAAGTGGGTAAGTGCTCATTGGTTATCAAATAAAAAATATGATTTACCGTAGCTTATTCAAGAGAATTTTAATTAAAGCCATCTGCCGGAAATTATTTATCTACTCTGTCATATACTCTTTTACACAAGAGCTGGAGTAGCTGACAATAGTTGAGAGTAGAAAAGAGTTTACTCCTCATAAAGGAATGAAAGTAATAATATTTATTTGTTTTAAGAAACTTATGAGTCATGGCTCATGACCATGTATAGAAATATATTTTTGTCAATAAAAAACTTAGGAAGAATTAAATAAATAACGACTACTAATTTCTATAGCTCCTAGTGGAGCAAAGAGCCTTAACAAAATCCTTCCATTCAGTACGGTTCTGTGTGATCATTTTTATTTCACCCCATGTTTTTCTTGATTTGGTAATTTCGGAGTGAATTGTTCTTTTCCACAAGTTTTTCGGGCGTCCGCGTTTTCTTGCACCTTGCGGGTTCCAATCAAGCGCTTGCCTGCAGATTTCGGACTGATCTTTTCTGAGTGTATGACCAATCCATTTCCATTTTCTTGTCAAAATCTCCTCTGCTATAGGTACTTGGTTGCATCTGGCATGTAATTCCTCGTTTCTAATTCTGTTTGGCCACCATATTTTCAGAATTCGACGGAGACAGGTGTTAACGAAGCTTTGAATTTTGCTGGTAAGTTCCTCCGTTACTAACCACGTTTCGCAACCGTATAACAGAACAGATTTGACGTTTGAATTAAATATTTTAATTTTTGTTTCCTTAGAGATGATTGCAGACTTCCAGGTTTTTCGAAATTGTGCAAACACTTGTTTAGCTTTATTTATTCTAGCGGTCATATCTGCTTTTGCTCCTCCCTCAGGCGTTATTACGCTACCAAGGTAACAAAAGTTGGTAACATTAGATATTTCTTCATCATATAACATCAAATTGTTTACATTAGGTGAGTTTACTTTCATTGCTTTTGTTTTCTTTACATTGACTTTTATTCCGCGCAGTTCAGACTCTTGTGCCAAATCGTTCAATTTTTCCTGCAGATCGGTATTTCTAGTTGATAGTAGGCATATATCGTCCGCATAGTCAAGATCTTCTAGATGTTCCCCGAAATTCCAAAATATGCCTCTGTTTAAATCGTCAATGGCAGCACTTAGTTTGTCATCGAGCACAATTAAAAATATAATTGGTGACAGCAGGCAACCCTGTCTGACTCCACAATCAATATTTATCGGCTCAGATAGTTGACCTTGATGTAGAATCCTGCATTTAAATCCTTCGTACTGTGCTCGGATAAGCCGTATCAACTTCATTGGCACTCCTCTAATTTTAAGCGAGTCCCATATATATTTTTGATGTATAGTATCAAATGCAGACTTTAAGTCTACGAAAGCTAGTTTTAATGTGGATTGCCATTCATTCATTTGTTCTATGATTATTCGGGCGAAATCCAGATTGCTGTTTTAGGTTTAGTGTTGATTCTGTTCAACAGTATTTTTGAGAGAACTAAATAAATAAACTAGACAAAAAGGTATAAAGTAAACTAAAGAACTCAGAATTATTTTTCGCATACTTTTCAGAACTTTAGATAGGCATACATTTGTAGTAAAAATTTACCTCTAGCTATTAAGTTTAAAAATGGAATAAGGGAAGGGTAAAATTTATTCTTTGATTTATTGAAAAACTTTTTTTTATGTCATAAATCTTAAAATTGAGATTTAAATAAAATAAAATAAAAAAAAATATTTTTTGCAATATATACAATTTTATTTAAGTAATACTTTAATAAAAGTGTATATTAAAAAAAAATATATTTATTTTTTTATTTAATTTAATTTTTTAAATTATAAATGTGAAATCCAATTTAAAGGAAATTTGATTATGAATTATATTTTGTCTTCTGGATCATGTGGTATATTGTAATACCATTCATTTTTATGAGTTCTATTCCTTAAATGTGCAATTGTAAAACAATCTTCCTCTACCTTTTGGATCATTGAATTGTCTAAAGTTAAGATTAATCAGAGTTGTAAGTTTCGGAAAAACGAAGCTTACAGATTCTTCATTAGAAATATATACGGTGTATTTGTCATCTAAAATAATTTTTTGATTAATTTATTATTCATTTTATTTCATAATAGATCGATAAAAATCATTACCTTTAGTTATAATAATTCGAACTGGTAAAGGAATATATTCATTTAAATCAATAGGTTTATAAGTTACATTCCTAAGTATGTGTTTGTGACAGTCTGGAAGGGGACTTTCTATATATACTCCTTCATTCTTGGTATATTGTGTTGAGTTTTTTACGACACCTAATAAGAATATTTCAATATTTATTTAATAAAAAATTGACAAATGTTAAAGACATTTTATTACTCGTGTGCACGAAATTGCAGTCACGTGCATGTGTGTCATCAATTACAAACATAGTAATAAGTCCATAACTCCCAGTTTGTATATAAAATCTTAAATTATACAGCTCATTATCCGATTTTTTCTCATTAATTAAACTGTTTAGTTTTACATTTTTAGAAGTTTGAAAAAATTCTTCTCCAACTTCCATGACGTTGCAAGTTTTTAACTGTTCAAATGAAAGGTCACAACCGATTGAAAATTTCAATATTAATAAAATAGTTGAAAGTTTTAAGCAATTTGACTGCATTTTGTTTGAAAGACACTTAATCAAAAATATAAATTTAAACTGATATTTAATTTCATTATTTGAGCCTTTATATACTCAAAAGCTGTTCATCACACAGAATATGAAATCAAGGGAAATTTAAGTGTGAACTAAACGTTAAAATCAATTATTATAAAATGTAGCCTATCGAATCAGTTTATTTTATTTATTTAAAAAACTTATTCCAATTGATTTCCTTTAAAAATTATCGCCATCCAAAACTTAAACACCGGAATATTTCTTAAAGTACGAAAAAGAGTATAAGAAAAAGGGTATAAGAAAGTCACCGGTAGATTTTGTCACTGGATTTTTTGTAAATAACTAAATGGATTATTTTTAGGAAAAAGAAGAACTATCTTTCACTTCAGCAATTTACTTTTATATTTTGTATTAAAACACTTTTAAATGCAAAAGATCTGCCATCAATTTTTGATTAGTGAAAATTTTAAAAATTTTAAGCTTAAAAATTTTCAAACCTTAAAAGAACTAATATCTACCATCATTTTGTAATTTTCTACTTTTTAGTGGGCTAGTTTTACTTAAATAAAAGTATTTATATTGAAATAACCGTTTTTTTTTTTAATTTTATTTTATTTTATTATTAGGTTCATTTTATTTAACAATTTTTTTTTTAAAGTTCTAATTTTTAAATTAATATATTATTTGAGGTTTGAGGTAATAGTTACATACAGTACTTTTCATAATTATATAGACAACTTTTTGGAACTTCATATAAGTGCTTGCATTATTATATAACGTACCATGCATATTTTTCATCCTTTCAGTGTTATTAGTTTTAAAGTTAAAGTTAAGGTTCAAAAACTTTGTGTGGCATAAATATTGAAAAATATTCCACAACCTGCCAGATTCCAAAATTTTTAAACTGATTTCATATTACTGATGAAGGACGGACACACATAACCAGATTAATATACTTTTCAAGTCTAACAAAATCAATACCTTTGAGTCTATGTCCGTCCTTCCCCCTCCTTAACTGTGTTACAAACGTAATGGCCAATATAGGGTATACCTTTAACAGATGGAAATAAACTAGAAAACTATTGTACAATAATTGTCAAATTTCAAAATTGACAATTCACTCAAAAACTGATGTCAGATTATTTAATATTTTGCATTAAAATAAATAATTTGTACAATGATTATGTCTTAATTTACCGAAGTTAATAATTCAATATTTAGCAAATTTTTTTATTAAAGAAAATATAACTCTTGTATAGTATACCCAAATAAGTAAAATTTAACAGTCTCTTCTATTAAATGTAATTTCTTCAAAGCAAAATATATTGTAAAGTAAAGCAGATTTTATAAGTGATTATATGAAAATTAAAGCTATTTAATTTCACGGTCAATTCAAAAAATACATTTACATCCAAAATCTGTAAAACTATTTTATTATATAAACTATTTTATTACATAAATGGTGTTACCACACCTTCAACTCTAATTTTTTTTATTTCATCAGTTTTATTAAAGTCGCCAAAATGAAAATCACTAATTTGTATGTTAAAATTGTTCCTCCATTTGCAACACTTTCAGTTTCAAATGATAGATTCGAACTAACTAAAAGAGCTTGGACCTGAAAATTAAAATGAACGAATAAAAAATCAAAGCATCAAATTATTATGACTCGTGTTTGATGAGTTTCGTAACTCCCATCTAAATTTGTTTGAAACTGACTAAGCAATGCGATGTTGAAGTTGAAAACTGGAAGATAACGGAAAATGCATTAAGGTATTCCATCTAAGGTTTAAAGTAACGGACCAAAACTTGTCTTTATAAGCACTTACAAAGTTTAAATTTTGGGATCGTATTCTCATTTTTTAACATAACTGGATGTTCAATAAGTTTTTAGAATAAGTAAAGCTAGAAAGATGGAAAAGTTAAAGTTTGGAAAAGGCTTGGAAATGGAAACATAGAATAATTGGAAAAATGAAAGGTTATTCTAACAAACGCTAAAGACATTGACAAGATCAACTATATTCCTTCACGTTGTTCTTTATAAATTATTCTAATTATTCTATTTTTCTTTTTCATTTAATGAAACTTCCAATTTAAATTAAGGAAACTCTTTACAACAATTATAATAATAAAAGATTTGTCAAAAATATAAAAAAAAATCGAAATAAAAGGGAGAAACAAAGTACAAAATTTTCCATTTAGCCAAATAAAAATTCTATTTCTGGAACTAATAAATTTTACTGAAACCATATTTTGTAATTTAATCAAGATTAATATGAAAAGCAATTTCTAAAATCTAGTGGTTTATAGGATTTTTCTTTTAAAAAGAAGCAATGACAGTCTTAAGGCTGTTTAATATATAATTCTCAACCTAATCTCTTTTTTTTAACAGATTAAGCTTATCCATATCCCTTCAAAAAAGTTTTTTTTGTTTATAAAAGGAAGAAATGGTCTAGAATAGGAACTTTATAATCCAACAAATAAAATAAATTCAATTTTGTTAAATATTTTAACTTGATATTTTTAGGGCATATAAAATTAAACACCCCGCCATCCGGTTAATAAACTATGCAACAGATGTCAATAACCTACGCTCCTATCGAGCGTTCAAAATTTTCAATTTACTATAATCTGTACAAAGACTAATTATGGGAGCCGATTATCATAAGGACCCTACTACATCTCAACCCTTTTTTTTAGAAAAATTGTTCAACCCCATTGTGAATTCCCCATTCATAACCAACCCGACCTCTCTTCTTTATCATAAGTAGTTAAGAAAGACGAATCAATCCTAAAACTCTACAGCCCCATCGTGTTAATGTGGAATGAATCTGATTAATGATCAATAACAGCTTTATAAGAAGGCTAAAAAAGACCTAGTCATGCGATGTATACCTAGCAAGTATCAGAAGACAACTGTATTACACTGAAATAACATAAACAAAAATTTAAAGGTTTGCTAATTAAAAAAAGCAGAGGTCTTTTTGATAAATGTGTCGAACAATACAATACCGTTTTAATCGATTGCTTCCGAATGTAGAATTTTTGAAACCTGGAATTAAACAGTCACCCGACGACTTCTCTGAATTAAATATATCTTTACACCATTGCGAATGGTTCAAAATGAAACAGCGAATGAATTTGGTACTTTGGTACTCTAAGTGAATTTCCTCTGCGAATGACCCAAAATGAAACAGCCAAGCTATGTGTCTTCCTCTATACAAACTAAATACAATTGGAGTTCTCCAAAATTAAATTTAAATTTTTAGAAAAGTTAATCACCTTTACTATAAAATATACTTAAAGTGTTATGTGACTCAATTATTGTAAAAAAATCTATTTTTGGTGTTACGCGGACTCCAAAAATTTTTTTTTAGCATATCACTTTTTTAATACTTTATTCTTTAATACTTCTTTGGTATTTTGGTCTACTTCTTATTATTCTTCTTTTGTCAAATGACGTACAGAACAATTTTTGAAATAAAAAAAATACAAATAAACATTAGTAAAATAATTGTGTCCCCTAACCCTTCCTTATTTTCTTTTATAAAAATTTGTTTTGGTTTTTGATTGCAATAAAAAAGAAAGGTTTCCTAGGAAACAGGATATTTTGCTTTAACCAAATATAAACAGTACGGAAACCACATGAAAAACATAAAATTGAATGAATAATAAGTAAATAATTAGACAGTTGAAAGCAGTGGTAAGTGGTAATATAACAACATAAAATAATTGCAAATTTTTATATTAGTTGCCACAAAAAAATAATAAGGGAATAGTGACCACATATTTAAAAGTTTATTCAACGTAAAGTGCACAGTGGTAAGAATGCACCACTCATTCCGGAGATCCAAACTCAAACTCAACTAAAAGTGAAATTTTTTAGCTGATTTTCGAATTGGTAGAGTCGCAATTCTTCATCGGTTTAAAATTAGAGAAATTTGATTATATATTTATTATTACGAGTAATATGACCGTATATTATTTTAATTTATTCTTATAGCTCACAGATACTCAAATATGATTCACATATATTCTAATTGGATTTTATAATTCAAATATAAAATTATTACAATTTACAAACAAAAGAATTAATTGGATCGATTGGAACAATGATATTCTACATTATTGGACATTACTAGGTCATAGTAATGTCTCAGACCAGGTCATAATAATTTTGTATGACCGAAGCCAGGGTATATTTTGTTCAAATTAATTAAAATAAGTTTTAATAATAAAAATTATAAATTTTGAATACATTTCTAATCTTAGATCTGTAAATATAGAAATAGGCCGTGTTTTTAATAATTTGCTGCACCTATTCAGAAAATTTTAAAAAAAGGCATTATATAAGGAAGTTAAAATGTAATCACATTAGGTTCACTTAGGAACACTTAACTAAAGGTTAAGTAAATTAGTTAAACAGATACATTTTAAGTACTTGCACTCTATTCTATTTTTACATGATTGGAGTTTTTATGCGAAAGATACATTTCGCGAAAATGCGCGTTAGAAAATCGTTTTTTATCGTATTGAATCATGCATTTTAAATCGGGTTATTTCAAATTCGATCGGATAAAAAGAGAATTGAATCATTTTTTCAAACCGCGTTATTTCAAAATTCGCGTAAAAAGAGAATCCAGAAGTAGGTAAAGCTTCTACATCAATTGTCTACATATCGTTATATAATTAAGTTATTTCGTTGTTTTTTAAATTCATTGCCTAACAATAAAGCTTCGCCATCTATGTATTCCGATTCCTGTCTATAATGGTATTAGAAATCATTAGCTAGAAATGTAAACATGTTTTTCCTCTAGTATCTATATCCAAAAGATTCTT
This sequence comes from Dolichopus griseipennis, assembly GCA_963082915.1. Lineage (NCBI taxonomy): Eukaryota > Metazoa > Arthropoda > Insecta > Diptera > Dolichopodidae > Dolichopus > Dolichopus griseipennis. Next base: position 40,239,024 of record OY720441.1, read on the forward strand.
ATACCAAACTATATTAATCATACAACATAAAAATAATACAATATATCATGTACAAATACCCAAAAACTTAAATCGGCTTACATTTGAAAAGATAATCCTTTTGATGTCCATGAAAACACGAAAAAAATCTAAAACTTTGATAAACAACAAAGTTTTCCAAATAAAAAAAAGTTCTTTGGCAAAAAAAAAAGTTCAGATCATTTCCTGCAGAATATCTTAACTTTTAATAGAAAATCAATATTTCGTGTGTTTATACCCGTGCATACATATATGACATCGGGTATATTAGATTTGCTCCTCCGTTTGTAACGCATCGATCTAGACGAGCTAGATATAGTGTCAAGGGTACGTATCGGCTCAGAATCGAAAAATGAGTCGATCTAGCTATGTGTGTCTGTCCGTCCGTCCGTCCGTCCGTGTTTCAGCACGATAACTCAAAAACTAAAAGAGCTACAGTTTTGAAATTTTCACAAAATATTTTTCAATCAATTTCTAGGTTCCCTATTTTTTTTGGTTAAGATCGGACTAAAACTTCGGGTAGCTCTCGAACAACTAACTTTTTCAACTCCAACATTTTCATACAAAAATTTGAAATCTAGCTATGCATCTTGTATTTAACATGAAATTATATGAATTTTGTTTTTGTTTTTTGTTTTTGTTACAAAAAGTAGATAACGATTTCGAGTTAGAATTTCATACGATTTAAATGATGCGTAGTTTATTTAAGATAAGCAAAAAAGTAGACAAAGATTTTTTTTAAGTAAATGGCTTATTGATATTGATAGATTATGGATATGATGATTATTATATGAATATGATCATATGAAGTTGATTTTGCTTAAGTTTAATATATTGGTGAATTAAAAATTAATTATAAGAGATAGAATTGAAAAATTAGAGTAAGAGTTTTGAAAATCACACAAAACATTTTTTGGACATTTTTGAGGTTTTTTTTGTTTAAGACCAGATCAAGGTTTTGGGGAGCTGCCACACAACTTCTTTGCACCAATATGAATTTCTTAGAAACTGATTAGACTACGAGGATGAAAATTACACACTGTTAGTTATATAATGGATCGAGCACTTATATGAAGTTTCAAAATGTTACGGCCCCATTTTCGGGGGGCTGCTATACAACTTTTTTGCACCAATATGAATTTCTTGGAAACTGATTATACTACGAGGATAAAAATTACACACTGTTAGTTATATAATGAATCGAGCACTTATATGAAGTTTCAAAATGTTACGGCCCCGTTTTCGAGCAGCTGCCATACAAAGTAATCAATTCGATAACTGTGAATCTAATGAAGCTACGAGGTTAAAATCAAAACTGGGCAGATAAAGTAATAGGACAAGTTAGTTGGCAAAGTTGGACATCACTCGGACCAACTTTTAGGTGGGCTATTTTTTTTTTTTTTTATGGGATAATAAGTTAATCAAAAATTATGGGATACCTAATAAGTTAAATTTTTTTTTAACTATTTTACTTTCTTATATTTTTTTTGTAATATTTATAATAGCATAGGGAAAATAAATAACGGTTATGCACGGGTATCTAAAAGTTGACAAGGGCGACTATAATCTTCCTCGTTTTTCTATCAAAATTCTTTTTTTTCCAAATAAATTTTTTTTTTTAGAGCATATAAAAAAATATGATGAGATAAAATGAAGGATAGTTAAGGTTATACCCACATGCTCTTCAAATAATGAAGTGGAAACAAATAAAACTGAATTCCAGTGTAAATTAAAAGGAAACAAAAAAAAAAATATTAAAGAACTATAACAGTTTACCCTACCTAATTATGTATGCTTTGACACTGTTTATCAATACTTAACAAAACTAATTTTTAACTTAAATACATGTCATAGTTTAAGATTCACCTTGATTTCTAACGGTTTTTAACTTTCTTCACGGAAAACCTATTTTGTGTTTTTTCTTTTTGTTTTGTTGTTAGTGCAAAACAAAAGAAAAATGAAGAAAAAAAAAATAATAAAAATAAAATACAAAAAAAAAACGAACTATGAAAATTTAGAAAGAATAATTTTTTCACAGAAAGTGGAAATCAAAAAATGACGTTATTCTCCTTTACTATAAGTGCATAAAATGGCATGGCATGTGAAATTTGCGCAGATCATAATGCTAAGTTTTCTAGAAGTATATTTTTTGTAGGAGTGTTTTTCTGGAATAGGTTGTCGTCTCTCAAGCCGTTTCAAGATAAATATTTCTAGATCCTGGACCCTGGACTAGCTTTTTGGTAAATTTTTAAGCAATTGACTTCAAATTTTCTACTTGTGTTGTTCTAGATATAAAGCACTCATGATTGTAACAAATTTGTTGGATCCGTTTACTTATTGTGGCATAAAACCTTTTCAAGCATTTGTTCGAAATTTAAAGAGCTTTGACCGTTTTTAAATGAACTTACGTGTTATTTCTTTACAGTGAGTTGGAATGGTTATAATAATTGATTTGATCTATTTCGGGAGGTCAATCAAACAAAATTCTAAAAATTCACACAACTTCTTAAAAATTATACTATTTTAGGAAATTATTATTGATAGATAACGTAGCAAAAAAAAATTGAAATTTCGAAACACTCTGTGCCTATTCAGGGAGTTCTGCAGCTACTACTATAACTATAAATTATAAATTTATATAAATTAATATTGAGAAAAAATCAATCTATAGTTAGTACAGACTTTAGTGAAGTATAAAATTAAGTAAACTCTATTATATTTTAAACTTGTTATTATTAAGTTTTAAATTAAACTTATTTTCACACATGAAATTTACTGGGTTGTAAATTAGCGGAATTAAATGTCAAAAGTCAAAACTCAAATTAAGCTCAACTCAAAATTTTTTTGTGTCAACTCAACATTTTAGATAGTCCGCTCAACTATTGAGCACATGTGTATCACTCAATATTTCTTTAAAGACCACTCAATTACTTAACTCTGTGACTTTTGAGTGGATGTGGATTAAATTTAAGATAACTCAACATTTGAGTCAAATTGTAAGTTGAAAGTCAATTTTTACAACTCTGTTAATTAAATTACAAAAGAACTAAAATTCACAACATTATATTTTACAAGTGTTACTATTGTTTTTTTTTTGGGAACGTATCTAAATCCCAAACCACAAAATTCCAAAGTAACAAAATCCCAAATTTTTAAAAATCCCAAAGTTATAAAATTCCAAAATCATATAATCTCAAATTTCAAAATCCCAAAATTATAAAATCACAAACAAAAAATTGTAAAATTAAAAATTTTCAAAATTGATTTTCTACCTTCTAAAAACGTCAAAATTTTGCAAATATTTACTACTTTTTATCAATAAATGTCAAAATTAAATACTTTTGTAAAAAAACCTACAAGCTTTGATTTACTACTAGTATTGATTTTAGAGTGGGATCAAAATTAAGAATACCGCTTTGTCCAGAATATTTATATAAATATATGTATATGCGAGACTCAAAATTAAGAAGGATTTTAGAGTTGATTACAGATTCGGATTTACATGCTTTATCTCAGAATATTTATACGTACACATGTATGTATACGTGAGATTATGAATTAGAAGAAATTCTAGAGTTTGATTCAAAATCAGGTTTTCAATCATTTGTTTGGCGGGGGTTTGGAAGCAGGACCCCCGCTATTTTTAAATTTTTATTTGTTGAAATATGAATGTAAAAAATTGTTAAGGGGGATTTTATAGTTGCTTACAAAATGAGAATTAGACGCTTTTTCCAGAATATATGCATGCGCATGAGTAGTTTTTTTTTTTGGATTGTTTGAGTATACACAGAAAATAATTTTTTTTTTTTAATTTTATTTTGTGGAATTTTTTTATTGGAAGTATGAATTTTTTTTTTGGAATTCATGAAGCATGTAAATATGGTATTTTGGAAAAGAAATTGCCTTTTTGGCATTTCGTACCCAACCCGAATAAAGTTTCACAATTTGTAATTTTGTAATTTGGAATTCTTTAATATGATGAAGAAGTTTTAGGATTTTGTAATTTGGGATTTTGTGTTTGCGATTTTTTTTATTTGATTACGTACCCAACCCTATATTTTTAAAAAACAATCACTTAAATTGCACAACATGTGTGTTAACTATTATAAACTTACAACGAATTCTATAATATCCAACAAATTTTTCATTTCCATTGTCTATTTTAATATATATATACTTACAACATATGTACATATATATAATACAAAAAATAAAAAACAACAATAATAAAAAAACAATAAAAAAAAAAACAAAAGAAAAACTTCATAAAATAAAATACTACAAGAATTAGAATAATAATACTGTTATATTTCATTTACTCAGATTTTCGCAATTTCATTTTGGATTTTTATATTAAAAAAATACGAAACTGAAGTGATTTGTTTTTGTTTTAAAAAATTTTTTTTTTTTTATTTTTTTTTATTTTTTTTTCTTTTTTTTGGGGGAATAAAAGAAAATGTGTGGAAAAACTTACGACCTAAAAATATATATATTGCCATATTCAGTCAGAATAGAATAAGCAACGTATTAGAACGGTTTAATTTTTCAAAAAAAAAAATTTGTTCATATAAACGATATACGATATTATAATAGTAAAAAAATAAAAAATCAATTTAACCCAGTATTTTACAGGTTTAACACTAACCATTCTTTCATTTACAAAATAATATACGGTAACGGTCGTTTATTTATGTGCAATAAATTTATTTTTCATTTTTATTTTTATTTCCTTAAATAACTGTGTTTTTAAAAAAAAATAACATATTTTAACGGTAAACAGTGAAATAACTGGTTAATTTAATGTTTAAAATAATATACGATTAACAGAAAGGGGTTAATATTATAGTGTTTGTTTATTTAATTTCTTTGTTTTAAATTAAATATATTTTAATAATTTTAATTATATTATACATATATATGTATGTTTATACGATATACAGTTAAGAGTATATTAAAAAATATTTTCATACATTGTAGATTTAATATTAAAATATTCTGGTTTATTAATCGATTTTTATTGAATCTTAAGTAACTTATTAAATTGTTAATATTTTTGTAATATATTTTGTTGATTGATTGTATGATTGTATTTTGTTTTTTCTTTTTATTAATTTGTTTATTTTGTTTATTTGTATATCATTAGTAATAAATTATTTTGAATTAACTTTTATAATTCTCATTTATTTTATATTTATTTACTGTACATTTGTTTAGTTTTTTTTTTTTTTTGTTTTTTACTGTTATATAAAATTTTTTTAAGTCATTTTGCTTTGTATTATAGGAAATACCGTTTTAAATGATAAATCGTTTTATAGGAAATACCGTTAGAATGTCAAATTCTAAAAGAAAAAAATAAATAAATGACAAATTAAAAAAAAAAAAAAAAAAAAAAACAAAATAAACAATATATCAATATATCAATAAAAAAAAAAAAAAAAACTATTGATTAATGAATTAATTAAAAAAAACAAAACAAAAAAAAATACAAAATTGCAAAATAAAAAAAAAAACTGTAAATTTAAAAAAAAAGATACAAAATTATAAAAAAAAAAAAAATAAAGTGAATATAAAATAAAATAGAATATAAAATACAATAAAATAAACCAAAAAAAATTAGTAAAAAAATTGTTGTTGTTAGTTGGATAAAAATTCAAAAGGTGGTTTAATTTTAATTTGTAAATAACTCAAACTGGGTAATTGTATTGACTCGGTTGCTGTAGTTCAGCAGAGAATTATAACAAAAGCTAAGTGAGTGAATTTTTTTTTTTTTTTATTCTTTTATTTAATTTTTTATTTTTAGTCAATGGATTATTTTACTTTATTTTATAATACTATTTTTTTTTTAAATACCAATTTAAATAAATTTAATTTTTTTTTTAATTCATTTATTTCTAGTTAAAAAAAAAAGAATTAAATAAATTTTTGTGTATTTGTATTTAAAAACAGATTTTGTTGCAAATAATCTTCTTACTTTGTATACACATACACACACAGACAAATGTTTATTATAAGTATGTAAAAATAATATTAAAAATAATTTTTAATTACTTTTAATTAGTTGGTTTTTATTTTAGTTGCACTTAAGTAAGTATAAAAATTACTTTAAGGTTATTGTGTTTTTTTTAATAAAACTCAACAAAATAAAATATTATTAATATTTCGAATAAAATTAGTTTTAAAATTAAGCTAATAATTATTTAAAAATTTAATTTATAAAATATCCGATCCGTTACGACGTCCGCCTTTCAAACGAAGGATCTCGAGTTCAAACGCTAGTCGGATCATATCTAATAAAAAAATATAATTTTTAATTAATGACATAACAGTTTATTTCATAATATAAAAAATTTATACCTGTTAAAATTGAAAAAGAAGGGCTGAATCGCTCACTTTTATATTATATTTGGTAGGGGACTATTCATAAAAAAATAATTAAATTTTATAATATTCAAAGAGGGTATAATTTGGAGTTAAATAAATATATTAATGTGATAAATGATAATGCAAATGAAATATAAAATAAATATATTTAAATAAAATCAAAAAAAAATTTTGGAAAATTTATAAGTAAAAAATCTGACCAATGAAGTAGTGATTAGGAGTTAGAACGTCGGCGGAAACTTAAAATGGAAGTGTTCTCAGGTTCCTAGTTAGATCATATCTAATTAAAAGAAAAACAAGTAAAGAAACAGTCAGTCGGTGCAACCGACTTAGAAATACCCTACACCTATTTGGATCAAATTTAATGACATATCCATAAGTCATTTTAACGCCATAAAAGCTGTTATTAATTTGATTGTAAGACATAGCTAACCAAATTAACTTTATAATACTAAAAACATTTTCTAATTACACTATCTCCTAAAAAATATTACAAATTATCTTACTAATTTGTTTATTTAAAAATATTAAAAAACAAAAAAGCTTGTTATAAATGAAAATATATTTATTCCAATTCAGCTAATCAAAGCATAGTAAATTTAATAACCCAAATTTTTCAAAATTGCAATTATTTTAAATGGCTAGTTAATATACCTAATAGAAAAGATTATACGCAAAATATGCAATAAATGTATTTCTAAAATACAATTACAAATTTACACCTTTTCATATAATTCATTTAAATATAAAAATAAATTTTACATAAATGCAGCAAGTTCCTTTGAACATAGCTGAACCACTACAATTAAGTCTAAATTTCGGGGACACATAGGAAATAGGAAATATATTCTTTGGCTTCGAAATTATACTCGTTCGGCCTCAAATCGATCAAAAGCTTTTTGAATCCGAACTCATTGACCAAACTCGGTCAGAACAAATTCCAATGGTACTTTCATTACTAGTAACCTAGAGTTTACATTTTATCAAAATAGCGGCATTATTTTTTGAGTTATGGTGTTTTTAAGATATATGTTTGTTAGCCCTTGAACTTTTCAAGGGTTCCAGAACCCGAAATTATGGTACGATTTCGCCCATATGCAGTCCCCGTCATACTTTCAATACTAGTTAACCCTTGTACACAATTGGAACGTTCTATCTTAATTTTAAGTTACTAGTTTTATTAATTTCGATGATAAACTTTTACACATTGAGGGGGTCTAAGAAAGGTACAAAATTTGAACCTCCAGTTAAAATTTCATCAAAATAGCTCCATTATTTTTTGAGTTATTGTGCATACGGACGGACGGACGGACATGGCTATATCGACTCAGGAGGTCCCGCTGATCACAAATATATATACTTTTCCATATCTAGCTCGCTTCCTTTAGGTGGTTACAAACACCATACCAAAGTTAATATACCCTTTTACCTATTCTATAGGTGTAGGGTATAAAAATTATAATTATTATTATTATTATCTTTAGTGCCAGCTCAGTATGAATACTAAGTGGTAGTGTGAAACCCTTTATCTGGAAGGCATTTGGGCTATTTTATTTTAAAAAAAAAATATTTTTACCGTAACAGTTTATTTCATTTAATACACATATGATTCACAATATACCAGTCACACCTTTAAAGGAAAGACTGACTCAGTCATTTATTACATTGTATGACGTGGTAGGTGTTCGTAAAACTTTTAAGAAAAATTGAAAATTTTCAAAGTTTTTCATGAAAATAGTTTAAAAAAGAAAAATTACTTATAATTTATTACATGTACGTAAAATACTTTTCTTTTTATTATATTCTAATTGAATTTACTTAATTCTATAGAATTACACACTCTCATCAACATATATATATATATATATATATATATATTTCATATAATTATATACATATATTATATAATTAAAATAATAATGAAAAAAATCAAAAAAATAATTGAAATAATATGTTAGAATAATTATTATTACCTTAAATTACTTAATATATTAGATTTTATCAATTTTTTAAGTTCATGTCATCGGAAAAACATATTTTTATTTTATTTTTTTTTTTTTTTTTTTTTGTAATACGTAACACGAATTTTAAAAAAATAATAATAAAAAAATTTTCTTTTCCGGTATTTTTGGAGGCAAAGAATTGAATAATCAAAATAACTGTGAAAAGAAAACGCTGAATTAGAAAATTCTTCAAAAAAAAACCTCATTGGAATTTATTGATTTGAAGGTGTTTTTCGTAATAATTTTACACACAAAAAAATGAAAAAAAAAAATAAAAAATTCAAGGGCATTGATTTTCTTCTATTTTTTATTCAATTTCTTGTAAAAATTCTCATAACCATGACCTGTCTTTTTGTTATACAATATATATGTTTGCTATTATTTTATAGAGTTCATGCTTCGATATTGAAAATCTGTCGGTTTTCCAAGGAAGGTGAAAAAAAAACAAAAAGAAAAACAAATTAAAAATATTTTTTTTATTATGATTTTTTTTTTTTTTTAGTTGAAATCAATACTCCATTTTTTAATAGAAATGCAAAAAATAGTCACATGAACACTTTTGGAATAAGTCAACTTTTTCAGTTTTTTCAAAGAATTTTCTGTAAGGCTCCAAAAAAAATTTCTTCAAAAATAATAATAAAAATTTATAAAATGTTAGAAAAACAACTTTCTTATTTATTATTTTGAACAAGGACATTCCAAAAATACGTTTTTTGTTTTTTTGTGAAGTTCAAACAGTTTTATTATAAACCTCAGTATGTTTATTTATATTTGTAAATTTGTTTGAACTTTTTATTTGAAAATTATTTAATATATAAAAAGTAATAAAAGATAATAATAAGTAATGAATAAATAATTATATAGTACATAATATTTAATATTATTAAATTGAAGTATATATATACAAGTTTCGCAATCTAAAACTAACCTTTTCCAAATCAAAGCCTATCTTTTGTAATTCAAATTCAGCTTTTTGTAATTCAAATTCAACCTTTTGCAAATCAAATTCAACTTTTTATAAAAACATAAGCAAAAATTAATTTATTTAATTAAAAAGTAATAATGGGATATTTTATAGTCTAAGTGAGCAGCTTTCTTTTATGATAATTTTATTTGAAATTATAAATAAATAATTTTTGCTTAGGTCTGCTTTTATAAATGGTTGAATATGATTTGCTAAAGGTTGGATTTAAACTACAAAAAGTTATAAAAGGTTGGTTTTGATTTGCAAAATGTTGGTTTTGGATTGTTATTATACATATATAATTAAATACTTAAAAATCGATGGTACCAATAAATTTAAATAATTTATTAAACTACATAAAAAAGTGCCTAACAATTTTATATTTTAATCCAGCCCTATTTCAGAAATTATCTTAACGTAATTATTACTCAGCACAGTCATAAAGTCGCAATTGTGACTATCGTTATGATTTTTGGTATGTCAAAAATTTAAACATAATTTGACATTTATAAAATAATCACAGTATAGTCATAAGCTGTTATTATTTAAAAAGATTAATTATCATAAGCACATAATTCGATCATTTTTATACCCGTTTGACTATATAGTCAAAGGGTATAAAAAATTTGCCATTACGTTAGTGACGCAGAGAAGGAGGGGTGTAGATATAGACTCTAGTGTATGGATTGGATCAGAATCGAAAAATAAATCGATTAAGCTATGTATGTCCGTCCGTTCTAATAAAACAATTTTTTAATTTCAAATAAACTGTTCATAAAAATTCAAATAATTGACGTTTAAAACTTTTTAGAAGTAAACAATTTCAAAATAAATTTTAAGTTTACCAGATTCAATTTATTTCATCCAAATATTATAATGGCTGTAGTTCTTCAATACGAAACGTAACTGCTGATGAATAATAAGAAACTCATAAAAAAAATTGTAAGAGAAAGGCGAAAAATTATAATAAAACAAATGATGAAAAAAAATAAGGGTTTTTAAAAAAGTACATTTTCAAAATTATAGAGTGTTTCATATTGAGTTAAAAATCGGGAATATATGCACTGGTGATTAAGTTACTGATTTATAAAAATGGGAAATTTTTAAGTTCTAATAGCCCTGCTCTTTAATGGGGAAGTTTCCGGAATTTTTGCTAAGCAAACTTATGGTGATTCTTGAAAGATCTAACTCCACTTCTTTTCGTCTTTTTTGAGGTTTTAGGGATTGAATTGTGACTTCCACTAAAATATAGAATTTTTCTTAGAACTTTATTATCAAAGTAAAAATGATTAAGACCAAGAGACACTTTCTACAATATCAAGAACCCCTTTTAAATTGAAGAAAAACCTTATACATATGTTGAAATATAATGTTGCAGATTTAAATTTTGTATATTACTAAAAAAAAATTGGAAGCTTCAGGAGCTTGAAAATATCCAAACTTAAATTTTCGCCCTCTTACAGTTTTTAAACCGGATAAAAAACGGGACAAAAAAATATTTTTAAACGACTTCTTCTTAATTTTCACGATCTAACTTCTTCAAAAATTTGTTTCTAACTTGAGCCATTCAGAAGGCATGAGAGGCCAAAAGAATTGAGTTTCGCATAACAGTTATTTTTGGTACTGTATTATAAAGCTTACGGAAGCAGATGTCTTTTACCGTTTTCAAATTGAAAATAAACCAAATAGAACTCTTGTTATAATAATTTCAATATATAGCTTTTTATATCTTTGGGGGGCTGCAGCACCTCAACGGCGTGAGCTACAGAAAAAAGTTCTTCCATGAAATTATTTTTTTTTAAATATCTACCCAGAGTTAAATTTTCGTCTCTCTATTTCAAACGGAGTAAAAGTTTTTGTAAACCTATAGACAGAAAGATAGACGGACAGGCAGAAAGAAAATACATGGGAAAATTTTTACAAAATCTGTTTAAAAAGTGCGAAAATGTAATAATTTATATAATATGAGTATTATATTAAAATACAAATTTAAAAAAAAGTCTTCAAACATTTAAATCATGAGACATTTAAAATAGTTCCAAAAGTTTTTATAACTTTAAATGCGATCACTTTTTAGCAAATTGATTGTATTTAAATAAAAAAAAAACCAAATTACTAAATTTCAAGGCTTCGATTTTTAAATATAAGCAGTCTTTGGTTAAAAATAGTTTCATTACAAATGTAAAATTCTGGAAAATTTTGTCAAAATTAAACGAAAATGTAAATAAAATTCTGCAGTTTTTTTTATACATAAGTAAATATTTAAAGTGATCCAAATTTTTACAACCATTAAATGGGATTTTCTTCATTGTAATTCTTTAGTTATTTTATATGTATTTTACTGACCGAAATAATTGTATAAACAAGTGATGAAAAAAATCAAGCGTTTTTAAAAAAGCACATTTTAAAAATTATATAGTGTTTCATATTGAGTTTAATTTTAGAAATATTTACTGAGTTACTGAATTATTAAAATGGGAATTTCTTAAATCCTAATAGCTCTTCAATAGGGAAGGTTCCAAAGCTTTCACTAAGCAAACCTATCGTGATTCTCGAGGATCTAACAGACAAAATTTTACAAAAATTGAGTTTTACATAATGATAAATTTTAGTACCATATGGCAACCCTGCATTCCAGAAATTTATAAAACTAATTAAAGCAGCTGTTTTTATCATTTCAGATTGAAAATAATTCTAATAGAACTACTGTTATAACAAATTAAATTTGAAGCTTTTTCTGACTTTGGAGAACTGTAGCTACGTAACTGGTGGGGGCGACAGAAAAAGGTTCTCCCGTGAAATAATTTTTTTAGCAATGTCTACCCGTAGTGAAAATTTTATCTCTCTATTTACAACGGTGTAAAAGTTTATGTTAACATACGGACGAACGAAAAAATGTGATGACGGACAGACGGATGAACGTACAGAGTGAAACTTTATAGGCACATTTTTACAAAATCTTTTTAAAATGTACTAAAAAGTGATATACGAGTAAACGGACATATCCATACAATTTACATTCTAAGAGTAAAATTTATAATAACTTGACATACTTGAAAATTACCACTGCATTTTTTGTTGCATTATAAATGTTTTTTTCAAAAATTATTTTTAAATAATTTCTAGTAGAATTTAATAGACTAGCATAGATTTAAAATTTTCCGGAAAATCTATTTTATTTATTTATTAATTATTTTAATATGAAATAGCATGAATGATAATGCAATATTTTAAAACCATATGTTACTGATATCATTATAATATTTTAGGATACTATTATTATATTATACAAATTCTATTAATTATTATATTTTTCCCCACATTTTCAAAAAATTTTAAAAAAATGTGCTAATTAGTCTCAATCTGTCTGTCCATCCGTCCGTCTGTTCGTCCGTATGTTTACAAAAACTTTTACACCCTTCGAAATAGAGAAAAGACATTTTAACTACGATGTATTGCAAAAGTAATAATTCATGGAAGAACTTTTTCCTGTAACCCCTTAAAGTCGGAAAAACCCTATATTTAAATTACTATAACAAGAGCTCTATTCGGTATATTTGCAATCGGTGAACGGTAAAAGATAGATTTAAGATAACATTATATTTAAACATTGTATTTAAAGGTTTTCCATAGATTTAAAGGGGGTTCTTAAAATTGAATTCCAAATTTTAAAGGAATTCACAATTTAATTCTCAAAACCTCCCAAAATTTTTGCAGGTGGAGGTCGGAATCTGGCACATTGGAGGGCTATTCGAACTTAAAAATTTCACATTTTTAGAAATCAGTAACCAAATGACACCAATAACACCTGTATAAATATTGCCGAAATTGAACATAGTATGAAACACCATATAATTTTGAAAATGTGCTTTTTTAAAAACCCTTGGTTTTTTCATCACTTGTTTAATTATATGTATACTTTTATTATATTTTCCAGTAATTTCTTTACACAGATCGAATCTTGACTTCCTCTCTTTTTTATTATTATTTGCATACTTGCAGGCGAATTGTGTAAATTTATATTAAAAAAAAATTAATATTTATTAATATCATATCATTTTACAAATAGTGAAACAAAAAACAATATTAATAGAATTTATAATTAAAATGATAAAATTATGATGATTATCTAAAAAAATATTACTTATACTGTTATCATTCAATCAATAGAACAAGTAAATACTTGTTGAAATATTTTTTACAACAAATAATTAGGAAATTAAAAAGAGTGAGTTATTAATTTATAGATATCGGTTAAATTCAAATAATTATATACAGTTGTGATCATAAAGATAGCATAAGAACTTTTTATTGTTTTAGAAGATCGTTTACTTATATTCTAAATTTATTTTTAAATGACTCTATTTAAAGCGCAAAATGGTTGTCAAAGTTATGGCTAAACAACTTATTTAGAAAGCTATTAAAATATACGCCACTAGACAAACTAAACTTTTTCAGAAATGGTGGTCATAAAGCTGAAATACTTTTGGCAAAACTCCGTCTTATAAAAGTAAGAATTATACTTTCATAAAAAGAAAAGTTTTGTATGGCAGCTACTCGAACCTTGTTGAGTAAACGAATGCAATTTTAATTGCAAGGACGGCTCTAGCTTATGAATTGATTTGTAAAACTTTCGGAATACAAGCTCTTTTAATTTTTGAGTTATTTTGATTTATAAATGGACAGACAGACAAAAGGACGAAGATAGATAGCTAGGTCGACTCACTCTTTTACTTTAAGCTAATCCATACACTTACATTGTATATCTATTCTTTCTCCATTCTTGCGGGACAACATATTCTTAGAACTAAGTTCGTACGGGTATAAAAAAGTGAGTAAGACCGTTTTAAATCTGTTGTTAAAACTTGTTAGTTTTTGCTAAAAAAAATCTATGTTAGAACAATTGGAAAAGTGCGAATTAAGCCTAATTCCTATGAGTCTATGAAAGAAACTTTTAATCAAAAACGTCCAAAACTAATCCGCGGTACATATCTAGAAATTCATAAAATAGTAAATAAAAAATACAAAAAAAAGTGTGTTCTATTTAAATGACCATTACTGCTTAGTATTTTATGCATTTTGTTTATACCCATGCATACAAATAATAACACAGGTATATTAAAATTAATCCTTCCTTTGTAATGCATCGATCTAGATGAGCCAGATATAATGTCAAAGGTACGTTTAGGATCTTCATCGAAAAGTAAATCGATCTAGTTATGTGTCCGTCCGTATTTCAGCCCGATAACCAGAGCTAGAGTTTCGAAACTTGAACAAAGTAATTTTTAGACAATTTGTAGGCTCTCTATTGTTTTTGGTAAAAATCGAACAATGATTTCGCGTATTTGCCATACAATTTTCTTGAACTGATATGAATATCTTCAAAACTAATAACTAAAAACTAAATAGAAAGGCAAACAAAATGTAGTTAAATGATTAATCACTTAATGGTGCTATGTCGGACTTTGAATAAAAACGTCTCTGTTCAAATTCAGGTCAGATCGTATCTCAATTTTATAAATTCTAGTAATTATAAGTTTTTTCATTTATTCTCTTTGTAATTAAATAAAAATATTTTTTATATGAGAAATTCTTAATCTGTAGAAAATTTGACAGAAAACTCTCATTTATTTTAATAATTATTTTTTTTGTTATTTTTATATGTACTAAAAATTTTCAAAAAAGAAATTATTTTCATAAAAATTCAATGGCTCAGTTGTTAGGACGTCGGTCTTTCAATCGAACCTTTACCAAATTATGTTTTTTTTTTAAATTCGTCTTTTAAATAAAATTTTTGTATAGTTATAATATAAAAAACAAGTGATGAAAAAAACCAAGGGTTTTTAAAAAAGCACATTTTCAAAATTATATTGTATTACATACTGAGTTTAACTTTGGAAATATTTACTTGGAAATAGTTACTGCTTACTTATAAAATTTACTGCTAACAGTAAAGTTTTTATTTTAAAGTTGTTAAAGCCCTTCAATGGGGAAGGTTGCCAAGTTTCTCAAGGATCTAACTTTATCTAACTCCCCCCCCCCAACCCTTCCATGTTTTTAGGTTCTAGGATTTAAATTGTGAATTCCACAAAAATTTGGAATTTTACTTAGAATTATACAATCTAAGCAAAAATGGGTAAAACTGAGAGACACTTTCTTCAATTTAAGGAACCGCTTTTAAATTTAAGAAAAACTTTTAACATATGTTAAAATATAATGTTGGGCCTTTAAATTTTGTATATTAGTAACAAAAAAATTGGACAGGTATTCAAGTTACAGGTGCTTAAAAATAGCTAAATTTAAATTTTCGGGCCCTTATAGCTCCTAAACAGGGGGCTTGACAAAAAAATTTTGTTAACAGACTCCTACTAATATTTGAGGATCTAACTTCTCCCAAAATTTCAGGACCCTACCTTGAACCGTTTAGGAGATATATGGGACCAACAATTTTGCAAAAATTGAGTTTTATATAATGGTAAATTTTAGTACCGTATGGCAACCCTATACATTAAAGCGACATATTTTTTAAAAACCTATGAAAGCAGCTCTCTTTTACCGTTTTTCGATTGAAAATAAACCTAACAGAACTCTTGTTATATCAATTTAAATATAGGGCTTTTTTGGAATTTTCAGGGGCTGTAGCTTCGTCACCCTTCAAAACTAAGAAAAACCTTTGACACATGTTGAAATATAATTACAGAGCTTTGAATTTTGTATATCACTAAAAAAAATTTGGACAGGTATTCAAGTTACAGGTGTTTAAAAATAGCTAAATTTCAATTTTCGAGCCCTTATAGATCTTAAACATGGGGCTGGACAAAAAAATTTTGTTAACTGACTCCTACTAATTTCGAAGTATCTAACTTCTCCCAAAATTTCAAGACCCTAGCTTGAACCGTTCAGAAGATATGTGTGGCCAAAAATTTTGCAAAAATTGAGTTTTGCGTAATGTTAAATTTTAGTACCATATGGCAACCCTAAACATTTGTCTTTTAAATATTTGTAAAGTTTATGAAACCAGCTATCGTTTGCCGTTTTCAGATTGAAAATATATGTTACAGAAGTCTTGTTATAACAATTTAAATATAGGGCTTTTTCCAACTTTGGGGGGCTGTAGCCCCGTAACAGGTAGGGCTAGAGAAAAAAATTTTTCTACGAAATTATTTTTTTTGCAAAAACTACCCATGGTTAAAATTTCTTTACTCTATTTCAAACGGTGTAAAAGTTTTTGTAAACATACGGACGGACGGACGGACAGAGTGAAGCTATATAGGCACATTTTTACAAAATTTTTTTGAAAATGTGCTAAAAAAACAAATATTTTGACTTTTCTGACTAACAGTTCAATTGCAAACCATAGAAGCCAATTATATCATTTAAAATTTGTTTTATTTCTTATATCATAGTGGGTATGCACGGGTATCTAAAAGTTGACAAGGACAACTATAATCTTCCTCGTTTATATTTGTAATTTATATATTCGCCTTAATGTTATTTCACTCCAAATTATTAAATTAATTAATTATTAATATAAAAATAATTTATTTTTTTTAAAACATTATGTTAAATGTTTATTTAATTTTATAAAATAAAAGCATATGTGGAAACGGTCACGTCATTCAATTAATTTTTAAAAATTAATAAGCCTTTATTTCAACAGAAAAATCACTGAAGGATATCCCATATGTGAATATTTTATTTTGTTGTGTCCATAAGGTAATTGTTTGGTTGATGTTGGTTACAAAATTGCTTTTGTTTCAAAATTTTTTATATTCTATTTTTTTTTTTTAAATAATTTACATACACTTGTAAATAAGTACTAAGTATAGATAATTCATTTTATAATACTAAATTTCATTGTAGAAGGTAATATATTATTTTTATTTTATTTTTATTTTTTAAATTTTATTCAATTTTTTAAATATCTAATTAGTTGTATGTTATCAATTTTTAGTATTCTTTTAATTTATTTTTTTAAATATTTAAAAATTTAATAAATTATTAAAAATTTTACATTAAAATTGAAAGTTTCTTATAGCACATAAAAAAAAAGTATTAAGCACTTTTTTTTGTGAAGAGTCCACTTAACAATTAAATGAATTAAATTATAAACAACAATGTCTAACTTAATTCAACTGATTAAAAAAAAATCAAATGACAAAAATTAAAAAATTTATAACATTTTTAATGTACTTAAAACATTGTTCAATGTTAAAAGTAATTAAAGGAATTGTACGGTATGTTTTAATTTTTTTTTTTAATTGTAATTTTATTTGATATAAAATTAATTACAAATACATATGCTCTAATAATATTTAAGCTGGTAATATTAGTTTAATCATGTGTAATTAATTAATTTAATTGTGTAAATTTAAATAATTTTAAATTTAAAAATAAAAATTAAATAACGATCAAATCAAATTTGCTAAGATTCTTTTAAAAAATATGTAGATTATTCAGTACATTTTTAAAACTTAAGTTTGAGTACCTGTGATTAATCAATAAGTATATAAAATCAGTAAAATTAAAAAGTAATTAAAATAAAAATCAAATTATTCTTTAAGAATTATTATCTAGCTTATAATATGTAGGTACTTAATTTTTCTTCCTTAAAGTTATTTCTCAAATATATTATTAAAATGTTTTCCTGATAATTACCAAGCATGTAATTGTACTGGTAATTAAACAACTACTTGTATTTTTTAGAGTTTGTTTAAAGTTTAACTACGTACATTCACTTCAACAAACTTATTTACATTATAAATAAAAGAAAGAGAATTTTATATTCTAGCGCCACTTGAAAAATAGGGACTTAAAATAATATTAACATGTCAAAGTAAAATACACTAAACCGACAGTAAAACAGTCATATTATTCTGATTACATGGTTTTAATTTATTCTATTTAAAAAAAGGCTTAAACCTTACTAAATCAGTTATTCAGACTAATCGTGTGTGTCAGTTGTCACAAATCATATTAAACAATTTGTGATAATTTTTAAAATTTGTTAAAAACCTTTTATTGTCAATTTCAAATACATGAAAAATTTCGTATCTATTGTGAATTTAATCAAATGTCATGAGATAATTTGATATTGGGAATTTTCAAATATGTGATATTTATCTGTTTATTTTATGAGCAGTTTATTTAAATATGATGAATAATTAATTTTTTGAAAGAAAGTAGTTTTAAAGTCTTAAATTTTATTTAATTGAATTCCGTTTTGTGTTTAGATAAACAATTTCTTTAAATTTCTTAAAATTTTTGGAATTTCATTATTTAACTCCATCGGATTAGAATTATCTCTTAAACTTTGACATATTCTCTGCATATTAAGTTGCTCTTCTTCCTCTGATGAATAAGGGTGCGTTTATGTTGGAGCTGCGATAAGTGATAAGAGCGTCGATGAGAGCATCGATAAGAGCATAGAAAAAGCTATGCTCGCAGTGTTTATATTGGAGCTTCGATAAAAGCAATGTAGAATAAAAAAAATATTATATATGGTTGTTTTAGATTAATCTGGTAAAATTTAAAAAAAAAAGAAAAAGAAAATAAAAATAAAACGTTTTTAAGAATTAAATTATAATAATAAAGCATATTTATAATTGTTTATTTATTGGATTTTTTATTTGGGGTCTTATTTAATATAAAACAATCCCAAAAAAGCAGTTTTTCTATGCTTTTATCGATTATCGATGATCCAACATAAACACCTCTATTTAAATTATGTATATAGTTTTCTTCGCTATGCTCTTATCGACGCTCTTATCACTTATCGCAGCTCCAACATAAACGCACCCTAATATAGCTCCACTAAAGACATTTTTCCAAATATTTTGCTAAAAATCAGAGCAATTTCACAAACTTCAAATTATCACCATTCACAATAGTAAAATTTTTTCATAAAATTTATCAGTAGCTTCTAATTTAAATTTCAATAAAATATAATAAAGAAATTTTACTATTGTGAATAGTGACAATTATATGGTTTTTGATCAATTTAATCAGTTATCACATTTGTGATAGTTGACACTGGCGATAGACCTCAATTATTAATTTGAATTTATATTGAACACTTTTTGATATTTTTTTATTTTTCGTAACTGAATCCGAATCATTATAGTAAATATAATTTTCAAACTCTTTCATTATATAATTATAAGTAAAGATTCAAAATTAATCTGAAAGTAATAAATCAATGAAAAATGCAATAATAAATTAAAATAAATTACGAATAAAAACAAATAAATAATACTGAAATAATACGCAATTTTAAAAATTGTTTTTTTATTTTCTTTACTTTCTTCAATTAAATTTATTTCAATTTTTTTTTTTTATTTTGAATTTTACTGAATAAAATTCAAAATAATTCCGCAATGGATTTACCGTTATCTAATCAAAACCTTACAATCAAGTTAACTATTTTAAAATGTAAATTCGCGTACACACACCCAATAATTAAAATCTTTTTTTTTTTTAAATAAACAATGCAATAAATATTATTCAATGTTAGAAATAAATTTAAAAAATAATAACTTGTAAATAAAGAATTAAAGTTCCGTTATTTTAATTATTTATTTATTATAATATATGGCTTCAATTATATTCTATATAAGTACATATTCTATTATATCTATTCTCTATGACAACTTTGTATTAAAATAAAATATTAGTGTAATCAACGAATGATGACATAATATTTCAACAAAATAACTGTAAAAAAATATTTTTTTTTTATTATTGAGGAGAAAATATTGTGGTAAACGTCAAATAAATCCAAAAAAAAATTTTAAAACAACAATTATATTGAAAAAAAAATATAAGAACATCACGTGCAGACATTCTGAAAAAAAAAATAAAAAAAATTAAATAACTGTACATAAATACTTTTAGAAGGATACACGAAGAAATATACAAAAAAAAAACAAAAAATTCATAAATAGAATTTGAAACACACATATGTACTAACAAGTATTTTAAATAAAAAGAGACAGAAAAAAGTAGCCTAAAAGTATGTTAATTTATACAGTATATGATACGATTACGGAAATTGAGTGAATCTTTTAATTTGAGTGAAATATCAGTTCTCTTATGAGAATTATTTTATTTTCCTCCAATTATATCCTTAAAGGGAGTCCATGCTAAAATTTTCATTCATTATTTTAAAAAATTTTATTGTGACATAATAAGTGATATTGTGGTAGTGTGATTGTGATAGTGTTTTAATTTGTTTACATGAGTTAATTTTAATTTCTGGTAATTATTTATTTTGTATTTTTGGTTTGAAATGAGTCAGAATCACAGGATTTAGAATCAGTACCATATTAATTAAATTTTAGTACCATAAGACAATATAATTGATATTATCTCCATAATTAATTAGTTTGTTTATATTTTATACGTCAAAATTTTTAAATTAATTTTTTGAAAGTATAAAATCAGATTTTTGATAAGAAAATGTAAAACTATTAATTTTAACTGTGTTCAAAGGCTTTGTTTATTTTTTATAAAATTTATTTGAGTGAAAGATGAGTATACAGGATACCCATTCCTACACTGTGTTATCAAAGGAAGTGATTAAGTTTCTACTTTTTTAGTGGAAAGGTTTTGAGTCAGTCCGGGTCGGATAACATGAAGTAGAACTAATATTGTAAATAATCAATAACGGAATATTTTTATTTTAATAATTTTCAGTTCTTAATTGAAATATTAGATGGCGCACAAAATCGGTTTTTTTTGGAATTTTTTTTTGAAAATTCTGAATAGTTTTGGAATTATAATGACTCATATCATCTCAAAATTTAAGTCTATTAATGTAAGAATAAAGTTTGAGGATGTCTTTAACTTCCCTTATCAATGGATAGTCATTCAATCCAATATAAAGTAACTAAACATTTTGTTGGTTCCTCCAAATCATATCTTCTCATATCAATCCAAAGGTTGGAGGAACCAACAAAATGTTTAGTTACTTTATAAACTTACAAATAAGGCAATCGGAAGCCCAAAATACGTTTATCGTGTCTGAATAAAATTTTAAATATTTTATTTTTTTACTTGTATGTATTATTTATGAATCCTGTAATTTGTTTCGTGTATTTTTCTAATTAACAAAATGGACGATTTTTTTTTTAATTTATTATTTGAATATATACATGAAATACATGAAATAAAAATTTAAATTATATAGGTAAAATAAAAAACGTTTTAGTTAAATATTTTTTAATATTATTCAGTGTTAAATTTTTCCTCTAGATTATCAAAGTTGTTAAAATAATGAAGGAAAAATTTGTTAAAACATTTCCGTATGTGAAATTTTATAATGAAGGAAATATTTGAATCAAGATAATTTATATATTTGTATATTTTTAGGCGTTTCTTGTCTTATTAGATTTTAAATTTAAATTATTATACATAATATGAATTCTTTTTTAATATTTAAAGAATTTTTGAGAATCTCTTCACTTAGTTAAATACGTGCTTTAATTATTAACAAATCTTTAATCAGATTACCTTATATTATAATTGTCGAACCCAGGAAGCCAAATGCCTATCGTTTACACCAGCGAGGCTCATATTAAAAAATCCCGAATTTTACAAAATTAAATACCGAATTTAAACATTTCAAAAATAAGGATTTGAGAGTTGAATATTAAAACATACCCTTACTTCAAAAATATATATTTCCAGAGAAGAAATAGTTCGGAGATTTTTTCAGTCTGGGATTTTTTTCAGTAAATTCTCTTAGAGCCTCATAATCAACTGTAGAGGGTTCGTTGGTAGTTTGTTAATACACATTTTCAAAATGTTAGCTTTAAGCATTCAAAAGCTTTAATTCTCATTTTATAAAAGGTGTAATTTCCTTAAACACCCTCAAGTTCTTTGCATTATTCATAAAATTGTAATATTTGATCCTTTGATTTGATTAATCCTAAGTTAAATTTTAAAATAGACAATAAGTCTACAACAAATTGTTTCTTATAAGACGTCATAGACTAATTTTTAGATCAATGCCGTATGAAAAATAATGTCAGATACATGACCACCACTTTCATCAATGGAAATTGGACTCTAAAATGCGCGTTTTGCATAACAGCACGCAAGTATCTGGCTCTATTGCTTTATTCACAGTTTTAATATTGTGCTTTGGCTGCTCTAGAGTTTGTGGCTTGTTCACATAAACTCATTCTTTGAGATAACCCTATAGGAACTAATCTGACACAGTTAAAATTGAATCCTGAATTTCTTGACATAATTTGGTCATCAAAATTTTCACTTAGAAGACTGTGGCTCGGGCTGTATGTGGCGTTGCTCCATACTGTTGGAACCAAGTGTAAGAAACTATAGGGCGCACAAAATTATTAATCACAGTTCCATACCAGTCCCCATTTACTGTCACAGCATTATCAACTTTATTCATTCCTAAAGTATAATAATGCTGTGACAAAATATATTGTGTATAATTAAACACATAAAATCAAAACATTTATGTTGTACTAGGTAATACTTACATGCAATAGGTGACAATTAACTTAAATATATTAACTTTCATTAACATTAACTAAGTAATTTCATATAATATAACTTAATTTAAAATTAATAAGTTTTATATTTACAGTAGAATGTATTTAATATAAAACTTAATTAACTAATTGATTTTTTAATGTTTTACGAAATTTAAACAAGTTTATAAGATAAAAGTTTTAAATGAAGAAATAATTATTAATAAATATATAAGAATTTCTAAAAAGTCAAAAATATATTTATAAGAGGCTTGGTTTTCATTTAGCAGTCATGCTTAACCTTTTCCAAATTTTTCATACGAATTTATTTGTTCAAATATAGTGAACATCTGTGGAGATCGAGATTGACATATTTAAAATTGAAAAACTTTAACGGTACTTCATAACGGAAAACTTTAAAATACACTTAAATAGTGACAGATATATTAAAAAGTATTGTAGTTATTAAACTGTTGTCAAAAGAAGAGGAAGATAAAAATTAATTCATAATAAAATACCGTTATTTTTGAAATTCTTCAAAAAACCAAAAACGGTATAAAATAAAAAGTTGTTTTAAGTCTAAAGTCCCTTAAGTTCTTTAATCTTAAACTAAACAACTTGTCCTAATGATATATATGTAGTAATTGTTTAAATAGCTCTTACCCTTTTTGAAGATTTTATCGTAAATCAAAAATGTACGCAAAATTATCAAAGTACCGTTAGAACTTTTTAATCTCAATTGCGCCAATCAATCCCACTCACATATTTCTGATATTCTTATTCAACTTTAATTTTAGAACATTTTAAAATATTATATAAAAATAGGGCGTGTTGTGTTGAAGAACTTAAATTGATAAGATATTCATGCAAATACAAGAACTCTGTTCAAAATACTAATGCTGATTTGGAAAAATAACGGTTAATACTTTTTGATAAAATTGATGTCTTACTTTGAAGTAATCAAATTAATTCCTTCATTTTATTTTAATAAAATATTAATAAAGCTTTCTCCACTCCTTTAAATATTCTTTATTTGTCTTTTATTTATTTAATTCTAAATAATAAAGTTCTACCGTATATAATAACATAACATGTACATGTATTCCCACTACAGTTATACAAGTAAAAAAAAACTGTATTTTTATTTTCATAATGTTATTTATATTGACCAGTTAATTGCTTTTTATATTATAACTATAATTATTTTATGTTAAAAATAAATAAATAGAATTTTATAGATCTACTATTATTTAACAGTTTTTATAACAGTAACTATATATAATTTTAATAAAAATGAATTATTAGATTAATTTGAAATTAATAGAATATTATAGAAATCCATTTCATTTATAATGTATAACAAAAACTTGCCATATTCATAAAAGAGTATTATGTCTATATTCAGTACTTTTAGTTGCTAAAAAGTATTCAAGTTACAACGCTATTTCCTTATTTCTTTGGAATTATAATGGTATTTAAATATAACGGAATTTCCTAATTTCTTTGGAATTAAATATGTTTTCTTTCAAAGACATAGCTAGCTCGGTTTTTTTGATCTAGGTGCAAATGTTTAAAAATTACTGATAGTGTCCTATCTACTATAGCCAGAAAAGTACGGTAAACACAACAACTGATTTCAATCTAAGGAGTAGGGATGGGAATGAGTAGTGGCTGAGAAGTGAAGAGTAAGAAAAAGAAAGAAATCAAAAGGAATTATTCAATTTAATTGAATTGAGAATTTAGAATGAAAAACGAAATGAATTGGAAAGCCATTTTCGCTTTGACTTAATGCTCATATATAAGCAAAACTATGATTTTAAAAAAAAGTTCCTGAAAGTACAGATCAGTGGGATTTCTTTATTTTAAGGTCTTCAAAATGAATCATAATTGGTTTTTTGGAAATTTAAATCTAAAATTAAATAATAACGGTAAAATATTAATGTTATAATTATCAAATATCAATTCATATCAAAAAACCGAATTCAATATCCTATAATATATTGAAACAAATATATAAATATATCTTATACATATTTAACTATTATAATTTCCTATAATTACAAAGTCAAATATTCAAAAGACTTTACCTTTAATTTCAAGGGGATATTTTTTGACTTCTAAGTTTAAGTTCAAAAATTTATACGTAGAAAAATGAACAATAAACTTATGGTTAACCTTGCAAGGAAATTTTCTCATCAAAAATTTAAAAGAAAATTGTCTCTTTTTCATTTTTATAAAAATTTTTTTTTTTTTTTTATTTTTAATGTGAATATTCATTTGTACACAGTTAAGGAAATTTAATTTGAAACACTTTTTTACTCAAATTTAAAGTTAATTTACTAATGATTTTTTTAGGTATAGAGAAACTTGTTTTAATTGCAATTACATTTTCTCATTAATATTGGATCAATCATCAATTACTTATCAGTTATAACAATCATTTTATTGATAAGTTATTAATGTACCAAATAGTGTTTAAACAAGTGGTTAAATGAAAGGCCCAAGTTTTATTTATTTTTTACTTATTATCTTATAGAAACTTTAAGATATTCCAAAAAAAGACTATTGTATTTTAATTTATACATGGTGTTTCCTAATTAAGTGCACTGCTATATACCACTGTATAGATATTTTTGAGTAGATAAATTTTGTGTATGGAAGCTAAACAAGGCTTTTTCGTGTTTCCAAAATGTGAACGCTTAAATTATGGATACTCACTAGTATAGATAAGATTTATGTATGGGAACTAAGCCTTTTTAAGGTTCCAATATATAAGGGCTTAAATAAATTTCTATAAATTTTTACTCTTAACTCTGTTTCAGAAAATTTGTAGTATTTATTCGAGAGCCTAAGAAATTTTATTTTAAGCGAGTATCTAATAAATTTTCTATCTTGTACATATGCTATCAACACTACGAGCTTCTAAATTTAAAAAATTTCTAAAGATCGTCTTTATACAAATGAACTAATTTTATCATTCGGAACCTCAATATTAATTAAAAAAATTTTGGAATTTTTTAATAAACTCAATAAGAAAGTTGTTAGAAGATAGATTTCGGCATATAATTAACTGATTCCAAAAACTTCAATGATAATTTTAAAATTATAGTAATAGAAGACATCAGCTGAAGTTTTTAAAATCTTAGTTTTTAAAATCAAGGAAATGACTTACAAAAAAATTGTTGTTCTTGAACTAAATATAGATTCTAATGCCTTTTAATTAAATACGTGCCACATTGATCTAGCTCAACATTTGTGTTAGGCTTTGAGTTGAGCTTTGCATTTGAGTTCACTCTTTTACAACCCTGTATTTTATTAATAAATGTTTCATATTATTTGACCATGACTATAATACGTTGTTCAAAAAAAAAACAAAAGATTTTTTATTATTTCTAGTTTTCTTTTTCCACAACCAGGTCCTCTGTCCTCATCATATTTTACCATCACAATTCACCACCACCAATGCTAATTTGTCACCTATAAAGACCATTTTTGTTTTTTTCAGTTTGTTAGAAACTTTCGTGTAGAATAGTGTTTAAAAAAAATTTTTTTTATTTTTTTGCATTTACATTTATTTAATATTTTATTTAATTTAATTTTAAATTTATTAATTTGTTTTTATATATTTTATATAAAATTAATATGTATTTAAATGATGTTATATATTATAAAAATAAATTTAATAAATTATCAACAATTAGTAAAAGCATATATGACAATATTAAAAATACATCATTCTTTTAATTATATTAATTTAATTCTATGCTTCATTAAATAAATTATTTAATACTATAAGATTAAATAAATAAATTAAATTAAATACATTTAATAAATAAAATATAATTAAATCATAAAAAGAAAAAAAAAAAAACATAAAATGACTGATACAACAAAAAAAATTGCTGAAGAATTTGTTTATTTTTTATTTAGAGGCGGTCAAATGCCACCAACATTATATTTTATTAAACCGAGTCCACCATGTCGAGCGATCTTATTATTAGGTCGTATATTGGAATTAGAATTTGATTTAAAACAAGTTAATATAATGGAACAAGAACATATGAAACCAGATTTTATAAATATGAATCCGCAACATTGTTTACCAACAGTTAATGATAGTGGATTGGTGCTGTGGGAAAGGTAAGTTATATTTAAATTCTATTTGCATTGGATTTATACCGGATCTCCTACGTTTAAAAAATTTTATACGTTATTCCTTTAAATCTTAGCTCTTCGGATTTTGCTGCCCAATAACTTAGAACATGAATTGGAATGTTCTAACGAACATTGACAAAAGAAATTGGTGGCTAAGACAATTTCTTTGACGACTTTCCGTATTGATAATTATTTCCAGGACTGACAGAACTTTGACACTTTAATAGTATTTAATTTTATTAATTTTTTTAACATTTATTAGTCAGCAACTTTTTCCTTGTTAAATTTTGTTACGAATATCTTCTATTCGAATGGAGTTAAATTGTTTTAAGGTTTTACAGTTAGGTTTTATTCTTTTATGAGGATTTACAGTTAATTTTTATTCTTTTACTTTTACTTTTATATATTATTAAATTTATGGTATGAATGGAATTTCGACCTTTCGTTTTGTTATTTTAATATTATAATTACAGTTGTTAAATTTCGCACGCTAGTTACTTTTATTTTGTAACTATATTAACAATTTATTAATTCATTTTGTTGGACATTACTGGTAGTATATTACTGTTTAGTGTTTATTTATTAAGTATGTAAGTAAAAATTTGTTATTTTAATCGCTGGCTGACTGTCAAATTAACAAGCCTTATGGGTAAATGTTTGAACAGGAAAAATGTACTGGACTTATAATTGGAATTTGTAATCCCAAATATAGTTATCACATAAGATAGAACTTGAATATTATAAAAGAGATAGTATCTTTATGTATAGAACCTCTTAAATGTCAATACATACAATTATATTTATTATATAGTTTTTAATTTGAACTATACTGGTATTTCTGTATCTGTGAGTTATATTATTCAATTAAATTATTTATTAGTTGTAATTGGTTTTTAAGCAAACATTCAAAATACTTTAAAGTAAAAGTAATTAAATAGTTTTAAAAAAGTAATGATTCAACAAAAATAAATCTACAAATTGTATTTAAATTAAATAGTAGGTCAGTCATAAAATGCTTAATTGTCCGAATAAAATAAAATATTAATAAATCCAATTGTAAAAAAGCTTTTAATTTTAATTAAATTCTCCAGTGTCTAAATTTTTATACCTGTATGAAATATCAAAAAAGAATACTAAATTTGCCACTACGTTTGTGACGCAGAGAAGAAGGAGGACTAGATATAGACTCAAAATTATGGATCGGATCAGAATCGAAAAAATACATCGATTTAGCTATGTATGCAGCTATGTCTGTCTGTCCGTCCGTCCATCCTCAGGATAACTTAAAAAATAAAGGAGCTAAGATTTTGAAATTTTCACAATTAGTTTTTATGCAATAAAAACTTATCTAATTTATCCTACTAAAGCTGGGTGTCTGAAATTTTGCCAACAATATTTTAGCTTTATGACCAAGGTTTTTGCAAGCAAAATTTGGTTAGTCTACTGCAGTGGGTTCGAGTAGTTTCCGTACAACTTCATATTCTACATGAGTATTACTTTATACATAATGAAGCTGAATGTTTGAAATTTTGCCAAAAGTAATTAATCGGATGACATAATGCTTATATTACGGTTATACGGGTATCCCAAAGTTGACACAGTCTACTCTACTACACTCTTCCTCGTTTTCATTAACATTATATTTAATTAATAACTTAAACTTATATATAACTACTCGTAGATATAACAATGTAAGTGCTTTCTTCTTCAGGTATTTTTTCAAAAGCTGATTTGAATTGAAAATAAGATTTTATAGAATAATGTAGCTTATACAATAGTATTATTTAAAATTAATAAACTAGCTTTTAAAAATATGTTATAAATGACATTTTTAAAGTAATTTCATAATATATATTTATTTCCTCATCAGTTTTATGTAATCAATCATTTGACAATTCAATTCTATTACTTTA
The DNA here is from genome assembly GCA_963082915.1 of Dolichopus griseipennis. Classification (NCBI taxonomy): domain Eukaryota; kingdom Metazoa; phylum Arthropoda; class Insecta; order Diptera; family Dolichopodidae; genus Dolichopus; species Dolichopus griseipennis. The sequence continues at coordinate 40,267,957 of OY720441.1, forward strand.
AATTTATATAATATATAAATATATAAATGAAAACTATATATATAATTAAATTTATATAATCGATTAATTGAGTTAATACTTTATTTTAAGAATTTTGATTAATGGGAATGTAGTCTCATGACATTTAAGATATAGGTACTCATCATTTAACAATTCCACAATAAACGAAAATTTGGAATGCAGAGCTACAATCATTTTCTGTAGATCTCTTTGAGCTACTAAGCATTGATTTCGAATTACTAATTCATGTCATAATATATTAAATACTCAAGTAATAAATGTGTCCAATATTTTAAGAGATTGTAAAATTTTCTTGCCCAATTGTATGTATGATTTTACCAAATTCAAATTTTTTTTTTTTTTTTCTTTCACTCCACGAGAGAGCATAGGGCTACCATTTGACATCTCCATCTCACCCGACTTCCTGCTGCTGTTTTTGCATTCTCCAGTAAGGTTGCACTGATTGAGCTCGCTTATTATAGTGCGCCTCCATGTGTTATTTACACGCCCGCATTTACATTCAATTTACATGGCTTTATTGTGGTTTGCTTAAAAGATATAATATTAAAAATTATTCCTGAAAGCTCTATGGTAGATAATAAAAGTCATCCTCCGAATAATATTCAAGCTATTAAATTTGGTCGTTTTATGACCCTACAATGCATCTTATTTTCCAATAACAGTTAACAAAAATAAAGTCGAATGCAGAAACAAGAAAATTAAGCCTAATCGCGGTCAATATATATTATTTTAAGTTCAAATGTTCAAAAAATATATCAAACCTAAAAAGAGATATTGATTTTGAATCCAACTCTCATATCGTTTCTAATTACAAATTTCATATAAATATTCTGTAAAAACCGGAGAACCATGATTTGGTAACCTGAACGGATTCAAAGCTTTTAAAAACCAGAATTTCTAAAAAACTTTGTAGAATATTTATAAATAATTGTACACAAGATTTGAAATTGATCACTAGATAGATGAACTAGGATTTTAGATTTTAGAATTTTCTAGAATTTTGTATTTGACTATTTAAGTAGGATTTCTCCCTTTTCTGGAATTTTTCATTGTGAATTTATAACCACATTATACTACTTATCCGTTACATAAAAATCTGCGGAGCTAAAGCCAAATAAAGTCCGATAAAAATCCTATATTCAAAATTGTCATAACAAAAGCTCTGCAAGGACTTTTTTTATTTTCTTAAATCTGGAAACGCCAATCAATATCGGTTTTTATGAGCTTTATAAATATGTATAATTCTAATATATAAGATTGCCATACGGTACTCTAATATACCGTAATGCGAAACTTTTGCTAAAACCTTGACCTTTATATCTTCCAATCTTTTCGACTTAGAAACTTGGACTATTGAGATATAAAATATAATATTAAGGCTTATAAGAAAATTTTAAGTATAGTACTTCGTTTAAGAGCTGTAAAGGCTCAGATTTAAAATTTTTCAATTTTTAAACACCTGTAACACCTGTAACTGTAATTAAACACCTGTAAAACTATTTATTGGAAGTAAGATAGAATATTTTGTTCGGTTCTATTTCTATTGCATTTGGTAAAATATTTGAGTCGACTTTTTTTCACTTCCCCTTGAATTTTTGAAAATTGGTTTCCATAGATATGCAAAATTGATTGGTAGCGTACCTTTAAAACCAATCAATTAATTTCAAAAAAATTCAAAAAAAACCATATTATTCGGACTATTCAACTAAAGTTATACGTTATTGCTAAATAAAATTTTTAAACAAATATCTTATAATAATTTCTTAATAATTATTTTAATTTTTTTTTTTCTATTTTCTTATTATAGTCGAGCAATTCTTGCTTATTTAGTAGCTGCATATGCAAAAGATGATAGTCTGTATCCGAAGGATATACGAATTAGAGCGCTTGTTGATCAACGACTACAATTTGACTTAGGTACACTCTACTTGAGAACAACAGATTTTTTTGTAAGTATATATTTATTATATTAAATTAATGTTCGATCGATGACGTAATGGTTTGGATATCGGCCTTTCAATCGAAGGGTCTGGGGTTCAAACTTTGGTCGGATCATACCTAATAAAAAAATATAATTCATATGTAATTTATATCGTAATAATTAATTTCATAAATAAAATAAAATACCTGCCGCCCCCCTGAAAAGGGAAGACTAAATTACTCACTTATCACATTGCATGTGGGAGGGGATTGTTTAATTTGATTACATTTTTTAATTATTTTATTTCCCAGTGGCCAACAATATTTATGGGTGCACCATTGGATGAACCTAAAAAAGCAAAATTATCTGAAGCATTATATTGGTTGGATTCAGTACTAAAAGGCAGAACATTTTTAGCTGCAGATCATTTTACAATAGCTGATTTATCATTAACAGTAACTGTATCACAAATTGAAGCTTTTGGTTTTCAAATGGGTCCATATCCTAGAATAAGAGCATGGCTACAAAAATGTAAAGATTTTTTAGAACCATATGGATATGATGTAAGTTAAATAAACACCTATGTACATATTATATACTATTCTAATTAAAAATGAATTTGTGTTAATAATTTTAGGAAATTAATCAAACTGGAGCTGACATACTATCTGAAATGTATTATTCAAAATTACAAAAAAACGGATAAAAAAATACCAAAAAAAAAAAAAACCAAAGAAATCTTTTTTTTAAAACGAAATGTTAATAATATTAAAAAATATAATTATTTTTTTAAAATTTAATTTTAAAGAATTTTAATGTTTAAATGAAAATTTTTCCTTTACTTTTGAAAAACGTTGAAAAAAAAAATTTAAAAATAAAAATTTATATTAAATTTATAGTTTGTTAAAATAATTTAATGAGTTTTTTTTTATTAACATTATTTTTAAAACAGCTGTTAATTGTAATGTTTTATTTTCATTTAAATATACTTACAAATTTCCTTAAAAACAATTCGATTCAAATTAAAAATCGATTCTTTATAGACATGAAAAATAACTAAAATTATATTGCATACATTTAGGAGGTGTCAAATAATAAGAATAAAAGTGAGGCGAATTTGATTAGAAAATGTTTAAAATGAAAATAAATTAAAAAGTTTCAATTGACTTTTTGCACTTATTTAGTGATCATTTTTAATTTCAAAATTAAATTTTAGAAATTCTCTAGGTTGATATTATGTTTTATATTGAGGAATTTAATAAATTATTTTTATAATCATATATAAGTATTAAACAAGTGATGAAAAAAAAAAAGGGTTTATAAAAAAACACACTTTAAAAATTATTTAGTGTTTTATACTGAGTATGAAAGATTGTGTTAACATACGGACGGACGGACGAACAGAGTTTAAATATATAGGCATATTTTTACAAAATATTTTGAAAATGTACTAAATATTAAAATTATGGACTTCTTATAAGAGGTACATAGTAGATTGCTGCACATTTGACCGGTGAAGCCATTAATAAATTATTGTATACAAGTTACCAATCATTTAACACTTCATTTGGTTATAGAACATATATAATCAAATATATATATATATATCTCCAAGTTAAAACCAAAGATGAGATCATTTAACTGAATACGATATAATTGGGCATATTTTGGGCATATAGACATTGTATTTTTGTTAATTTAAAAAAATAAAAATATATTTTTTTTAACCCTAAAATTTTAGTAAATGTAAGATAATTAGTATAGATCTTACTTTCGAAAAATTTTTAAAAAATAAAATAATAAATATCTGTGCAAATGGATTATAACGTAAGAGTGTAAAATCTGCCATACTCTACCCTATATTTTAGTATTTACAACTATATATGTATTTCAAAGTTTCAAAAACAAATCAAAGTTTTAAAAGTTAAAAACTTCTTAATTAAGAACTATCTTTACCAACACTATTTACACTAGTATTAACAGAATATTCTTGTTAACCAAAGTCTAATACTAACGTACTAATGAATTAAGCTAATTAACAAAAAAATTATAATTAATTTACCCAATGAAAAAATAAGCAATAACAATCCCTATTAACAATTTGCATGACAAAATAGTGTAAACGAAAGTATCTGGGAAGCGGAGAAGTAGAATATATCTGGCAAAGCACTAAACAATGCATATGCTCCAGAGTATAGTAGACTAAGGGAAGCCCTATTAAAATTTATAGAGCAAACTCTAGACGAAAACCTGTAAAAAGAATCAATTGTAAAATGATTCAAAAAATAGATAATTTTTATTTTATAAGTAACTTATTACAAAAAATTACAAAATCATCATTAATCTACATTTAAAATAATAAATAGTTAAAATTGTAAAAAAATAAATTATCATTATCTATCTAAGGTCTAATTATATATCATCATGATACAGCTATATTGTAGTAATACAAGAGTTTAGCAGAGAATATGTATGATTCAATTGTAAATCCAATTTTTAGCACATTTTCAAAAATTTTTATAGAAATGTGCCAATATAGCTTCACTCTGTCCGAACGTCTGTCCGTATGTTTACAAAACTTTTGCACCGTTTAAAATAGAGTTAAAAAATGGTTTTATAATGTTTATAAACTGTTTAGAGTTGTCATACGATAATAAAACTTACCATTATGCAAAACTTAATTTTTGCAAAATTTTTGGCTCCACATATCTTCTAAACGGTTCCAGCTAGGATCTTCAAAATTTTGGGAGAAGTTAGATCCTCAGAAATTAGTAGGAGTTAGTTAACAATATTTTTTTGTCAAGCTCTCTGTTTAGCTTGAAAATTGAAATTTTGCTATTTTTAAACACCTGTAACTTAAATACCTGTTCAAATTTTTTTTTTTACAAATATACAAAATTTAAAGCTGCAACATTATATTTTAAAATATGTTAAAGGTTTTTCGTAAATTTGAAAGGGGTTCTTTAAATTGAAGAAATTGTTTCTTAGTTTTAACGATTTTTGCTTAGATAATAAAGTTAGGGGTGAAATTTCAAATTTTGATGGAGTTCACAATTGATTTCCTAGACCTAAAAAAATGGAAGGGTGGGAACGGAAGGAAGATGGTAGATCCATCATAAGTTTGCTAAGCAAAAATTTGGAAACCTTCCTCATTGAAGGGATATTAGGTCTAAAAAATTAAAATCTTTATGCTTTTATAAAACAGTAACTTATTAACCAGTGTAAGTTTTTCCAAAGTTAAACTTTAACATTGAAGCTCCAACATTATATTTCGATAAAATACTCAGTACGAAACCATATATAATTTTGAAAATGTGCTTTTTAAAAACCCTTGGTTTTTTTCATTACTTGTTTTTTTAAATACGTGTTTATTCATGGTTGGTATTATTCATTTACAAGTCCGAATTCATAATTAGAAATATTCTTATGTTATAAAAAAAATAGTTATCATTTTAGACAATTTATGTATTACACAGACAGGAACATTGGTTTTTTCTGTGTATTTCTTATCAAAAATACATTTAACTAAATTTAATTATTTTTATTTTTATTATTTCAAATAGTTTTTATAGTACATAACCACATAATATATACAATATATACAAATAGTACCTAAGTATATATTATGTATAATATTGTACTTGTAAAATTAGATTACAAATTAAAATGTTTAATAGGGGAAGCGAGGTATTTGTTTTAAATATAAGATATGGAACCTATAATTAGATATAGATAGTCTTTAAATGCATTTAGTTTTTTAATAATTACAGTTTGCAGTTTAGACATTTCCTGAAAAAATTTAGAACTATACCTAATATTATACCAAAAGTTTAATAAACGTTTATATCAGTTTTATATGAATTAAAAAACTTTTTATAAACATAATTAGTTTATAAATATAAAGTTTAAATTAAGCAATTTATCTTATCATATAAGTACCTATATTTATTTTTTAATAATTGTTTATTTATTAATCAATTTAAACTGAAGTTTTTTTATACGTCTAATTTTTAAAGTGTTTAAGATAAAAAAAAACCTAAAATATTTTGGCTGCACGCTAGTATGTAATACCACAAGGTTTTTAATAGGCGCAAAATGACAATGTGTAACTCTATAAAAACCTAGTTGTTTCTGCAAAAGAATTAGTAGTATTTCCTAAAATTTTAAAACTATAATCTTTCAAACCTAGAATAAATATTTAATAAGAAGATCAAACATAGAACATATGGCAATATTTCCCTGCGCACAAACCTTAATTTTTTTGTAACAAACGTCAAATCAGTACTTCTTCACAGCTGTAACCGCCAATATCATCAAAAAGTTACAGACGTATATAAACCAATATGTATTAATCGCGTCTTAAGAGTTTGTTGGACGCAAATTTATTAAGTCGATAGAAGTCGGGATTGAAAGAGAGAAAATTACGATAAATCAGACATACCTTAAGGAAATCAGAAGAAAAATTTTCTAGGCAATTTTTTGAATGGTGTATTAGTGTAAATTTTATAGATAGGACCAATGATTTAATTTTCTCATCTACTTACTGGATCCTAGACCCCCTTCTGGGCCATAGACTACAAGATGTCTAAAAATCCTTTCTACTAATTCACGATATTAAGAATTCCTTTTTCTGGTAAACATGTTCTCCTCCCTAAGGCATACGATGAGTAGGCAGAACAACGAAAACATAAAGAAGTACTGTTTTAAAAGAAGCAGAAGCTACGCTAGTTACAACAAGATAAAAAGGAGAACATGTTTACCGCAAAAAGGAATTCCTAATATCGTGAATATTAGAAAGGACTTTTAGACATCTTGTAGTCTATGGCCCAGAAGGGACTCCAGAATCCAGTAAGTAAATGAGAAAATTAAATCATAAGTCCTATCTATAAAATTTACATTAATACACTATTTTAATAAGAATGTAAGAGAACGATCGTAATAAGATTTTAATTTGTAATAGAACAAGATACAAAGTTGTCAAGAAAGAGTGTTTCACAAACGCGTAAACTTAAATTAAAGTAAAATGTTTGACTTGTTTGTTCTAACTCATATTATAGGTACTATTGCGCACCTAAGTTTTTTTAAAACGCGCAATGTAAAATCTGCGCAATATTCTTTAAAAAAAAATTAATAGGCGCAACTTTAAATGTTTTTGTAAAAAATGTTGGATAATTATTTATTACAATGTAGTATGTACTTTTTTTCTCAATATATGTTAGCTCTTACCTCTTTTTACTAATACATTTTATATTATTTATTATGGTAGAAGTAAAAAATACAATAGACTTATGTAAACTTAGAATGAATCTTCTTTTTAAATAGATAATTTTTTACTTTCAAGCTTGAATGCAAATGCAACAATGTCCTAACAGTTTACATAAGCTAAAAAATAATAAAAGTACAGATTTATGTAGCTATCAGAATCCAGAATACACATTAACAAACACTTAAAATACAATACACACCCTCAAAATATTCAATTAACCTTCATCACACACCCTTTAATCTAACACTTTTTATAATCTAAATGAATTAAAAAAATGTTTTTTTAGTGAATTCCACAGTTTACACCGGAATTGTTTCATCTTTCTAATCTAACGCCTCGATATATCGCAAAATATTGAACGTTTATTAATTCTAACCAGTAACGCGTAAAAACCATCTTAAAAAAAGACCACCATTCAAAAATTACACCCTATTTTACATTACAATTCAAATATTGAATGTACATAAATGTTTTATTGTCATATCATTGTGTTCCAGAATGCTGCAATTCAATTCAAATTCTATTATTAAAGTTTTTTTTATTTTTTTGCGGAACTATTTTAAAATTTGTTGACTTTGCGATTAAACCGCTAAATTTCTGCTACTGAAAATGATCGTTTTTCATCATTCGAACAAATTCTAAATAAAAAAAAATTATTTATTTTCTTAATTATAGTTTTTAGTTTGTTTTTTGTTTCTGTAATTTTTGCAAATCATTGTGCCAATTGTCATTTGAAATGTAAAGCTTTTTTTTCAAATTCAATTCAACTCCAAGCCTCTGATTTCTGTTTATAAATTAATTTTTTTTTTTTTTAAGTGAGATATGATCGTAATTCGTGAGTCTGATTGTATTTTATGTTTACTTATTGTTTTAAAATCATTAAACTCATATTGTAAGTACTTATATTACATAACGCTTTTACAACTACTTACAAAAATATTAAAAAAATTTAATTTATTAAAACAGTAACTATGTTTTTTTGATTTTTTTAAATTTATTTAACATCATTTACACTGTTGGATCAGATTGATCCCCATTCTAAAGTTGGAAACATATTTTATATATAAAATAATTTTATGAGTGAATATTGAAAGAAACTATTCCTTGTTTATAACAGAGAATTGTTATTTGATTGAAGAAATTATGAAGTAACCCAAAACTGATACCTGTTAACTTCGATATTTCATAGATATTTCAGTTCCTCTTATAACATTTTTCTTAATAACATTTTTCATTATGCTTATAGCTGCTGTAGCATCACTGAGTCGAAAACGGTGTCAATAAATTTTTTCTACGTTTGAAAACCTGAGCCCGATTCGGTACAATTTCTACTATGATTTACCATCATATGAACAAATCGTCAGTAGCACCACTTAGCCGAAGAGGGTGTCTAAAATTTTTTCTCCGTTTGAAAAAGACCCGGTTCTAACAAAACCCGGTGCAAATACTTGTACTATGATTTACCATCGTATTAACAAATCTTCTTTATCCGACAAAATTTTACGAAACAGACTTATTTCGCATAGAGTGATAAGAGTTTCGATAAGAGTATATCGTAGAAAATTATATAATAATATGCAATATAAACGCTTCTAGTAAAAGCATATAATTATTAAAATCAAATATAATAACATGTAATTTTCTACGCTTTACTCTTCTCGAGGCTCTTATCACTTATCCAATATAAATACACTCTAACCTTCAGTTATGTTAATATATCTAAAGGTTATTTAGTCCATTATTCTGACTATCTTACAAAATCTGGTAAAATCTTCTAAACACGCTTCTAGTACGACTACTTAGAGCGGAGATATTTTAGATTAACCAGATTTAATCTTCGGCTTGAAATCTGGAAAAGTTTTCTCCATGTTACAAGAAAATCTAAAAATCTATAATTGAATAGACTGATCCAATTCCATTTGCTACGTTTGACGATCTAAGCTAATCTCAGGTCTACCCTTATAACTGTTAATAACTAATCAACAAACTAAACCATTAACCCCTATAAGAGTTTTCATAATAATATGATCACACATAAAAACGATTGCCTACTCTAGAGTTTACAGTACATTTAGACTTCATAGAGACAGTAAAATATTCTAAACTGTTAATTATATGTATTAATTTATTTTTAGCTGACTCGGTAAATATTATTCCGAATTAAACTAAAAAGTCAAAAAAATTAAAAAAGTTATTTTAAAAATCTAATAATAAAAACATGTATGTATCCAATCATATCGAACCATAAGTACAATTTATAGAAATATCTGGATCAACCCCAGCGCCATATATTAGAAAGAAATATTACTAAAAGGCTACCTGTAAACGTAAAAAAAACAACATTCACCTAACTATGTTCAAAATATGCAGTCAATATGTTCAGCGTTTTCGGGTTTACAAGTTACAAGCGGCTACACATGCATACATTTGCACCAACATTTTTATATACTAAGATGATGCTGATTAAACTTATTGGGTCGCTTTAACTCAATACACTGATATTAGTATAACATCAGCCTCAAGGTTAAACTGCTGTTAAATTCAACTTTAATACAATGACATATTTTGTAAAATAATTTTAATAATCACTAATTCTTGACATAGAAGTTTTACAAAATTGTTATGCACGGGTAAAGCTTATTATAATTTCATTAACATGACATATACACGAGTTGTCATAATATATACACATACATATCTATACATTTATATTATGTATATATTATAATATGACTGTATTCAACTGTAATGTTAAAAATTTCGTGTTTATGTTAAATATTTTGGGTTTTTCCAATAAAAATATAAACAAACTAGTAAGTGTGGTTTTATATTATTCTAGAATTTATTTTGTTTTTAAAGGTATAGAACACCTGTATTTTTTAGAATTTTAACTTTTTATTATTTTGTTGTTGGTATTCATGTGTGGTTTTAAATAACAAAAACAACAATAACAGAAATTTATTTACAATTCATTTGATCGAGTATTGATCGCAATTTATTTAAAAAAAAATTAATCAATTCATAGTTTTTGATGAGTAGTAGGTACGAAAAATTAGTTTAAATTTTAGTAATTTATGAATGTACACATGTATGTATACTATTTACCTACTATGAATACGTATGGATGACGTATCATTGCGAAGAAATTTTCATAAATCTATTGGAATCATTTAAAAGTGATTCAATTTTTGAATTTTTGTATTTTGGAAATCCCTTACCCAAAAATTTATCATCTTCACATCAAATTTTATCATGTTTTATTACCTACAGTCTATACGCTTGGTTTGCTTTAATCTGGTTTGTTTTGGTAATTTTTTTTATATGAGTTAGTGTGCGTGTGCGTATGATTCAATATTAAAGTTTTGAACTTGAATATTTAGAGGCCAATCTTAATATTACGTGTACCAAAACCAAAATTATTAGGTATATTTGAAAAAATTATGTTCATCCTGATATTAATCATCTATCTTAATAAGTTAGTCAACTTCTTCATGGATGAAAATACTGTACGAAATGGCTGTACGAAACAACTTCTATCAATATTTACTTATGAAATAAATCCAACTTTTCATATTAAGTTCATATAAAGTTGGGAGTTAATTAATTTTTACATTTAAAGGCATGGGGGGGACTCGGTGGGTTAGTGGGTAAGAATTTGGCTTACTAATTCCCGTAAGGGTCATGAATTTATTTTAATTAAAAAAATTTATTGAAAAATAACTTTTTTTCTTTACAAATCTGCATGGTGACGAAATATAATTTAAAATATAAAAATATATAATATTTGCAATATCTAACCAGGAAAGTTTACATTTGAAGTTGTGGAAGCTTTCCAGAGAGAATTTATACTGGAAAATTTTGAAAAAAATAAAGCCATTTTCTACCCTGCAAACATTTCAAGATTTTCAATGAGTGTTTAGTGAGACTTCAAGTTAAGTGCATAGCAAAAACCGTTATTTTTTTTAAAAACCCAATTTTTTGTCAAACAGTTGTGGAAACAGCCTTTTGCCTTTTAAAAATCTATGTATCCATGTGATGACAAATAAAATTACATATGAAAGTAGATACATAAAATTATACATATATTTTGGGACTTATATCATTTCCTTTTAGTGGTTTTCTCATAATGAAATAAATCCTAGAATAAGTAGGCGGTATTTCATATGGTGGGTGGTGGCAATTATTTCATAATTATTATTAGAGATAGGAGGTATTTTATTTGTATTACGGCTGGTTGGCACAGTAGTTTCAGTACCGACCTTTCATACGAAAGACCCGTAAAACTATCTCATGTTTTAATTGTATGTGGAATTCATTAATATCAATTCTAATAGCACTAATATAATATGACCCTCTGTTCCAGCATGTATAGACAATAAAGACAAACTTATTAATCTAACAGTTGAACAGTTAGCGCTTAGATGTAGGGTTTATATCACTGGAAGATATTTTGTTGGGAGTTATTTCGTATAGCCTTAAAATACACTTTACTATCAATTCAAGAAAATTTTATAATTATATATACATCTATATTTATACAAAATTAGTGAAATCTTAAATGCATAAATAGATGTTATTTAACCTTCAGGTAATATTCTAAGGTTATAGAAAATAAAAATATTAAATATATTGTATTATATTATTATGCACATTAAATTACTAATTAAAATATTTTTTAATTATTTTTTGAACTTTATGAAATTATAAGATGAACTTTTAAATAAACAATTAACATTTTTCAAAAAATAAACAAAATTTTGAAAAAAAAAAAAAAATGATAAATAGGTTTATTTTTTTTATAAATACTCGTATATATGCAAATAATTGATAAGAATTTATTCTTAGCATTTATTTGGTCTCTTATGAATACAACAATTATTATAAAATTTAAATGATGATAAGAATTTTCAGTTGATTAAAAAAAAGAAGGCGGAAATTTAAGTGTTGCCGCACATAATTGATGGATACTTATTTAAAAAAATTAAAAAACATTAATTACCTAGGTATAATAAAGTTTTGAAATCAAGTTTTATCAAATGGCCATAAATAGTTGAGTCTAGTCTATTTTAATTAATAATTATTTAAGCTTTATTGAATAATTAATGCAGGAAGAAATAAAAATATTATTTATGTTACAATATTTGTGGGAGATCAATAAATTAATTAAAAGTTTTTTAATAAATTTTAAAAAAATAATGTTTTTATGTTTTCCAGGTGAGGCAACTTAACTAATTGTTTGAACTGTTCTCCGGATGTATCCGTAACTATAAAAATCGTTTGAATACGGGAAATCATTAATGGTTTTAATATTCAAAGTTATACTATATATTTTGCTGGGCTGTTATATATGTATGCTAAAAGCACAGAATCCATAATAATAAATGGCACTGCGATCTAATATATTAGCAACCTTTCGTACATCGTCCATAGATAACGGAATGCGGTAGCCGCTTTTAGTTAACCCAAAACTATAATATCTAAGCCATTTACAATGCCTACGTCACACATGCAAAATTAGGAGGCAAACAAAAAAATTATGAGCCAAATAAAATACTAAAAGTGAAGGTGACACTTTGAAAAAACATCTATATTGCCCTAAAAAGAGACTCCCAAGGAACACAAAGAAAATGTCAACCTCATAACACCTGGCGACGATCTATAACGACCGAAACTATTAAAAAGGCATCAAAAATAAATTAAACCAAAGAATGAGGCAAGTTGTTGACATATGCTCAAGGAGCAAGACGAAAAAACAAATAATTAGATAACAATTTTTATTTATTTATTTATTAGGTACCATGATTCAAAGAAAGTTTTTTTGATGTCGGGAAATAAACCTTCGCTTACGATTCGTTAAATGCTATTTGTGGTCTGTGCTCTTAAATAGTGTAGAAAGGTGAACTTTTAAAGTGGGAGAACTCAAATAACTCGCACCTTTTTAAATGTTAACCTAACGCAAAACGCTAGGAATATTGTTGGCAGATCCCATTACAAACGAAAAAGTTCTACTTAGAGCAAACACGGAAAGAGAACTACTAGGTTAACGAAACAAAAAAATCTCTTACTTTAAGCATAATATGCGTGGAAACAAATACGAGCTCCTTCAGTTAATTCAAGGAAACATAGGTATAGTAAGAAAACAATTAACATGTTTAATTGACAACATTAAAAACTGGACAGGCATCAGAAACATTGACGATTTCATTCACTCAGCAGCGGATCGAAATAGATTTGAAGAAATCGTTACCAATATCATATGACCGCCAATATCTAATTACGGATAGGTAACAAAGTAAGAAAAGGACCATGCTAAATGATTGGACCAGGTAACTACAGTCCTTGTCTTCAATTTGAAATATAGGGTGCTACTATGATATAAATTATAAATTATATTTTTTTATTAGTTATGATCTGACCATGGTTTGAAACCAAGAGTCTTTAGTTGAAAGGCCGACACACTAGAATTATTAATATAGAATATGTGTCTCCAACAATTTATTTAAAATAACTATATGTTTTGGTAGACTTTATACCTTAAATGAGTAAATAAAAAAGATCTTCTTCTTCTTGTGTTGCATATTCTTTACAGAATGTTAGCGTCATATGATAGTTTGTGTGATTTGTTTGTACCGCTCCCTGTCCCTTGCTGATTCTACCAGTGCACCAATTTCTGATATGCCAGTTTGATTTCTAATATTTCGGAGCCAAGACAGTTGTTTTCTACCAACTCCCCTTCGTCCTTCGATCTTCCCCTGCACGATGAGCTGCAACATCTCGTATTTCGCACTCCTCATTACATGGCCAAAGTATGCTGTTTTTCGACGTTTGACAGTTGTGATTAGTTCTCTTGTCACGTTCATTCTTCTGAGAACCTCCTCGTTCGAGACACTGTCTACCCATGAAATCTTGAGCATTCTTCTGTATGTCCTCATTTCGAATGCTTCAAGCTTGTTCATATCTTTTACTTTTACTGTCCATGCTTCTACACCATATAATAAAACAGACCAGACATAACATTTAACGAAACGTATCCGCAGTTTCATGCTGAGGTTCCTGCTGCAGAAAAGCTCCTTATATTTAAGAAATGCCTTCCTGGCCATTTCAATTCGGCACTTTATTTCCCCATTATAACTCCAGTCTTCGTTTAGCCAGCATCCAAGGTACTTGAAAGTGGACACTTTTTCGATTTGACTGTTGTTAATTGTAATAGTCCAGGATATGGTTTTCTATTTCTGCTGACTATCATAAATTTCGTTTTTTGAGTGTTGATGTTAAGTCCAAAATTGTTACTGTAGTGGTTGACTCTATCTACTATATGTTGTAAATCGATAATATTATCAGCTATTAACGTCGTATCGTCAGCATATCTTATATTATTTAAAAACGTGCCGTTGACTTTTATGCCTACTTCCACATCAGATAGTGCCTCTACGAAGATAGTTTCCGCATATAAGTTGAAGAGCATTGGTGACAAAATACAGCCCTGACGTACACCTCTTTGAATTGCAATGCTATCTGTTAAGCCATGCTTAACAGATCACATTTTAAAATTTACTCGTATTTATTCGGACGATTTTAACTTGTAAACTAAATAACTTGTGTACTAAGTAAACTCCATGTAAAACTCCCACAAAGGAAGTAAAACTTAAAGCTTTAGAGCTCTGTTTTTATAAATGTCGGGAAAGATACTAAAATATTTTAATTATTCGAAATAGTTATTAATACAAATTATATACATATATATTCCTGTATAGGTATAAAAATAATATAATCTTTCACATTTCAATTTAATTCAAAATAAATATAATAGTAGGTATAAGAAACATTTTCAATTTGTTGATCTATAAAATATTTAAATTAATTTAAAATGCATATAGAAATATGATTTAAACCACTGAGGCTGAATAAATTAGAGTAGTGGGCAGTGGTTGATAAAACATAAATTATTAATTCAATTTGCGTCTTGTTTTTTTTTTTTTTTAAATAAATTTTTTATTTTGTATTGTAGTTTACTATAACTAATTCCGATAAGTTTTTATTTGGAACCTAATAAGTATCAACACACATATTATAATATTATAATATCCAAATTTTATGGCATACAATTGTTAAATAATTTTTAAATTTTACATAATTTCTAATTTATATTAAATTCAACTTAAATGAAAAAATAATAAAGGTGCAAAATGCAAACAGGTAGGTAATCGTCATTTTTTAATTCTATGCATTTTATTTTATTTACAACTTCAGGTATGTTGTGAATTAATTCCATATGTTATTCAAACGAATAATTCTTAATCAAGATGATAAAATAAAAAATTCTTTGAATAAGTACTATACAGATATAGTAAATCAATAACACGAACGTTTTTAATGCATTTAACTAGTGTAAAAATGCATTGAAAAAATCAGATAGAGTTGATCTACTCAATTAGGAGAACCAATTCAGCAAAATAACTGACTTAAGAAAATTCCTTTGATGAATTGCTTGTTTGGAATGATACAAGATTCAATACCAAAGAGAATTCTGATAAGGTAGATGCAGAATAAAGATTTATTTAGTCATACTTAGGAAGTTTTTAAACTCTTGCACTTGTACTTTTAAACTCATCCTAAATCTCTCAAATAACAAGTTCTTTCATTCCAAAAATGCAGAATATCGCAATATACCAGTCAAATATTTTTTTTTAATTCCTTTTTTACTTCTTTAAGTATTGGTGACTCAACAAAATATTGAGTGAGATCACTCAATAAATCATTTACAGCTTTAGGACACAGTTCTTTTTAATCATGTTATACTTGATAAGTCGTTGATTATTCGGCTGTAGCTATTGAATAAGATTATAAATACATGAATTTTAAATTTCGTGCGCCATCTATCATATCTTACAGAAGACTTATATATAAATATTACTATATAATATTATTTTGTATTATAAGACATAAACTATTACGATATAGCAATAAAATTTTATAGCCTATCTACAATGAACGCTCTCATTCCGCTCTCTACCCGTATGTAGCTATCTGTCAAACTAAATTAAATGTATTGAATTAAATGAAAGTGCCTACAATAGACGAAGCCATGTCGCAGTTATTCCGCAGTCATGAAAAAAGTTGTTTAACTTTTTCGCTTTTTATACGTGTTCAAATGTCAAATAATTGAACTTTGAAAAATATTTTTTATTGAAAATTCAAAAAAAATATACCAGAATAAAAAATTAATAAAATTATTAATTCTTTTTCTATCTTGGGTTAAATAATATCAAACCATTATTCAAAATAGCTATTAATCTATTAATAATTTAATAACTTTAATCTATTGAATATTTTTTAATTCATGAAATTTGTAAACAAAACAATGTCAAAAAACGCTGTCATGTAAATTTAATTGTGGACACTTCTTTGTTGACTACATAATGAGAGCGAAATGAGAGCGACACGAGAGCGTCATTGTAGACAGGCCATTACGATATTTTTATACCCGTGCATACATATATGACATCGGGTATATTAAAATTGCTGCTCCATTTTTTATTAGATATGATCTGACCGGGGTTTGAACACGAGATTTTACACTTGAACTGTGGATGTTTTAAGCACTATGCTATTGAACAGATATATGTACCTGTCAAATAGTACTACATCTGTCATTATTTAAGTTTTATTATAAAATCAATAAGAACCTTTTTTAAATCATGACGTTGCGACTTTTACTGCTCAAGATACAGGACTCTTTTGAATTTATAAACGTTAACCATTTTTAATTTTGGATAATTATTTTGTGCAACAAATAATGCTGCAACTTAGTATTTATTGAAAGTGCGAGTGTGTATAGTGCTAATGCTTTAGTTCTTCGGATTGGAATATTCGGCATTGACTAAACTCTTAAGCTAATAAAAGCTTTAATTCATAATATACATACATACTTATATAAATTAACAAAATATTATCAAAGATTCCTTTTAAATTAAATTATTTTAAATAATTTAATTTTATTGATAAACTTATCAAATATGACCTTATGTTATTTAAAAATTTACAGTAACTGTTCAATAGAAGATTACATAATTCGACTGACTAATGTTTTATCTATATTTAATTTTAGTTAATAACTAATATTAAATTTAAAAAGTCTATTCATTTATCATTACCATGACTATTCATTTTGACTAAACAAAAAATATTTTTTTTAATATGTCATATTAGAAAAATATTATGTATGTATGTATGTATCCATGTTAAAATAATATTACAAACTAAATATTTATTCTAGAACACTTTTAAAGCTTAATTAATTAATATTTGTTTTTTTTCTAGGTGCATGATAATTTAACAGCTATTCTATATTTATGAAAATATTTATTCACATGTTTATTTTTTTTTTAACATAACAGATTACAGTTAATTAACATTAGTAATTTAGAGAAATATTTTAAAAAAAGTTTCAACAGAAAAAACACCACAATACAATGACTGAACAACACATCATACATTAACATAAGTACTACTAAAATTAAAAAATTTGAGGTATTTTTTAAAAGGGATTAAATTCTTTTGTAGAAAATCGAAAATGTCGAAAACAGAATTTTATTATTTATGGAAATATGTGCGTTCGAATAGACAGACCCCACTTTTATAACAGTTGTGTATTTTAGTTGGAAATTTTTTTTTCTACGCTTCGAAAAACTTCGAACGCCACCTTCTGGAGTTTTTCGTAGTTCGGTAGTGTGCGATTTTAGGATCAACAGATACAATATGTTGAAACATTTTAAAAAGTTTTAATTTTTCAATAGATTCGATTTTATTTTTTTTTATATTGTAAAAATTTTGTATTTGTATAGGTATTCCATATCTGTGAGTTATACCTATTATTCAATTAAATTATTTGTTTATATTTTGTATTAATTTATACGTGTGCATTTTTCATTAAAGATATGTATTTATTAATTTGTGATTAAATCAATAATTTGAACTCAACGGTAAATGGAAGTTGAGCCAAGGCTAAAACTAGATATAAATTTTTTCACCTACACTGGCATTCGAACCCGGGAACAAATGTGCTACCCAGACGTTGATGGAATATGACTCCATATTCGCAAAAAGCGGAACACAAACGAAATTTAATAAAATACGTTGCGCTACCTGTATTCAAAACAGCTTATACCCTTCTTGTTTCTTTTACTAGAGTGGAGGCTTTAGATGTTTTAAAATAATAGGTATAAAATGTCTGCAATACAACTTCTTTTTTTATATGAGCATTACACTGTATGCTTGAAATTTTGCCAAAAGTAATTAACTGGATAATATAATGTTTATATTACGGTCATACGAGTATCCCAGAGTTGACACAGTTTACTCTACTACACTCTTCCTCGTTTAATTCGGCATTTTGATTTTCAATATTTTTTTTTCGAAATTTTTATTTTCACCAAATCGACCCACACCCCATTTTTTATTCTATGAATATTTAGTTAAAACTATTTTACGTATTTTTAACACAATCGTGCAGCACTTTGGAGAAAACAATTTACAAATAACATATACATTCAAAGTATCAAATGTGAATTTTTTTTTGCTCCACTCCACTTTATTCGTCTGATAACTGTTAACTACACACACTACGAAAGAAATAAAGAGAAGTGTCAATGTATTTGTATTAAATTCTTGAATAACATTATATTATATTGTGTTGAGTTGAGTTGTTTTTTAATAAAATAACATTATTTTATGCATGTAGTATGAGTATCTATAGACACAGTGCCAACACAGTGCCAAACACAAAACTGTTAAAAACCAATTACTCTGTTACTCGATCTATATTCTGTTTAAATGGAATTATGTATATGTTAAATGTTAATATATCTATAAATATACATATATTTATAATAAAAACATATTTTAACATAATATTTAATATATGTATATAAAATATAATTATACCTATATTATATAATTTATACAATATATAATACTGTGGAGTCGACCGTTTTAAATGATAGAATATGCTTATGTAGAAAAATGAGGAGGAATCAAAGAGAGATGAAAATACCGGCCGGCTTTCTTTAATACAATAGAAAATATTAAAAAGAAAAACAACAACAATAAAATAAAATTATTATATAAAAAAAAAAAAAAAATTTAATATAAAATGTTTGAATTTTAAAATTTCAACTTCAGTTCACTTTGTTGAGTCGTTTACTTCGTATTTGTACGGTTAAATAATTCAAGTGTTTTTGTGAAAACTTTTCTTTTAAATTTATTTTTTGTTGTCGGTAAGTTTTATTTTTATTAATTTAATTAAAAAAATATTATTGTGATTTGTTTCTTTTTTTAAATTAAAATGGAAGATACATTATAGAACAGTGATTTAAAATTTTTAAAATAAATTTTAATTACCTATACAGTTTAAATAAATAAATAAAAAAATAAAATATTAATTGGATTTAATCCAAAACAAAATGGAATAAAATATATTTTTTATTTAATTATTGAATAATAACTAATATTTTAGTAATTTTAGTATTATTAATTAATAATTATAAATAATAAATTAAATATATTTAATAATTTATAAAATTTCTGCTAATATTTAATAGATGAAAGAAATATCTAATCTACTAATACCTACATACTTCAAAGAATATGTCTTAAGATTATAATATTTGTGTTTTATAATTTTGTAAATATGTTTTTCTAAAATATTATTTATTTTTGGAATAAATTTAAAATTTTAATTGAAATAGTGTTGCCAGATAGAGAGATTAATTTTGTTCATATTTAAAATTGAATCTTTTGAAAAGTAAGAATTAGTTTGAGAATATTTTATATTTTAATTTAAAAACTTGAAAAATTGGAATTATAATTTTAAATTAAATTAAATATCAATTAATTAATTAATTTTTAATTAAAAAATAAAATATTAAATAAAAATTATACATATATAAAAGTATAGGTATACCTATAATATCTTGACATTTATATTGAATTTAATTTTATATCTCTTATAACTTTTACTGTACCTATCTCTGATAACTTTTACTGTTACTTTACTTAAAAAAACTACTTATATGAATACCACCTATTATAGCTAAAAAAATACGTGTCTAGACTTTAGATTATTTCTCGCCTTTGAAAAATATTCTAATTAGTTAATTATTACAATATGTTATGACAATATATATTCATTAGAAAGACCTATGTATGTATAAAAAATTTATTATGATTGACATACTTTTATAATTAAATTTTAAAATTTTTATATAAATAATAGCTAAAATATTCTATTAATTAAAATTTTGAATTTAAGTAATATCCATTTCTACTTTAAATTTTTTGAGCACTTCAAGTCTTCATGAGCTTTACAGGCTTTTTATTAAAATTGAATATATACATATTACATACCTATATAAACCGAATTTTATATTATAATAACTGATTACTCTACATACATATGTATAGAACAAAATTGTATAATTATACATTACATAATTAGTATAAATAAGTTATAAAATCTATAAATCAATATTGAGCTGAAGTATATAAGTACATACTTAAAAAATTTTAAATTATTTCGAATTGAAAATATTCAAACATAAATTTTCCCTTCTAAAAAAACAAATAAAAATCGATTAATAAATTAATAATTAGTATTAAATCAAACCCCTCTTTTATTTTAAATTTCATGTGAAACGTTTTTCATTTAAAATTAAAATAATATGGTAATTAGTACCTATTAAAATCTAAAATTATTAATGTATGTGTGATATCTACAAAATAAATACTTATTTTAATATACCAAAATCTAGTATACCTAATAAATATATAATTCTAATTCTAAAGAATCTACTTTGTTATTCCTAAACTATAATTAAAAGCTTTCAACAACAATTAAAAAAACAACTAATTTTGGAATACTTTATGGTACACGATTAAGTATATTAACCAATTATACCATACCCATGTTTCATTTCAAAGCTCTGTTAATGAATTTTTAATATCGCAATTAAAATTTGAACTTTTATTTAAAATATTAGATTCAGATTTTTTTTTAATTTGAAAGCATTTTTATAATGACTTTCAAAAAATAAAATACATTTTTTTATAATGAATCATTATAATTAATTTCTAATCAAATACTAATTGACTCTGTGATCTCAAACTCTTCTATCATAAATTCCCAAAATTCCCAAAATTCCCAAATTCCCACTGTTGGATATTTTTATTTTAACACAGAATTCAATAAAAATATTACATAAATCCAAAAATGGTAAAATAAAATTCGGAAAAGATTTTGAAAAAATAAATTTTGTTTTTTAATACCTATATCTTAAGATACAAATAAATTTTAAACGCCACGTCAACCCACTCAATTGACTTAAACTTGGTATTATTTGAATGAAGGATATATCAAAATAAAAATTTTGCAAAATTCGTTAGTTTATGGTGGAAATGACGCCTACCTAACAATATCTAATAATTTTGAATATGTAAAAATCTGATGCAAAAAAATAGTCTACTAATGTATCTATAGATACACATTTCAAATTTATAGATATTTTCCCCCCTATAATATTTAATTGCAAATTCAAATTTTTACAAGTCACATTCCTAAGTAAAAATAACAACAACAACAACAAAACAATTTCCTTGTTTTCAGACAGTACATTTTTTTTTGTAAATGTTTTCTAAGAGTTGTAAGACTGTGTAAGACTTCAAAATCATAAACAGCTATAGAGATTATATATTGCAAATACAAATGCAAAAAATGTTAAGTTTTTTTTTTTAATTTAATAAATACTTTAAAACACCCACAAAAACTTCCTTTAAATTACATATAGGTATGCATTGTTTAGAGTATAAGAAGTAGTATAAAAAACACACATAAATTCAATTCAGACCTAAAAAAACAACATATTCATAAATTAATAAAGAAATTTCATGGTGATCCAGTGCACTGGTATTATAATATTGCATAAAATATGTAATTGCAATATTTATGTAGATACATATAGCTTAACATAATGTAAAGTATTTATAGATTGATTCGGGGCACATATTATTTTAAAATTTTTTTTTTAAAGTGACCAGAGCGGCAATTATTTAGAGGGACAGTCCCTCATTTAGAAATCCCTGGCCTATATCACGGTTTGCCTTCCAAATTGTGCTTCATTCAGATTAAAAACTTAAAATGACTTACATAGTGTCATAAGTAGGTGGACTATGATAGAAAGTACCGTTAATACTTACAATGGAAATTGCCGTTATAACTTACAATTCATAATAAAATAATTTAATCTGAATAATTATTACCTGCGGTAAATGCACGAATTAAACAAATATTTTCTATAGTACATAAAAGTATCGACTACACTAATGATGGTTATTCACAAATGATGGTTCTATATTTTAAGATCTTAAAAAATATGTCCCACTTTTGATGTAAAATAAATCTGGTCACTTTAATTTTGTATTTGTGGAAATGTTTAGCAAATAAAACCTATATATAGTAATTCAAATAAACATAAATGATTGCACCGATACGATTTTTACTTACACTCCATGTCTTTACCACTGTGTAATACTTACTCCACTCAATGCATTAAAATTTAATGTTAAGAGGCTTTTCAGTTCATTTGTGTAGGTTTTTTTTCAATGAAATTTTTTAAAAATGTCTGTGCTTCAGGCTCTACTCAAGTTTAATAGAATTATTTTTTTTTTATTTTTTTTGGATAATTTATAAATTTTTGAATTTGTTTTGTTGTTGCTGCTGTTGTTGTTGTAACCGGCTTTAGGGTTTGTATGTGTAATGTGTAATGTATAACCTGATTCCAATTTTTTTTTTCGTTTAAATTTATGAATACCGCTTGCTGTTGGGTTTTGGTATACAGAGATACATATTCTAAAGCGTTTTATTTCAAATTTATACATTGAATGTTTTTAAATATATTTTATAAATGTTTGGGGTTCGATTCGGGTTTAAAATAATTTTAAAAGAAATTGTGAAAGTATTTGAACATAAAAAATAAAATTAAAACAAACTTCCAATTTAAAATAATCTGAAGATCATTGACCCCAAGTTATCGTCAGAAGGCAGGTCGATGTCGATCCGTTATATATAAAACTGATATGATTCGTTTAAAAAAAAAAAAAACATTAAACAAGATCGCTAATGTTTTTTGGTTTTTTGTTTTTTTATACACGTTTTCGCTTAAAAAAAACCCTATGTTTGACAAGAATGATAATCAGTTTTTAGTTTTTAGATTCTTTTTTTTTTGTAGGTATCTAAAGTAAAAATTAAACAATTTTTTAAATAAAATTTGTCAGTAATGAAATTAGAAAGTACCATATAAAAGGATTATAATATTTGAAAGTATTCACAGTATCTTATAGATATTTTTTTTAAAACGGTTTTTTATTTTTTTTTTTTTAATGATCAGTGAATTAAATAGAAGAGATTAAGCTATTAGTGTCGCCTACACACATAAGTAAGGTATGAAATAAAATATTGAATGCAGAGATTTGGATGACTTACTTCAATTAAAGTATCTTTTAGTAATTGTATCTTAAAATTTTAATTTTAATTTTTTTTAAAATGAAACCTACACTTAAATTGTTTTTAATAGAACTTAATACTCTTTAAGAGAAACTTGCTTTATCTTAAGGCGGTAAAAGTATTTTAATTGCTAAGAGGTTGTGATAAGATAAATTGCCATTATTTTGCAACCTACGAATTAGAAATAAATCCTTATATATAATATAAATATATTCATTTATGCACATACAAATAAATATAATTAAATTAAGCTATTGATATTTATGATTAGGAATTTCCAATTAAATTTGCAGTAATAGAATATGAAATTAAATCGTTAATTAAGTTATAAATATAGTTTTTTAAATGTAATAAGTATCTTAATCTTAAAGTTAATTAACAAACTTTAAATAATTATTTTATTTTATTTAATTATAGTATTTTAGAAAAATTAGATTGATATTTTGATGACTAATATAGATTTACTAATTAGTTAATTGTTTGTGAAATATGCGCTCATCATGTTTATGGAACCTTATTCCACCAAATGGGTTCCCCAAAGTTGATACTGTAAATGTGTATACGATTTAGCTATAAATTTAAGAAGAATATTAACATATTTCTTCTAAATATACCGTCCAATTTAACCCATTCCCATAATCCCAGGATCCTATATTTTAGCAAGATTTAATAAACCTAATAATCCTTTCACTTCCTTATCTTCTGAACCAAGCTGTACATTTATGACATATGTCCCATACTTTGGTTCAAAAAAGAGTTGCGGCTTGGGTGTGTTAAAGTCGGTTACTACTTCTTACTAGCTATAGGAACCACGCACACCTCCAATAGGTGGCTTTCGAATCTTTTCATATTCTTCGTAAAAAAATAAAAAAACAATGTAAGATACAAATTTTTAATTTAAAAGTTATAACTCACATTCAAGAAATATACTTTTGAAGAAATTTTTTGATTTTCAAGATGGCGCGAAAACATTTTTTATTTAAAAATCAAATCTAAGATATTTTAAAAGATATTAACCACTATTTTATTATTCAAAATAATAAAAAGGTTTTATCTGAAATATTACTAATAATTTAATTACTAATTTTCGCAACCCTCTAACGATTTAATAACCACATTATATAACTATACCTAACATGCGCAATTGAAACTGCGCAGTATAATAATTTTATACTAATTATACTTAATATTTTAATTTAATAAAGTTTTCCATAATTTGTTTAATACAGGTTTAAAACTAAAAAATCACCTGATTCATATTTTCGGATGTATTTTATTTTCCAAATTTTAAAGGTTTGTTTTAAGATTTATATCACAAAATATACTAAAATCTAAGAATAGTTCTAAATTATGACTAACTACCACCAGTACACTAAATACTTTTCGTATTTAAAAGTCACACCATTCTAAGCATAAAATATTTTATTTTATTATTTTTTTTTTCATTTATTTAAAGCTATTCTTTTGGTCAATTAAATTCAAATCTTTAGATACTTTTATATAACAACAACAGTTTAATAAAATTATACAAAATAATAAAAAAAAAAAAAAAAGAAAAAATATTTGAAAATTATTCGGTTAGAACTTAGAACACAAAAAATATCTATACAAAAAAAAAAAAATAGATAAATATCTTTAGATACTCATGGAGTTATATAATTATATAGATATATTTTTTGAATAACAATTCAGTAGGGCAGCTCGTTTATAAATTGTGATTCATAAAATATTAGAGAGGCTTGTATATTTTGTTATGACAAAAAAAAAACTTCAGATACATTGTCTACATATATAATAAATTATATATAAATGAATGTATCTGTTTTTTGGTCGTTTATTCTGTTAGATAATCACGAATCTGTTTTTTTTTTTTATTTTATTTCTCTGGTATGTTCTAAACTTGGTTCTAAATCATAAAATAAAATAAAAATTAATAACAGTGACTTTTATTAAAGTTTCAAGTTTTATTATTTTGTTTTTTTGTATTTTTTTTTTTTTTATAAATTTTAGTATCAGTTATTTAATATAGGTATGGGTATAAAATTTGTATCTTAAGATATTTATTTAAGAACGACTCATTCATTATATAACCAACTTGATCTTGTTTTAGAAAAATAAAAATTAAAACTTTTTTTTTTGGATTTTGGAATGTAGGTATGGTGGTATGTAGTTACATATATGTATAGTATATATTAGCTTGCAAATTCTGAAGTAGAAGTTAGTCGCAGATTACAAAAAAAAACATTCTAAAAATAGAAAATGTTTTTTTAATTGTTATTAAAAAAAAATTATTACGTTTTTATGCTTTTATTTAAAAAAAAAAAGGAGGATTCAATGCCAACACGAGAATTAGAAAATATTGGGAATTAAATATTTTTTAATATATATTATAATGGAAAAAGTTTGGGACTTGGGTGGATGTAGATAAAACTATTGAAATAAAAGAATTTCATTCAATTTGGCTCGCGGATAACACGATTATAAACTAAAGTTTTTGAAAACCAGATTTTTTAAGCTTTGAAGCACAAGTGTTCCACTTCACACCTCAGTTATGCATAGTCTTCTACAGTTGGTAATTATATTATTTCCATTCCAATTGATATTGCATTTTGTCAGTTTTCGGTAAATTGTTTTGTCTATATGCAGTTTGTGTACACGAGTGTAGCAAATTGTTCCGCCTACGTGCGATTTGGATGCTCGCGTTTTCTTCTTCGTTTTAGGAGACACTGTTAGGAAATTTGTTTTGCGCAAGTGTGTTATGGGTCTTTTTATTATATACACTTTCGAAATTGATTTGTTTGACTATCAGGTTGTCATAAACTTGATTAGAATATATAATGATATATTATTTTGAGGCACTTATTACTGAAAATTTGTAGCTTGTGAGACTATCTCTGGTTGAAGCCACGTTTAACTTTCATATGTAAGAATAAAGCCACATTTGACTTTCATATAGTTCCATCGTCCAGGAAGTATGTGACAGGCTTGGATGCTGTCCTTGCTGTCCTTAACCTGCAGTACTCTAACTGCATTAACTTGTGTTTCTGATCAGAACAGAACTCTACATCAACTTGGATCTCTAGTACGTTCTGCAACAACTGAATGCCCCTTCAATTTGATAAGTTTACCGATTCTCCTCATTTCTTTAGTATTTCTAGATTCTCGTTATACCATTAAACTTATGCGATGTATCTATGCAAACTATCTTTTGCGTAATCGAAGATTTGGAAGAATTTACAACTATCTTTTTCAAAAACTAGTAGGTATCAGGTTTCCTTTAGGTTTCCTTCCTTCTCAAAACTCACTAAATATGTTTCACTTTATTTCTTTAATGTATTTATAATTTTAGAAAAACTAATACTAACACAATTCTAACAAAACAACCAACCTGTTAACTTTGTAATTAAAGTAAAATTTCTTTTCAAATTAAAAACAAATCGTAATTCAATTTATACATTATATATATATATATATACATACATTATATATATATATACATATATAGAAATTACCAAAAAAACTTTCCGTAAAGGTATACAATTAAATTAATTCCCAAAAAAATGTAATTATAATGTCAATATTGAAATGACATTTTGAAATATCAAAATAAAAAAAAAATAACAATACAAATAACAATCATTATGATTCATCAAAAATTGTACTATAAAAATGTACTATTGTACTATTAAAACTGTACTATACAATAACAAAATTTTCTTAATTAATGTAACATAAGCCTTGATATCTTAAGTGCTTTTCAAAAAAACGTCTTATATGTTATAATAACAAATTTTTTAATTTTTAAACATACAAACGATATACAAACAGTTTTGGGGGACTGTACCTTCAAAATAAAATTTATTTTTTTTTTTTGTGTTTAAAGCAATCAATTTTTTAATCAAACCGTTGTTTCAAAAATCAAAAAATCCAAAACAGGAAAGAAAGAAATGATAAAATTCAACCATTAGGTTGTTATTAAGTGAAGAGTTTTCCGCTTCAGTTACAACATATTGCATGTGTTTCATTTTGTATTTTTATACATCATATATGTATATATATACGTATATATCTACATAATATAGTTCTCTTTAACTCCAATTCTTGACTTTAATAACTTTTTAAAACTGGTTTTTAGAATTTTGGCAGTTTTGCTTTATAAGTTTTTAAGCAATTTAAATTAATATTAGGTGCATGAGTGTGTGTGTTAATATCACAAATTATTTAAAAAAAAACTACACCGGGGAAAAATGTATATATTGAGAATTACATCCAGTTTACATTCGCAGATTGAGAAGTTTAAGATTTTCGGGGATATTTAGGGGTCAAGTGGTTTTATAGGGTATTACGAAGTTTTCAAATTATTTGATATAAGGTGTTTTAAACTTAGGGTTCCTATATAATATACAGGAATCAGTATGTACACCTATCCATAAAAATATATATTTAAGTTAATTTTTTATATATGTATATATAGAGAAACATTTTTTTTCGGATACATGCTGTTCTCACATTTTTTTTTCTTTTTTTCCTGTTTTACCCCCTGGGGTTCATAAGGCTTCCACAAACCTTCTTTCCGAGGCTCTTGTTCCATCTCGTTAATCGTTTTTGTTCACTTAGCTAGATGATTGGTTTGTTGTAGCTATTTCACATGATTTTCAAACTCACGCTTTGGTGAAAAGACGACGCCAAATTTCAGTTCTCATGTTAACCGGCATATATTTGTATGAGCTCTTTATTTTGCGTGAGTTATTTTAAGACTAGAGTTCAAAAAATACTGTATAATAATAAAATTATTAGTTACAGTTAATTTAATTAGAAATTGCATTTTTTTTAATTAGAATGACTCTTACAAAGTAAATACTGTTTCGCTAACACACGTTGTTTACGATCTGTATTGTCCTTTAAATTTAATAGTCGCAGTACGTTTGCTTATTTTGTTCCCCTTTAGGTTTTGACTAATTTGACTAACTCTTTTTATAAAAACATATTTTTGAGAGCTTTCCGATTAACAAAGCAATTTTCAAAAACAATACGGTATCGTAAAATTGTGTTTTGAAGGTTATTTTACCACATGACTGTCGAAACAGTCTTACTATTGGGGAAACATCTTCTAATAATTACATTATAAAATTCAGCTTTTATACTAGAACGTTAGTGCAGTTACAATCTATTAAAGTTTGCTACTTTTTATGTGCCAAAGCTACGATGACACAAATTGCATACTGACAAAATTGTTCCTAACTGTGGTGGTAGTATGCGCTGACAAACTTTCAGATTTTATAAAATAACGAAGGTCTACTAGTCACGGACTCTTAAACTATTAGCCATTTTAGCCATAAGTCTTTAATCCAAATCTAGAAGTTCTAGTAAACTTACCTTTAAAAACCTAAATTAAACAACGGATTTTTCAATTACAAACACATACATATTAAAAACCAAAAAACTTTCATTCATAACAAATGCTTCAATCTAAAGGACCCCTTAAGACATAACGCTTAAGATTTCAAACCAAATTGAAAAAATACATTTGACTCTTCCATTGACTCTAATCCATTATTAAAAAAATTTTTTTTTGACTCTTTTCTTATTTTAATCTTGTGTGTGTCAAATTGTTTGACTCCTTTTTATTTTAAATCGTGTGCGTGTCTCCAATTGTTTAACTCTTTGTTAACTATCCTTTTCTATATCAACTTATATTTAATACCTTTTAAAGTATGTATATGTATATATATATATTTGTAATATTGGTTTATTTTAATTTTATTTTTTTTTTTTGTTATTTTGGACTTTTTTTCCACCTAAAAAAAACAAAAACATCAAAATAAAAAATTTATGTAATGGTCAGTTTGCAAACGAATTTCAATGAGTTGTGTTGTATAATATAATATGGTGGTGTGTAGTTGTTGAATATAGTGTGATCTCAAAAGTATCACAATCACATTGTATAGGAAAAAAAACAGGACCCCACATTTACAAGCACATTTTATTCCAAAAAATAAGTGCAGCTATGAATTAAAATAGAGTTCATTCAAAAATACAAATCTATATACATATCATTAATTTAAAATATATTTAAATTTATTAAATCATGGGCTGTTCTGTATCTTCCTGTAAATACAAATAGTTCTTAATTAAATAATATATAATTTTAATTTAATTTAATTTTTTTTTTAATTTTTTTTTTTTTATTTATTTTTAGCTAATCAAATCGATACCAATAATTTAATAATGGATTTCTATTTTGCTTGGGGATCATCACCATGTCGTTCAGTATTGATGACTGCAAAAGCTGTTGGTGTTGAATTAAACTTAAAAGAAATGGATTTAATGAAAGGTGAACACTTAACACCTGAATTCTTAAAAGTGAGTCATTTTTTTATTATTTTACTATTTTATTAAAGTTATATTTTATTTATTAATTAGGGTAGGGTTCTAAAAAAAAAAAAAATTCATTTGAATAATCGTTTTAAGCATAATTTGACATTTTTTTGAATTGAAAATACAATAAACATTAAATGAATTGAAAATAATAAAAAAAGTAGATTATGTGGGGGGTGGTGTGGTAGGTAATAAAAAGTGTATGTATTTGTATGTATTAGTAAATGAATTGAAAATACAATTTTCACTATTTTGTTGACTTTAATAGAAATTAATGAGATATGTTATTTATAAATGTTGTTTTAAGTAGAATTTCTTGAAAAAATATTAATAGGCTTTATTTGATTGATGTGTAACTATCGCGCATTAATGATCTAAATATTCTATGAAATAGAGTAAAATATAAAGAATTAATGAATACTTTCAAGGAAGTTTTGATTGACAACCCTTCCAGCCATCCCTCAGTTGTTAAAGTTTTTGAATTATTAAGAAGTTTCCATATGTGTCAATCCCCTAGTACAATCTCAAATATATAAATTTTTTTAAGGAATGGATTTCTTTATACATAAATATGTAAATAGATATGGGTAGGTTTGGGTAAGGGGTAATGGAATTGAAAGGCAAATAGGGACATAATATAGGGGAGAGTTTAAGGATAGGTTGAAAAAGAACCTATATATATACATAAGTTGTTTTTAAAGCACTGCAATTCATAAAATAGTATATTTTTATCATTGAAACACATTTGACGGAAACATGTCCCATATTCTAGCAGTTTTTACATTAAATGAATTTCCATAACCATTTTTAAGCCACTTAGAAATTTCCACAGCAAGCAAATGGGCATTTGAGGCCTCGCTGGTGTTACGCTGAAATTGTTTAAAGAACAAAGGCATTATTGATTTCAATTAAATAGAACAAGTGTCATTAACTGCAAAATATCTTTTAAAAAAAATTAATGTTCCATACATTTCGAAAATTGCTAAGAGCAGGAAAAGTAGCTTAGACGCAGGAACGCCAATTATTCGTAAGGCGTGATTTTAGATTTTATTCAGGTAACTTGATAAAGATGGTGAAGCACCAACTCATATGTGAAAATTATACTCCATCTTAGGTCATATGTATGGATTGTATGTGGAGTTTATTAAGATCAACGCTAATAATGTAAAACAAGAATATAATTTGGCGAGTACCGTTGCTCCACTTCTAACATGTAATTTATTATATAAACAACCTTACTAAGAGTTAGCACTTAAAAAACATTGATGTCAAATGGTTGCGTTTCCAAATAAGGCCCAACCAGTGTATATTTTTAAAATTCTTGCTACAATGGAGATTTTGGAATTACTAGTTAAAAAAAGATTTCGTAAGAGTATATAATAGATGGTTCTATTGAGTACGTAATATATCAATACTTATAGGATTCACCTGTTCAGTTAGTTCTAAAGTACACTGCGTCTGGCTAACTTTTCAATATGGTTTCGATTTCTACCATTTTCTTTTTTTAATTAATTAATACCCACCTCTTTTCACAGTTTTGAATACTAAATATTAGATACAATTTCTAAAATTAGATACCCAAGATTATAATGATATTTTGACTCAATCATGTTTAGCTTTTTTTTTTAATTTTAATTAAATTACTGGACAAAATTAATTATTCACAATATGAAATGTTATGCAGTTTGCCATTGGGAATTATTAAAAAAAAAAAACACAATACAAAAATAATCATTCTTTAATAAAAACTTTAATATTGTACAATGAACTTACACTGCATTGTTTCACTATATACCAGAAACTGGTACAAAAAAACGTTTTCAAGGCCTGTTATAATAGCATTCCAATTAAATAAGTTTCACTTAACATTTAATTTAACTATAAAACAAAAGCTATTCATTAATTTATATATATATATATATATATATATATAGTTATTTAGTGCCATTTACAACAGTCAATGGTGTGGTATTTTTTTTAACATTACTTACATACATAAAATAGTAGAATAGTTAGTAAGTGTAGTAAAAAAACTGTTTAATATTCACATAAATTTAATTGTTTTAATATAGAAACACGCCATGAATCGTCAAATATTGTACAATAGATTAGGTACTTACTACTTACAATAAATGTTCGTGTTATAAAAATTTATTAAAAATAGAAATAAAATCGAAAAATTTAAGATTAAGGTCAATATTAAATAAATTTAGATTCAAATGCAAGTTTCGAATTATTTACAAGTTTCACAATTTAATTTTTTAAAAAATATCAAATCTCTTTATTTATGACAAATTTTTTTCTTGTATTCCAGATTAATCCACAACATTGTGTACCAACTTTAGATGATAAAGGTTTTGCCATATGGGAATCACGTGCTATTATGATCTATTTAGCTGAAGAATATGCAAAAACTGATTCTTTATATCCAAAATATCCACAAAAACGTGCACGTATCAATCAAAGATTATTCTTTGATATGGGTACTTTGTATCAACGTTTTGCTGATTATTATTATCCACAAATTTTTGCTAAACAACCAGCAAATCCAGAAAATTTCAAAAAAATGGAAGATGCTTTGGGTTTCTTAGATAAATTCTTAGATGGTCAAACATATGCAGCTGGTGATAGTTTAACATTAGCCGATTTGGCATTATTGGCAACAATATCAACATATGAAGTTGCAAAATATGATTTGTCAAAACATAAGAATATCGCAAAATGGTATGAACATTGTAAGGGAGTTGCACCCGGTTGGGATTTGAATGTACAAGGTTGTGAACATTTCAAAAGATTCTTTTAAAAAAAAGAAAAAGAACTGAAAAAAAAAAAAAAAAAAACAATTTTTTACAATATTATTTTTTGTAATTTTTTTTTTTTTTTTATATGTAATTTATTTTTTTGGTAAAACAAAAAATTAAAATATTTAATTAATATTTTTTTCTAATAATGTTTTTTTTTTGTTTTTTATTTTTTAATTTTAATTTTTTTATTTTTAATTTTATTTTTTTGTAATTATGTTTCCTTTTTAATATGGTGCATAAAATTTTATTTAAAAAAAAATTTGATTTTAAATAAAAACTAAAATTAAAAAAAATTGTTTTTATTTTGGGTATGATGTAATGAATAGGGGGACACTTTGTCGAAATGCACAAATTACAAAATTCCATTTTATTTAAAATTATTTGATAACAAATAATGTTTCGTAAAGATTTATTTAGAAAAAAAGTTAAGGTGATTTTGTAAAACGTACCTCACATCCGAAAGACTGAGACATACTCTGCAATATGAAATTAAATATTATTTGACTCAAAAATCACATTTAGAATTTTGTTAAATCGATAACTTTATATAATACAATCCTAAAATGTAATTGTCCCCGGTTCGAACACTGGCTGGATGATCAATAAATGGTATATAACAACATAAAATTATATAGAAAAAACTTATAATTAAATATCTATCAGTTGGCCCACACTTCTATTTGGCAAAGGGTCATAAAATTAGGTGCAATTATTTATAAAAGTAATTTATTAAAAATTATTATTTACATTTGCATTGCTTTGAATTTGGGGGTACACTAACAACAACTTCAGCTCAATTAAAATTAAATAAACCTACAATTCGACTAATAGCGTAATGGTGAGGAGTTGGGCCTTTCAAAATGAAGGTTCTCGGGTTCAAAAATTGATCAAATCATATTTAATAAAAAAAATTTAATTTATATTATAATAGTACCCAACATTTCAAATTGAAAACAGGGCTTACAGTTACCTGTTCCATTCATGTATTAGGTACCAATCATGTACAACGTACACTATCTATTTTAAAAAAAATTTTTAGGTATAGGTACAAAAAAATACAAACATTATATGATATTTTATAAAAATATTTGATTTTTTTTCAAATTGAAATTTGAATTTTGACAATTTCAAATTTGAAAACTTTCGATAGCAATTTAATTGACATTTTATATCTTTCCATATTTCATACGCTGTTTTAAATCATTTTACATTTAAATAGTTAATTCGTAAATTTCTTACTCAATAGTTCTCCGAATATCAAAATTCCACTTTTGAATAATAAATTTTGTCTCATATTTCGAATCTCTATCCATTAGAGAACTGTGAAAATTCCAAATAAATATTATTTTTATACCAGCTTTCCTATTTTTGCATTCAAGTTTTGTAATATGACAAGGTTAGTATTATTTTGAAACTAAGTATCCATATGCTTGCTTCCAAACTGAATTAATGAGAAATTTTATTTTATTGCACATAGATTTAACACCAAAGTAAGTTTTTTTTTTAAGTGCTATAACTGGTCAGCTGTTAGGTCTGCCTGTTAGTCTGTCTATACCATGTTCATAGGAACATATTAGAATAGAATAGAGGGTTATATTATATTCGTGCTATTAGAAATTAAAATTGATCTTAATATATTCCACATATAATTTAAATATGATAGTACTAGGCCTTATAATATTGTAATAATTTTGTATTTGAGTTATATGATATTCTATATCTGTGAGTTATATTATAAGTTTTATACTTTAGATATTTATGAGTTAAAAAGATATGTTTTATTTTTAACCTAATTGTAGTAACTTATCTTTTATATTTATATTTGTCTTTGTCTTAATCTTGAATTGACTTAACTTGTCCTTATCCTTTAGGGAATTTAATTCTGAGCTATCACTAGTATTATGTTATCATGGATTAAATTATCAAAAAGTATTGAATTGGTCTTTTAAAATTTCAGAGTGGCTTCTTTCGTCTTTTCAACGCGTTCATATCATCTCAATTTATAATCTTTAGGATTGTTATGCTTTATCAGACATATCAACAAGTCAAATGTGATGCTGAAGATGAATAGATTTTTATATGTCAAGGATTTTAAGTATATATTATTCTCAGCAGTAAAGTTTCTGTAATAGATCTTTTTGTATACGTAAATTTTGAATTAAATTTTGAAAAATATAAGAAACTAATTTAAATTAAAAAGCATTTTATTTATATTTATTTTTATTATTATGTTTTATTCTTTTATTTAAAATATTTTTTTTTTTAATTTATAAAACAATAATTTATATACAAAAAAATACTATACAAAAAATGTGATATTCATTATTTACAATTGCATTTAACATTTCTAACTTATAATTTACAAAATAAAACAAAAAAAAAATTTACAAAAAGTCAAACAAAAAAGACTTTTTCAAAACCTATTTTCTATAATTTACATTAACTAATAATTAAAAATATAATATAAAATTTAAAAATAATTCTTTTAAATTGAATTATTATTTTAAATAACAAATTTAAAATTTAAAATTTAACCTATAAAATATTTTTCAATTCTAAAATGTATCTTTCAAAAAATGTTGCTGAATTCTAAAAGTTTCTAAACATTTAAAATATTCAACACTATATTTAAAAAACAAAATTCAATTAGACTCAATTTAATTGAATTTAAAAATTAAAATTTAAAATCTCTTTTTGTTTTTGACTTCTGAACGTAAATTACAATTAAAAAAAAAAAAAAAAAATTTTTTAAATTCTAAAATTACAAAATAAAAATTACTTAAAAAAATTAATTAAAAATAAAAATTCCTAACATCTTGAATTATTACAATTATTCAAATGTGGATGTATTGGATCTCGAAATGATTGTTCCAAATTATGTAAACGTTTCTCTAAATCAGTCATAGAATTACGAAAACTATGAACACGTGAACGAATTCTGGGTGATTCTTGTGTCAAATCATCGTGTACACCAGAAAATGAATGGCGAACACCACCTACACCAGGACCACCTCCGCCACTACCACCACCACGTTTCGATGATCTTGTTTGTTGACTACGATAACTACGACGAAAACGTGGTAATTGTTGATAGCTACCACCATGATGATGCAAATGTCCAGTACTTATTGATGTGGCTGGCATCATTGTAAAATTTTGATGTGAACATTGTGTTCCAGTGCCACTTAAATCACCATTTTTTAATGAATCTTCATAGCTATCACTAAAAAATATTCTAAATTTATTCAAATCAGTTGATAAATTTTGAATTTTCAAAAAAAAATATTAAAAATTTTTCGTGATTTGCAAAGTGTAAAACCGTTATTTACACTTTCATTGTAAAATATTCCAAATCATAAACTAAAAAAAAAAAAAAAAACAATATACAAACAATATACAAACCTACTGTCACCTGTACAACATGCATTCATTTCTTGACGATTTGGACATGAACATTTTGTATGTGTTTTCACCATACTTTGACGACTTCGTATAACACGTAATAAATGTTCTGATGGTGTATCACTACGTTCACGGCTTGTTGTTATAAAACCAATTCCTAAAAAAAACCCAATTGAATTTAAACCGTTATTTATTTTTTTCTAATTATTTAAAAATAATATGTTTATTTAAATATTTTACCTGAATCACGACTACTTGAGTGGTGAGATTGCATAGAAGCATCTATATGGGGTGATCTAAAACGGTGAAATAAAATGTTAAAATTTTAAATTAAAAACAAAATGGTTGTTGTATAAGATAAACGGTAAGGTAGTTAATAATGATTGTGGTATTTTTGTATTAAATTTAAAATATCGTAAATTGTGTTACAATTTAATATGAATATGGTTTGTGTTTTGGGAATTTAAAATAAAAAAACTAATGAATGGTATTTGGAATTTTTTCTATTAGCAAATGGAATTAATATGGAACTACGATAAATTGTTAATTTATTTTTAATTATTATGGGAAATTCTACGATATAATGATAATATTTGAATTTTACGATAAAAATGCGAATTATTTTATTTTCTTACAAACTTGTATTGTGATTATGTATTTGAGTATATCGTAAACGTGATGATGGTGAAGAATCATGTTCAATAACTGTGTTACCAACAATAATCGCTTTTGCTAATGCTCCGTCAAGATAATTATGTTGTCTTTGACTGTAATAATTTAATTAAATATATATATATATATACATATACTTTTTTTTATATATATTTGAATATAATATAATAATATATCAATATATTATTTTCTAATTATATTTTTCCCAATTTATTTACAGAGAAGTGATGAGCATAGGTATTGTATTTTTAGATAATAATAGATTAAATATTTGGCGAAATATAAGATACCTAAAGTTATTTTATATTTAAAATTATTTTAGGATTTTAATAAGCATTATACTAATAAAAAACAAGTAATGAAAATAACCAAGGGTTTTTAAAAAAGCACATTTTCAAAATTATATAGTGTTTCATACTGAGTATTTTATCGAACTATAATATTGGAGCTTCAAGGTTAACGTTTAATTTAGGAAATGTATAAGTTGGTGACTAAATTACTGATTACTTATAAAAACAGTAAATTTTTAATTTTTAGGTCTTAATAGCTCCTCAATGGGAAAGGTTGCCAAAATTTTCAAGGATTTAAACTCATCTTCCACCCCTATTGAAAGACAGGTATTTTAGTTACAGGTTTAAAAATAAAAATTGCAAAATTTCAATTTTCGAGTTCTTATAAGCAGGGCGCGTGACAAAAAGATTTTGTTAGCCGGCTCCTATTAATTTCTAAAGATCTAACTTCTCCCAAAATTTCAAGTCTCTAGCTTGAACTGTTAAAAGGCAGTTTTCGACTTTGGAGGGCTGTAGCTTTCTAACGGGTGATACTACAGAAAAAAGTTCTTCTACGAAATTATTGTTAAAACTAAGAAACACTTTCTTCAATTTAAAGAACCGCTTTTAAATTTTTGAAAAATCTTTGACACATGTTAAAATATAATGTTGGAACTTAAAATTTTGTATACTACTAAAAAAATTAATTACAGGTTTAATTTACAGGTATTTTAAAATGGCAAAATATAAATTTTCGGCCGCTTACAGCTCCTAAATAGGGGGTCCTAAATTTTAAAGCTTATAAAAGTGACTGCCTTTAACCGTTTTTATATTGAAAAAAACCTAAAAGAACTCGTCTTATAACATGTTTAAGTTTAGTCTTTGTGGAGTCCAGCTCCATAACGGGTTCCGCACAGAAAAAAGTTCTTTTGCAATAATCGTTATTAAAACTTCTTTTCTCTATTTCAAACGATGTAAAAGTTTTTGTAAACATACGGACGGACAGAGTTAAACTATTATATAGGCACATTTTTACAAAATCTTTTGAAAATGTGCAAAAAAGTAGGAGTAACTTATAAGTATCATGTAATGCTTCTTGAGATAAGATCCTGTTATCGGTTTCATATAGAATTTGATCGGTTTAATATATTTTTGATCGCAACTGTAATTCGTATACAAATATAAATTTTTAACAATATATAGACTTAAAATATTCTGTATATGTTCAATGTAAATTTTAATTATTTTAATATAAAAAAAAAAAACAATAATAAGTATAATTAGCATTAATAATATAATATAACTTACTCATAATTAGTTAAAATTCCCTTGGCTGTTGTTTTATATCCACCAAATAATTGTGATCTATTTGATTGTCGTAAAATTTCTTCTCTGATTGCATCACGTTTTGCTGAGCTTGTACTACCACCAGCTGTTGTTGACACTGTTGCCTTGCTATTAGCAGATGTTCCCAAAGTGCTGGAGGGAAGCCTCCCTACAGCATATGCAATACCAGTACCAGGTGGTCGTTTACTAAAATCAAAAAAAATGTTTTTTTTTTTTCCAAATTAAAAATTAGTATATAAATAAAAGTTAAGTTTAAGTTCTAGTTAAATAAATTGATTATATATAAGCTAATTAGTTTAAATTAGAATCAAATTAGCATAAGTTCTTAAGTAAGAGCTGAAATTAAATTAGTAATTAGAATATATTTAATATTAGTAATTTTTTATTTTAATACTAATTTATTGGATTAGAAACTCAAAATTTGAATAAATTACAACAATTAATCCCATGTTTTAGCTAATATTTTACTTAATTTTACTTAATTCATGAATTTATATATTTGATTAAATTTTATGCGTTAAACACTTAAATATATACATAAAATATATACTTATTTTCTTTAAATTCTTTTATATATTATATTAAGCCCCTTCTCTACTTCTTAGCTAACTTTAATCTTATTATAATAAACACTAATCAAATCAGATATTAGCATATAAGTTTACTTCATAAGTTTATTAGCATAACTGAGGATCATGTATTTATTAGAGGCAACTTAAGAAAAATACCATATGTATACAATTTGATTAATACATGATACATGATATATATTTATGTGCTATATATATATGCATATAACACATATTTTATTATATCGGAATTTTATCAATGAATGTCTATGGAAGAATTAGAAAATCTGAAAAATCTGAATTCATAAAATTCTATTTTCAATTCCCTTCTCACTCACACTCTATACATTGAACCCAGTTTTATTAAATACTTTTATATGAACTTGCCTATGTCTATGGGTTTATTTTACATTTATGAGTTGGAATATAGGTGATGTACCTATTGTATATATGAACTATAATAGTATCTAGATATAATACATCATAAATATATGTACTTATGTATAAAGTGCATCACATGTAATTTTCTATATTTAATTATTCTTAATATGTTAGTATTATTATTGTTTTTGTAGTTGTTGTTGTTGTTTTCTGGTTGATAATCGCGTGACAGTCAACAACTTTAAAAAAAAAAATCACTTATATCATGCCTTTGATTCATAATTATTCACATATGTTCTTAGTAAATTACTTTTATTTATAAACATTCATACACACTTATATAATATTCGCAACATTTTATTTTTGTTTTTGCTATTCCCGACTTATTCCCAATTTGGTATATATATATATATGTATGTTTGTTTTGATTTACCGTTATTTTTAAATATGGTGCATTCTTAATACAAAGTAAAAAAAAAAAAAAAGAAACTAGTTAGTTTTTCATACCTATATTCTAAAAAAAAACAAAATCAAAAAAATAAGCATAGAAATGAGGAACAAGAAGAGTAACAAGTAAAAAAAATTCAGGTAAATCCAGGTATTATATGTAACTACATAATAAATTACAAGTCTTTTGGTTTTTCTTCTTTAATAATATTTGCTATCTCTTTTACTCTTTCTTTTTTTACTGGATAAATCGAATTTAATATAATAAAAACCGCATGAAAATTGGAGCTTATTGAAGCGTTATATACATATATAAAATAATATATAGTCAATGATTTTGTTACTCTCTTATTATAAACTATTGACTACCTTTTTTTCATTTATTAACTATTTTAACTTGATTGACTCTATTCTATTTCTCTATATATATATACACACATTTTCTGGTTTAACAATTTTCATTTAAACCCACAGTTTTGGCCCAAATAAAATCAAAGTGACATATAAAATATATAAATATATATATATATATATTTATATATTCGTATTATAAAATTATTATATTATTATTATTATTATTATTATTATTCTATTATGATATTTAATATAAGTCAATAGAATCTCAAAATTCAGGTTCAAATATGTGTATTGTACACTTTGGATAGGTACCGCAAATAAAAATTCGCAGTTTGTATATATATATACATATATTATGTTTGTAAATTGATGATAGTTTATGGTATTGACTATTGAGTTCTAATTTTAAAAATCGTTAAAATTGAATTAAAATAAATCGATTATATTGAAAATTAATATTTCCTCAATATAAAAAAAAATAACCGTTAAAAATAATTATGAAATTGACATTATTAAACGATTCTTAAAACGATTCTCGAAATGATTCTCGAAACAAAATATGTCAAAAGATTTGCATAGAATTTAAAATGTCACATAAAATTAAACAATTTTGTCTCTTGTATACCCTTCATAAATAGATATTATATTAATTTGTAAATTGATTAAGTGATTTTTTTTTTTGTTTTTAAAATTTAATTTATTTAAAATTGATTTTTGTTTTTATTTTAATTTAATTAATTTATTTAAAAATTATAAGCAGTCTTTTTCTTAATCCACTTACTGGCTATTAAATTCATGACTTACATATACATAATTATATAGAAAAAAAAAATTATTATTATTTAATTTTTAAAACTTAATTTAAATTAATATTTTTTTTTTTAGAATATTTAAAATAAAACAATTATACACAAATTCCCATTTTTGTTTGTGTGTTATTTTAGTTAGGTATTAATAATAATTTTAAAATATTTAAAATATTAAAATTTGACTAGAATTAGAGTCCAATTTTGTAAATTTTTTAATTGTGATTATATTTAATTGTTGTATATATATGTATATATATATGTGGTTATATAATTACTTTGAAAATTTTAACGTTTTTAATTGGGATACACATACAATAAGTAATGTGCTAAAAATTTGATTTGAATAAAATTTGGGGCGTTCTCTTAATATTTCCAAAGTTTAAGACCCATCGTTATCTTTCAATAGTTTAAAGCTAGGATTAGTGTTGATTAAAAATTTTTCGTCAATTAACACTAATCAACTTTTCGAAAGGTTGTTATTGTAAAATTGCTTAAAAACTTTTAATTTTAACTTTCATTGTTCAAATATTAATATAGGAAGTTAAAAATTGTACAAAAAATGTATGTGAGTTATAAGAACCAATGAAAATTTGAGTTCCGTAAAAACTTTTAAAAATTTTTAAGTTAGATGTAGAGAATGTTAGACTACATTCTAATTCTACGGATAAGTTTAATGGTATAATAATACTAAACACTCCCAATTAAGTCAAACATTTTCCAGCTTTCCAGTTTTCTTTTGAAGGAAGTGGTAAAAAATGTTACCATACCTATGAATTTAATTATTAACAATAATAAGATGATTATATTTATCAAGTTTCCAAGCATACCAAGTCTCAATGTTTATCTCAAGTATAAATACTTTCAATTTT
The DNA here is from genome assembly GCA_963082915.1 of Dolichopus griseipennis. Classification (NCBI taxonomy): domain Eukaryota; kingdom Metazoa; phylum Arthropoda; class Insecta; order Diptera; family Dolichopodidae; genus Dolichopus; species Dolichopus griseipennis. The sequence goes on from OY720441.1 coordinate 40,310,024, forward strand.
TACATAAAGCTCAAGTTCCTTTATTATAAAATTTAAAATATAAGGTTCCTCTATTTATTGAACCTTTATTTCATAATTAAAGAAAGCAATTCTAAATTTCGAGCCACTAAGAACTTTTATTTTAATTTTTAAAATTTTATATTTAGCCTTTATCTCATAGCTGAGTTGATTATTTTTTTCAATAAGGTCAAGCTATGAGTTCCTGATTTTTTTAGGAATCCGCAAAGGAATACACCAAAATATTAGAAAAGTTTAACTATCATTATTATTTGTAGATAAATTTGATAGTACATTATTTTATCTTCCTCCTAAGCTTTTCGAAGGGTTAGGCAGGATACCGTGACGATATTTTGATTAGTCACCCGCGTTTTCTGCTTATATCCAACCTATACTTAGAATTTAACGAATTTTTTCGATTGAATTGAAAATTTATTAGCAAGGCTCTTAAGTTCCAACCACTTTTAAGCTTTGGTTGGAATTAAATGTTTAATAAATCGTTAAAACTTTCAGTATAATTGACTCATTTTTAAATTTCTAAATTGGACTCTAATTCCGGTTGTCTTACATATCTAAAATAAATTTTTTCGTAATATAAAAAACTACAATTAGTGTTTTTCATTTCTACTAAATGTTTTTACATACAATTTTTCTTTTTTTTTTCTATTTTTACTTTTAAAACTTAAATTTTGTTTTTTTGTTTTTTTTTTTACTCATAAAAGAAAATGTTTATAATTCTTTAAAATAAAATAAAATAATTTTGTAATTTTTACCGCTTGTATCGAACGCATAAAATGCAGAGTGATGTCGCCATTCCACCAGCAAAAACAATAATAGCTAAAATTATTGAAATCAATTCAGTACCGCTCATACTTGCATTTGCAGTTGATTTTGAATTGATGCGTGTTGGAATAGTACCAAAATCTGCAATTTCCAATATTCGTGGAGCTGAGGATGTTGAATTACTTCGTGTATCTACAGTTGCAATTGATCTGGGAAAATTTGGAAAAAAAAATGTTAATGTTAAAGAATAAAAATGTTTTGATAATTAAAAATAATCGAGAAAGTAAATATTTAAATAAAATTTTATTAAATATAAAAATGAATATTAAAAATTATGATGAATAAAATTAGGCCAAGATTTTATATGTCCTAAATTTACAGTGGAAGAAGAAGTAGAAGAATAGTTAACAGAAATATTTTGAAATTATATGATCACTTATCTGATCAATAGTGGTATTTAAAACAAATCATTAACTTACTTTTGCAATTTTTCCATATCAACGATGGTATTAGATTTTGGATCAACAGCATATATATAAACATCAGTACTATCAAATCAAAAAAATACGCATTAAATTTCCGTTAAATAATTATAATTAATTATAAAACTTACGCTTGTACTTCACTGCCAAAATGAGGTTCTAATAATCGAACTCGTACATCCATTCCAGTTATTGCACTCAAATTTTTCAATAAATTTCCAATATGTTTTTCAACAATTAATGGTTTCCCAGCAACAACTAGTCGTACTTGTCGATTTTCATCAAGCACGTAAACAAACACATTTGCTATACTACTGCGTCCATCATCATCACCACGACGATCTGTTGCTTTAACATCGAATCCATAAACACGTTTTTCACCACTTATTGGTCCCAATACACGTATTTTACCAGTTTCTTCATTTATTCCAAACATTTTTGTTGGTTCGTTTAACAATTTATATCGAATTTCAGAATTAATTCCTGTATCGCTGTCAAATGCTTCTACCGTTGTCACTGGAAAACCAAAGTTAGCTGTGTTTGGTATTATTGTAACAATTGGGCGACCATTTCCTTTAAACTTTGGTGTATTATCATTTTCATCACCGACACGTATAACAACACGTACTTCATTTTCTTGCAAACCTTGAACTCGATCTCCACTAACCGGATACATCATTTGAGTATAAGTACGGCCTTCACGACCAGCACGATCAGCGCGAATCTGTAATAAAAATAATGAATATGTAAATTTGGTTTGACCCAACTTAACCTTACACAATTTGTAAAAAAATACTTTACCTTCAATCTGTATGCATCAATTTCTTCTCGATCTAATGATCTGATTACTCGTATCACTCCGGTGTGTTCATCAATTTCAAATGAATGTTGTTGTTCACCATATTCAGGAACAATAATCCATCTAAATGCTTCTTTTGAATATGCCGCTGATACATTAATTTTAATCAAATCTAATGGGAAAACATTATTTTCGAGAACTTCAACTTCATAATACTTATGATTGAACAGATTCGCTTCATCTTCTTCAATTAAATTTTCGCCTTGTAAGTTTACAACTAAAAGTGCAGTTGAAGTTTTTGATGGGCTCCCGAGATCAGTTGCCACAATTGTTAAATTTACTGTATTAAAACCATTGAATTTACTGAATTTTGATATTGTGGTTATGATACCATCACGTGAATCGATTTCAAATAAATGTGGCATGCGATGATGTAATAACGAGAACATAACTAAACCATTTCCATTTCCAGCATAATCTTTATCGATAGCAGTAATTTGCTTAACAAATGTTCCTGGAATTGTATTTCTATTTAAAAATGCTTTGTAAACTGGGGTATTTGATAATAAATTGTATTTATGATAATTCTCTTCTGATATCATTTTACGACCCCCTTCTAATTCATTATTACTATCGGATGGTTGGAAATTTGCGATTTCATCGTATCCAACAAATTCCGGAGAGTTATCATTAACATCCAATACATTAATTTCAACTTCAACGGAACCAGTCATTCTTTTACCGATGGCGGCATTATCAGTTGCTATAATTAAAAATTCATATTGTGATTTTATTTCTCTATCCAAATCACCATCAACTTTAAGAACACCAGATTTAGGTGATATTTTAAAAGGTAGTTCATCTCCACTTTCAACGGTGTATGTTATATTAGCGTTCTGCCCGAAATCAGCGTCAGTGGCTTCAATCCTATCAATCGATTGATCATAATATTCACCTTCTTGTAAATCAAATGAATACCATGATTTTTTGAATATCGGTGCATGATTGTTAACATCAACAACTCTAAAACGTAAGCTGGTCTTATCTGACAATCCTCCAATATCCTTGGCTGTTAAGTTCAAAAGAATTTCAACGTTAGCTTCTAAAGGTTGATTAATTTTAATTTCACCGGAAATTCTGTCTATATTAAAAAAGCGAATCTTTCTATCCAATGCCGTCATATCTTTAGATTTCAAAATTGGATAAACAGTTTCTGCCGAAATATCATAAAAAATTTGTGAATTTTTTTCTGAGTCTTCATCACTTGCTGTAACTTTCAATATAGTTGTACCAACTGGAACGTCTTCAAGAACTGCAAAAAATGGAGAGTTTCTCATTTTCTTTGCTTGTCGGAAAAATTGTTTATGAATTTCTCCACGTCTTTTGCGTGCTGTTCTTGTAAAATTAAGAGTTGAAAAACGTGGAGATCCGGGTAGTGAAAAGTCTTGCATTTGCAATAACTTAACCTTTTCTTTTTCACCACTCATTTTTTCAACGAAATAAACTTCCATATCATTTGCATATTCTATAATTTCCACTCCAGATTCTTTAAAAACAGCAATTTTTTCAAATACAGGTGGATTATCATTAACATCAGCAATTAAAATATGTAAACGTACAGAAGAAGTCAAACCGCCATAATCTTTTGCAATCAAATGAAGGTTATAAAAATGTTCTCGTTCTCTGTCCAAAGTTTTTGAGCCGACATATTTAATTCTATAATGGGGTTCATTTAAAATTGATCGATTCGGATTTAAAAGAATCATTTGCATGTCAATAAAATTCTTTTCAATTTCTAGCTGTTCATGGGATGTAAATTGTGCTGATATGTTCTTCTTGCCAGTAACATTATAAAATTCTATTTTAAACATATCCTTTCCTTCACCAATGAAACTTAAATTAAACAAAGCATTTTTACCAGCATCAGCATCAGAAACTACAATTGGTCTATTCAATATAATTTCACTTCCTACTGGACTGTTTTCGTATATGACACCTATATGACGAGTAATGATTTAAACATGAAACTTGAATATTAACAAAAAAAAAATACCTGAATACACAGGAGCATCAAACACTGGCGGATTGTCATTAATATCATCTACTATAACATTAACTTGATAAATTCCTGCACCACTAATAAATCCTTTAGAGTATTCTGCTATTATAGTTAATCTGTAAATTTCTTGAACTTCTCTGTCTAATCCACTTAGTGTCATGAGAGTACCATCATCCATGATAGTAATTTTATTAGTAACATCCTGCTGATTAGCGATCAAAAACCTTAATCCAATAGGTTTATCTTTTGCTCGTTTTTCTGATTGAACAGTAGCAACACTTGTTTTATTGTTATATGTTGATACGGTAGTTGAAATTTCATTTGAAGGAATTGTTGTTCCAATTTTTCTAACTGGTCTATTTGTTGAAATTGGTCTCCACGTAGGACTTCGTTTTGTTGACAAACCATTGAACTGTCTTGCAACACTTGAATCCGACGAAAAATCGTCTAATAAAATTGTAGGTGTAACAAATGCTGTTGTCATTTCAGAAACCTCCCTAGTTCTTCTTCTTCTTCCGTTACGGAATTTAAATTGTGATAAACCTTGTGTTGCATTACGATGAAATTTAGCATGAACTGGACGATGTTGACGAATTGAATGGTCTTTTGATGCTTGACCAATTAAATCTTTCAAATCATTTGATCGTTCAATTTGTTTACCATGTTTGTAAAGTAAACGACCAATTAAGGCACCAGGAATATTTTCTTTTATATGAAATTCAATTGGGTGTAAATTGGTGCCTCTCATTAAAACTCCCCGGTCATCATTTGGTCCCACAACATGAATTGTTACATTAGTAACAAGAACATCTTCACTATCAGAAATCACACCTTCATCAATTTCAAGAACGTCACCTGATTTCGTTACTTGTTTTTCTTGCCTTGAAGTTCTTCTTGTCAAATGACCACGTGGATGATTAACGAGTTGCTGTTTCACAAAAAATTAAGTTATTTAAAAATAATTATTACTCAAAATGTAAAACCTACATAATTTGCAACTGCTTCAAAATAATAAACATTCCTCTCGAAATCGTCCAATTCTCTTATAACTGTAACAATACCGGATCGTTCTTCAATCGCAAACGGTACTCCTTCTGGATACGAATGTAATAAATCATACATAATATCAGCATCACCATCGTAATCCAGTGTTGTTCTCACTTGTCCAACAGATGTTCCGACAGGTACATCAGCGCCAACCCAAAATTCATATGGAGATCCAATAAAATCAATAGTATTTTCATCAACTACAGGATGCACCTCTATAGTAACTACTGCTAGTGAAAATCGTTTTTCTGATGGATTTGTAGGCTGAAAATAAAACAAAGTCAGTTGTAATCAATTTTAAAAGTTCAAATACAACACCCACCTGATCACTTGCTTCAACAAAAAGTGCTATTCTTCCTCTACGTAATGGCCCAGAGACAAACAATGTTCCTGTCTGTGAATCTAATCTAAATGGTATATAACCACTTCCTTTCGGTCTCTGTAGCTCATATAAAATTAATCCATTTCGCCCTTCATCTGGATCTTTTGCTGTTACTTTTCCTATAACGGTATTAACTGTTGCTGCAACACTAACCTTAAATTCGTATAGATTTCCGTTTTCAAATTTCGGTGTATTGTCATTCGAATCTAATAATGTTATTTCAACTTGTACTGTTCCGGAGTCTTTTGGTCTTTCTGTATCATACGGATGATTTCGTTCTACTGCTTGAACAGTCATTGAAATAGAATATCTTGCTTCTCTATCTAATAGAGTATGATCTCTAACAGTTAACCAACCAGTTCTTGAATCAATAAGAAATGCTCCCGAAGGTTTTTCATTTATTAAAGTATAAAAGAATTCAGCATTTTCACCTTGATCACGATCTACAGCATTTACTTGTAAAACACTAAAGCCACTTGGAAGATTTTCAACAATTGATATGTTATATAATTCAACTTCAAATTCTGGTGCATTATCATTTAAATCAAGAATTTCAATTTCGATTCTATTACCAAAAAAAATTATGTATATCATAAACCTTTATTACAATTTTAAATCATTATACCTTGCTAAGGATCTTTTTAAGGGACTGTCTTTTTGTCGTGCTTCAATTTGAAGAACAAAAGTGTTCCCTGGTAAACTTTCTTCTTCTAAATCAATTTCTCTTTCCAAATATATTACACCTGTCTGTGAGTTTACTTTAAATAGTTTTCTTTCATTACCTGAAATTATGTCATAAAGGAGGGTTGCATTCAATGAATCCTGATCCAATGCCAGAATAGGTGGTGTAAAATATAATGGCACACGTATTGATTTTCCCTAAGATGCAAGTATAAAACTCAAAATTAATAGAAAACTAAAATTTGTTTAACTTACCGTCATTGGATAATATTCATTTATTTTAGTTCTGTAAACACCTTCAGTAAATTTGGGCGGTAGATCATCATTATCTTTAACAATTACTTGTAATGTTGTATTAGCATAACGTGGTGGTGAACCTCTATCACTCGCTATCACAGGTATATTAAATTCTCTTACACCATTATCATAATCTAATGGTCGTTTTAATAAAACAAACGGCCTGTGTGGACTTTCTAACATAAAATATGGTGCACCTAAATGTCTATCACTTTCAATTAATGTTATTTGAACATCTGAATTTGGTGTATTGGGTTTGTCACGATCTACAGCTTGTATACCTTGAAATATTATTGTTCCAGGTGATGTTGATTCATCAACACGTACGCTGTATGGTTCATTAAGAAAAACTGGTGCATGATCGTTAACATCTTCAACATATACCGTAACTGATAGATAGGCCGCCTAATAAAATTATTATAATATGTTTTTTATTTTAAAAAAAAGAGTAATTTTTTTAAATTAGTTGAAAATAATTTTTTTTTTCATTGGTGAAAACAAAATGAAAGTAAAATTTAATTTTTTACCGACGTGGGACTTATTTAGTTTTATTAATTTTTTTATTAAAGGTTGCGCCACTCAAATTTAAAAATACCAATTGAATTGGTCATTGTTAAGAGAAAAACTAAACAATTTATAAAAGTATATATAAACATATATATGTACCTTAATATAATGAATAAATACCTAGTATGGTAAAATTAATAACAAATATTGTAAACAATAGAGTTATGGTAGTGGAGGTAGAAAAACAAATACGTAATTTAATTTAGAAGTAACGGTTATTTGTCGTTATTCAATAAAATTAATTCAAGAAAGGTTGGGGATTTTTTTTTTTTTTGAATAATAAACTTAGTATTGCCAACTTGTTGGATAGATGGGCTAAAATATATTGCTATGTATTCGTAATTAATTACTTTTATTAGAATATTAAGTGGATACTTTTTTTTCTTCGAAAAAGAATATTGGAACTCCAAGTATATTTTTTATAGATTAAGATAGATGGAAGATGATAGAAGGAGAATAGTAGAAAAAGATATAATATAAGATATCCTACTCTACACTCAATTTCATAAATGTATTTTTTATAGTCAAAGCGCCCGCAACTGCTAGTCCTTTGTTATTTTATAAAAGCTGAAAGTTTCTCAGTGCATACTTCCACCAAAGTTAGGATCAACTTGGGTAATATTTAGTTTTGGTCATCGTGTCTTTGAAAAATAACAAGTAGCAAATTTCAATAAATATTAACTGTACTTGCTTTATAGTATAAAAGCTGAATTTTATACATGTTGCTTGGGTAACTTTATAAGTTGTTTCCCCAATAGCCAGAAATCAAATGATCTTTAGAAGATGTTTCCTCAATAGCCAGAAATCAAATGATCGCTGAGACACTTTTATAAAACTTTCAGATGTTTATAGATTTATTCTCATAATTCGAAATTCAAATGACAACTCATCTTGAAATTTAATTATTAAATAATACAATTCAATATTTTGAAACCATCAGATACTGATAGCATTTGTAAAATTTGGTCTTTTATTATGATAGATAGAAAGTTTTTTTTTTCAAGTGCAAGGTGCAATTTGTTAACCATTTTGATCCAATCAAATGTAGTTAATATAAATGTTCGATTTTTAATCCGGTTCCAAAAAAGCTAATCCATCGAAAAGCAACTTGAACAAAGTACAACTAATAAGAACTTTTCTGAATTTTATTATGTGGTTAAATCAAAAGATATACCTATATGTCTTAGGTTGCTTTTATGTTGGAGCTGCGATAAGTGATAAGAGTGTCGATAAGAGCATATCGCAGAAAACTATATACATGATTTAAATAGAGGTGTTTATGTTGGAGCATCGCTTTTATCAACGATAACCAATATATAATTTTCTACGCTATGTTCTTATCGACTCGCTTATAACTTATCGCAGCTCCAACATAAACGCATCCTAAGAGTCCTAAAAAATATTTAGAATATAATAAAGTGAATTCCAAAACCTCATCTATGTATTATAAGTTTAAACAGAACTTCGAGATTAAATTAAAAATAAACTGTTCGAATTTGAATAATTTAAAACAACAAATTCCCATATCATTTAGCATTATTTTCTCCCATCCGATATAAGACCTATATTATTTCTATGATTTACAACTTCATTTTGTATTGTATTGACTTTTAAAGTGTTATTCAATAAATGAATACCACTTTTTATTATTCGAATCAGTCAGATGATCTTAACAATTCAGACTTAAAATCAGACTTAACTTAACATTTCACAAAGTTGAATAAAATAAGCTTTCACTTTAATTCAAAACACTTTTTTATAACTTTTATCACAACTATGACATTGTTATTCGAATAGTTTTAAATATTATCAATTCTTTTTGTTTAAATATCTTTTCAAATTTATTTTAAAAAAATTATTACCCGTTAATAAAATTTGTAATATTTATTTACTACTGAAAACTTAAATTTATCAATTTTACTACAATAATAATAGTAAAAAAAAAAAAAAAAAAATATAACACATACCTCTTCTTGTCTTCCATTATGTCCACTACAAAATATACGAAATTTTAATAAATTTTGTGGTATATCACGATCTACTAAATCTTCTAATGATTTTTCTAATAGAATTTGTACTGTTGTTGAATTTATTTCTAATAATTTGAAAAATTTATGATCAGTTGAACGATCAATACCCCTTATCATAATTGATGTTCTTGGATATGCACGTAATGTTACAATCTCTTTACCCGGTATTAAATCTTCACGTACTCTAATAAAACGTACACCTTCAGCTTCAGTTCCAGTTCCATCTTGATTATGAAAAACACAACCTATAAATAAATGAAATGATCAAGAAATTAGTGATGATCACTCTTATAGATTCATTGTTTTTGGTTGTTGTTGTTTTTTTTTGTTTTGTTTTTTTTAATTCAAAACGAAAGAAAGCGAAAATATTTTAAAATTAAAACACGAGACCAGATTGCAAAAAAAAAAAAAACAAAATAAAAAAATAGAAGAAATTTTCAAGGTTTTTACTGTTAAAGGAAAAGTCATTAACAATTTGTGTTGCACAAAAACAAAAACTTTAAAATGCATTTTCCTTTTTTTTTTTTACTTGCAATACAAACAACAACAACATGTTAAAAAAAAACAAAAAATAGAAAGAGAATGAAAAAGTTCAGCAATATAACGGTAAATACAATGAACAATGTAAAACATGATTAATGTAATAAAATTAACTTATTTACTTTTTGTTAGAAAGAGATACAAGTAAAATAAACAGAGTTAAATATATCTGTAATGACTGATCTAGGAATTTTTTTTTAAATACATATGTTGTTTTATATCAGTGTTACTCGAACTATTCTGTATTTAAAGTTATGCTTCCTTATACACCTTTACATTTTGAAGAATTTTGAATTAAATACAATCACATTTTAACTTTTTAAATCTATTATGAATAATTTTGTATAAACATTATGGTTAGCCCTCGTTGATCTCTAAAAAACAGCGGGTATAGTTCAATTTTTGATGTAATTATTCACTCATTACAGTCACTCTATTTGGGAACATAAGACATCAACTTGCATTTCTATATAGGTTCCTGTTGTTCGCAATTATCTTAATTTCCACCCAAGTTTTTCCATTTCTTGATAAGACACAACCGTTAGTGTTCGAAGCCAGGTATTGTTAAGTTAACCACACCTTCGATTTTCTTGGGGGTTCCATTCTAGGGCCATTCTGGTTATTTTGACCGGTTGTTTCCTCAAAGAAACCGAACATCCATTTCCATTTCTAAGATGTATTTTACTCTTTTCCGGTTATTCGCCTCTTAATTGGCGCAAGACTCTGTTACTAATGATGTTGAACCAAAATGCTCCGTATATTTGCAAAAACTTGAAGAATGTATCGGAGTTATTTAAAATCACCCAAGTTTTGCTGGCATATGGAAGTGAAGATATTGCAAATGTTTTGATTATTTGAAAAAGTTTTGCAGCTTCTTAATATTGGGCCTACTCTATTACTTTCAAAATTTGAGTTAAAAAAAAAAATAAATCCTTAAAAAATCTAAAAATAACAAAGTGCTCTTTTAGTGTGATATGAAAAAACTACAAAGTGTCATAGATTTGAAATAGAGATAATTTTCAAGTTCATATTGCTTAAAATATTTTACGGTACAAAACTGAGTTAGAAAATTTAACTAGATATAATTATAACTTAATAAGTATTCGAATGCGAATCTCATTCTAAAATTCAGCTCAATTCTGAAACTTTATCTCACAGCTTTCGTTTACATAAGAAATACCACTTATAAATTAAATAGGTATATTAAATTATGTGTCAAAGAAGTAGACATACCTCACATTTTCCAATACTATTTTTAATTAAATCTGAGTATTTTCAAATTTTTATGATTAATGTAACTGTGGTTTATTTTTAAGGAATTGAAAAATAATCATGAAATTTACTTCCTCATGGTTCACATAGACCACAATTAATGCAATTTTAACCTGTTTGGAAAATGATTGTTTTACAAAAATTTTTTTTAATAACTATTATTATAAAAAATTATGAAAAAAAAGGAATATAATATAAGTTATGAATACAATCTATTTAAAAAAAAAAATTTATTACTTTTATCTGGTTTTTCTTGAAAATGCATTGAGACAAAATATAATGATAATATCTCAAGGAAGAGATTTATGATATGATGTGCAAAATATTATATATAGTAACAAAATGTTATATTTTTTTTAAAGCTTAAAAGAAGTCATCGAACACTTATTGCTTTTGTTGTCAGTAGGTATATCATATAAATGAAATCTAAAATGAAAATCACATTACAATCATTAACACCACATACTTCTTGTAACATATTGTGTGTACAGTAACTGACAAAATGTATTCATCTATTAATGAGATTAATGTATTTCTTCTTAAATTAAGAGAAGAATGGAAATATATTTGTCCACACAACAGCGTTTATGATAATCGATAGTAAAGTAGTTAATTTTAAGTTGTTTAATTATATAGTTTAGTGTGAAGGTTAACTCATATTTTATTAAACGTTGAGGAAACACATATTTTATTAAACGCTGACGTAACACATATTTTAATAAACGTTGAAGTACCACATATTCTGTTAAACGCAGACGTAACACATATTCTATTAAACGCAGACGTGTCGCCAAACTGTATAATTTATATAATTTTGGCGACATTAAACAGGGTAGCCGGAACACAGATGTCACGAAGAGCAGAGGTGATAAGAAATTCATAATGCACAAAAAATTGTTCTGGGGATGGGCGGTCTAATTCTAATAGACTATCTAACACTCTCTTTTCGCTCTCTACACTTAGCTGTCTGTCAATCTTAGTTAAATGTATTGAATTATATGAAAGTGTTTACAATAGATGCAGCACTGACGCAGCCATTACGCAGCCATTAGAAAGTTGCTTAACTTTTACCTTTTTATGTTCCTCTTTGTATTCAAATGTCAAATAACTTTGATTTTTTTTTAATGAAAAATAAAAAAAAATAAAATATATGTGAAAATATGTAAAAATTTAAAAATATATGTACATAGGGTTAAATAATACCAAACCATTATTTAAAATAGCTATACAATAAACTCTAAACTATTGAATATTTTTTAATTGATGGAATTTGAAAAACAAAAGAATGTCAAAAAACGCTGTCATGTACATTTCATTGTGGATACTCCTTAGTTGACTATTTCATGAGAGCGAAAAGAGAGCGTCATTGTAGATAGGCTATAACGGTTTTCGGCATAGTAGCTTCCAAAATAATTTTGTTAGTTTTTTAAAGAAAAGGCAATATCTTCACCCCAATATTATATAGAAGATTTGTTTAAATGTCCGTAACTATAGCTGAGGTTATAAAGATTTTCATAAACATACCTAAATTATACATTAACTCTCATAGTTGACTTTAATCTGAAAAATATTGATACTTAAACAACTATGTAATTTTTGATTAAAAAACTGTTATTAGTGTAAATATTTTATTTCAGTTTTAAAATCTCCTATTCTAAGGCTTCAATTTAAGTCCTTACATTTACAGCGATCCCATTTAATCCCCCACATTTATAGCAAACATATTGAATTTTTTAAGTCGTTCTGCTGAAACCATTTGACTCGGTAAAAGAGTATTTTATTTAAAACTACTCAAACCAAATATTTAAATGGTTTATTGTAGATTTTCTATTAATAAAAAAACTATTATATACTAACTTTTTCAATAATTGATTTTGAAAATGTTTATAATTTAAACCTTTCAAAAAAAAAAAATAATTGAAATTGTTATGTTTTCAAGTCATAAAAATACTAAATTAATTTTAAAAGACTGATTGATTACATAATAATCATGAAACAATTAAATTAAACGAGTATTGTATAATACTAGATAATTGTATAATTTCCCTTATTATTGAATAAATAATAACTTTATATTGAATAATGTATATCTTCAAAGTATCTCGATTTTTTTTACAGTTATTATTATTATTACATTAGCTAATTATGTCCAATTGAATAAAAGGTCACAGATTACAATATTATAATACCATGCACACTATAATTATTTAATTTTGCATTTAATAGGTTTTTAAGATTAAAACGATTACAAGAACTTACAAGTTGAGATTTTTTACAAAATTTAACTCTGTGGATTAAATCTAAGTGAATATTAAACTTTACTTTTATTTCTAAATACAATAATTCTTAACATTCATTACCCTTAAGAATAAAGGGTATAGTAATAAACTATTTTCAATACCAAGATATTATTAAATAACTTTTAAGAACTATATGGAGTAAAATGGTTTTCAAATCGGAAGATCTCCGGTTCAAAGTTCAAATCCGGTCAGATTATATGCCCTGTCATAATAAAAGAAAAAAATAAATAAATTGGATATATCGCAATATAAATAAATATAGCTAATGATAAAAGATGTGCGCCTGTAATCTAACATTTCTGTATTGATAATCTTACGCAATAGCTACAGCCGAGTTATCAGTGACTTAATGAAAATAATGATTAACTATACTGAGGCTTAGTCTAAATTATAATTCTAACAATATGGGTGTTTGTAAAAGTAAATTAATTTTAAAAAATGGTGTTCATACTTTACAACTGGGTTAAATTTTGACAGCAATCAAAATCAAATTTGAATGTTACATTTTTAATAATTTTTATATTTTTAAAATTAACGGAAGATCTCTAATTATTAAGATATGTTTCCTAATTAATTATACTATAGTAATTAATAATAACATTGTAGTAATTAATAAATTAATATATGCTAACTTATTATAATATGTAAATAAAAAATAATTAAAAAAAAAATGGTCAGGTTATCAAAGTAATATCAAAAATACGATTCATCAAAAACCATAATCGATTATGTCAAAAATTTAAGTACTCAACCACCGAAATGTATGCTAGTATAAAATCGTATCAGAATCAGATTGAAAATCAAATATGTATGTATTATGTAATAATTTGTAATATTAATTATGTATCCTGAACAATTAATATGGAGAGTTAAAGAAATTATTATCTAATTTAGAGTTTTTTTTTATACATATATTTACATAATTTTTATTTTTTATTTTTCAGCCATTTTTAAATTTTTACAAATTTTATACTTTTTGACTATATTTTGACAGATATAAAATAAGGGTTGTGAATAATTTTTTTTAAAATTCTATACAATGACAATCAATACAGACTTTGATTTCATGAATGAAATTATTTATACTCAATTTTGAGATGTTTAATGTGTGAAAAATTAGGAATCAGGATAAAAATTGACTCAATCAATTTGATTTTTTAAAATAAAGAGATTTTTTAAAGATAGAGCTCGTACAAATAACAATTCTTAAAATCCGACATTAATTTAGTAGGATATTAGTTTTAAGTTGTGGAATTAGGTACCAATGGTACTTTTTACCTGCTACTAAAATAAATATTATATTTTAAAGTGAGAATGTTGACATCTTAAAAATATATTGAAGCTATTGATAGAATTAATTTTTTAGTTGCAACTAAGGAAAATATCGACTTTAAAATGGGTCATTAGTACTCTTTTTTTTTTAGAAGATCATTTAAAGCAGAACTTAGTAAAAGGTCTAATTGCTACGACCATATTCAGTCCGAAATGTTAAATTTTTTAATAGAATATTTTCTTGATTAATAAGAATTGAACATGTTTATTTTGTTTAAAATTTTTAATATTGCAGTGTGAACAATGCTTTACGGGAGTAAAAATTAAGGGGTGCGTAAAATGGAGTAAAAACAATTTCAAATAACTTTAGACCTAGTTTTTTTTTTTTTATAAATTAAAATATTCCCTAAAGCTTAACTATTAAAATTTGTTTTCAATTCATATATACATATATATGTATATATATATATATATATATAAAATATGAATTAGAAATCAAATTGCAGCACGCATTTTAGGTAATTCGTTTAACAATTTAATAAAACTATAATTTGTACAATTTTTTTTTTTATTTTAAGTTTTACTTTAATCTGATGCAATTGTAGGTATACTCGTATAGGCAATCAATCAAACCAAATAAAGTGGGTAATTGGGGAAAAAAAAATCATATCATAATGAAATTGATTATAATTTGATTGAATTGTAAAATATAATATTATTATATATTAATTTTGTATATTTTTGAGGTAAAACCACAATTTAATATTTCATATCTATTATTTATTGTATTTTTACTTTTTTTTTTCAATTTTATTAACTTTGTATACAATATTTACTGGGACATACGAATAACATTATGCATGTAGGCATTTAAAATTAACTTTTATTTGTTTACTTGCTTTTTTTCTGTTGTTTCGGGCTTTTATTTTTCATCAGTTGTAACTTGTGGAGCATAAAATTTGTATTATTTCAGTTATAATATTGCACAATTTTCATATATAATCTATATATATTATGAAATTTAATATATACTTCATATATTTATGTATATATACATATGTTTATTTGACTTAAATAATTAAGTTAGTAACTAATAAAAAAATATAAGAGAGAATTATTGTACTGTTTAAAGTTTTAAAACTAATTTTTATTTCCTGTATATTATTTATAATCGTAGTGTTTACTTAACATTATTCCCCATTGTCCAATGGTCCCATTGGATTAACACATAAAATCTATAAAATATGTATAATGATCGTATATAACTATGTGAAAGGTAAATAACAGGTATAGGTAATAGATTCATATAAACTGACCAATTGATAATTATATAAAAATAAAAATTAGATAACAGATTGTTAATTCCTCTCTTATTTAAAGGGTATTTTTGGGTATCGTGAAATAATTTCACAAGAAATAAGAATAAATCCCTTACTACATGCAAGATTATGACAAAGGAGATTTATATTTTATTACAAAATTAATGTTAAAAACGAATTCGAATAAACGCGCTATTTCTACTTAATTTTCATATTAAGCTGAAAATATAAAGATCAATTTCCACTACATCGACGCATGACGATACCGTATTTATGGTCTCGTGCCCGACGATGACGGCCAGTGTCTTTAATATTGTTGTCGTTCAATGTGGATATACTCATAAGAAATGCATGGAAGAATAAAAAACATGGTACATTGTCGTCACTGTTTCAGTGTAATGGGAATCGACCTTAACTAATTCATTGCCACGGGTATATTAAAATTGCTCCTCCGTTTGTAACGCATTGATCTAGACGAGCTAGATATAGTGACTAAGGAAAGTATCGGATCGATGTTATTTATACATTATAGTGGGTATACAAGGGTATCTAAAAGTTGACAAGGACAACTATAATTTTTAATGAATGTGGACTTACTAACCCGGTTACCAATTTTTATTTGAAAAAACCGGTTTATGAACTTAAATGAGAACTCTAATTTTCATTGGAAAAATTAGTTTGCTCACACAGTGGTTAAAGTGTCGAGCTCTTATTGAAGGGATCTTAATTTGAATCCCATTAAATCTTGTTTTCAATTCGATTCAGCTGAATCGTTAAAATTATTATATAATTTAATTTATACAAATAATTTAATTTAATAATATAAGTCACACATACAGAAATAAAATATAACTCAAAAATAAAGTGTTTGCAAAAATTGCAGCCATTTAAATCTAAGACGTTTCGTCATATTATTAGACTTAGTACCATCAAGTGTATTAATTGTATGTGAACTTAATTGAGATCAATTCTAATTATAAGAATTTAACACATCCAGTGCCTGAACTCCTGCTCCAAGCTAGCCTTACAGTAGAACAGTTATAACGTATAACCTAATATAATCGAGCAGATAGTCTAGAAAAAATTGACTTTGAGTAATAGTGAAACACTAATCTTGTTAATGCTCTATCAAAGAAGTGAATAGGTGAGTTACTAGTGCTACATCAAAGAACTTTTTCTATCAAATTATAAATAAGTACAGGATGATAGTATATGTTGAAAAAGTCCAACTTATATAAAGCAAAATTAGACAGGAATTCTCTTGCATTAGCATTTTTGTGAAACTAAAAGTTTCAAAAGAGGGTTTGAAGAAATACAATGATATAGATATAACACCTAAACTGTATTTTTTCATTAGAGTCTTTTAACATTTAAATAATATAATTTAAAAAAAACTATCACAACTTCTTATTGATTTCGATTTAAAACAAAGCGTTAAATTCAATTTCTTAAGCGTTTATTTAATAAAATATTAAGTAAGTATATGTACTTTTTTTTTTAATATTCAAATTTAAATTAACTAACTAGTCTGCAAAAGTTGATATGATTGGAAAATTTAAAAAAAAATCCACGCTTTATTTAAATTAATTTTAAACCTACAACGATTTTATAATCGTCAATTAAAAATTAATAAATGAAATAACAAAGCAGCAAAACGTCAATTTGTGGGATTCTGGATTTTCAGAACTAAAGAATTTTTATTTCTTAACTTTTTATTTAATCAGATGCTTTCGATCTTCATTATTGTTTTGGGGGTTTAATCATTATATTATTTAAATGTTTTGATACTTACTGTTTTCTGTTGCTAATATATTAAATATATTCATAAGTACTCACGAGATTCTCAAAACCTTTCAAAATATTAACAATTTAAAGCTCTGAATTTCATTCATATCCCTTATTCTTTAAGAGGCCATGAATCTATACACCAAATACCCAATTATACGAAACACTGTACAAATCATACTAAGCGAATATTTAAATTTAGGTAATCACGACTAAGTATTTCACACACATTTTGATCCAATGAGTTATGTCAAATTTATACTTTGAGTTTGCGACGCAGACAGGCCCGAACTTTTGGACAATTCTTTTGCCTTATGTAAGAAAGACTTTTACAAATCTAATTATTCAACATTTACTTATAATAGGTTATAACTCCAATTTTTCGAATTACGCATGTTACATAATTTTTATTTTACTCTTTTTGTAATATACGAGTATGTAATAATAATAAATTTTCATAATAAAATTCTAATTTACCGTTATTTGTATATGGAAAATCGAGGTTAAATCATTTTTAATATAACTGTACCTAATACTTTTTTTGAAATGATATAATAATTGAATGTTGATGCACTTGAAATGATTTGCACAATTTTTTTTTTTTTTTTCTTAATATATAAAATAATCAAATAACGGTTTCATAACCATATTTTTGCGCAAATTCATTTTTTTCTGCTTGTATCTATTGAATGAGTGAAGAATGCAAAGTTTTTTAAAATTACTAACCATTAATATAGAAGGTAAAATTTTCTTATGGTACAGTTTAAAAAATTGCATGCCAAATTATGATAGACTTAAATTAAATACATATTAATATTTACATATATATATATTTACATAATATGTATATTTATGTAACTCTATGAAAAATCAAAGCAACAGCTTAATTTTTTTAATACTAATCGTTTATTGGCATAAACCTGCACTTGCATATTCTAAATTAGATTTAGACTGCAGTTTTGGAAAAATTGTTGTGCTTAATACATAGAACTATTGAAATTAAAAGTAAATTAAGGAAATTTATTATTAAAATAATTATATATAGAACGCATGGAACGGAAAGTTTTATAAAAAAAATTGGTTTAATTTCTTTAGTATCAATTTTGATTAATATTTGATTTTAACAAACACTATAATTAAATAAAACTTAAATAAATTATAAATATGTATTCAAATCTTATACCATCTCTGGGATTTTCTGTACTGGACATCTTTTTAGCACATTTTCAAAAAATTTAGAAAAAATGTACCGTTATAGTATCACTCTATTTGAAATAAAAGAATCAAATTTTAACTACGGCAAGAATTTAAATTTTAACTATTTAATTGGAAAAAAATTAATTTCATTTACGGATCGGAGCTACTTCCCCGAAATTCGAAAAAACCTATATATTATGCAAACAGTTATAACAGGAATTCTGTAAGGTATATTTCCAACATGAAAACGGTAGCAGATAGCTACTTTTATACTAGTTTTATAAATATATGAAAAGGGCTGCCATACTGTCCTTAAATTTACCGTTATGCAAAACTCATTTTTGGCAAAATTTTTGATAGCTCATATCTTGTATTATAAACTTGTAATTTTCTGAGAAATTAGATTCTTAGAATAGTTTTAGTCTTTTTTTTTTGTGACGGTCACTATTTAGGAGCTGGAAGGAGTCGAAAATTTAATTTTAAAGAACAATTTTAAAGTAGAATTCTAGGAAAAGATCCAAAATTGTTCCTAGAATTACATACATAAGAAAAACAACATAATATACATAAGTGGGTTTCCTAAAATTGATGTTATTACATTTACTACAACAAAATCAAACCGTCTTTTCTATTCTAGTGATATGCTGCTTTATTAAAACTTACATCATCTTAATTAATTATTTTTAAATAAGTCTTTCATAGTTTAAGGAAAAAATTAATTTTCTAATACGGAAGAAAGCAATTAAAATTAAAAATATTTGTACTAAAAATTAGAAATTTATGTAAACCTAAACAATTACATAACCACCACAGCCATGAAATCGGGAAGAATTAACAAAAGTTTACAGTTTTCATATTTTCAAAAAATTTTTTGAAAATGTGTCTACTAATTAGTTTGACTATGTGCGTCCGTCTGTCTGTCCGTCCGTGTGTTTTCAAACCTTTAACACCGTTTACTAAAGAAACAAAATTTTAACTAAGTAACTTAAATAAAAAGTGATGCCATTCGGTATACGTTAATTAACCTTTATGTGAAATACAATTTTTGTAAAATTTTGACCCTTTATATATTACAACCAGACTTACTTTAATTTTGAGAGGAGTTAGATCTTTGAAAATTTGATTTAAGAATATATTTTTGTGGCGTCCCCCGTTTAGGTAGGTGTTATAATGCATTAACTTGAGTCTCTGTCCATTTTATTATTTTATAAAGGACCTATAAACTCTTTTATTAATTACCCCAAACACCCTTTTACCCCAAACTTAATATGGAACATTTTTTAATTTTGAAAATCGATATTTTTTGAAAACCTTTGGTTTTTTCATTACTTTGCTAAATTTTATTTTTATAAGTTTTATATTCAACTTGTGTGACATATAAAACAATATCCAAAATATTTATTTCCAGCAGATGCTTGACATATACACAAATCTTAAAAAACAAATTTTATATTAACTAAATACAATAGACAATACGTTACAGTATCTTATCAATATATTGTAAAGTTTTCATCATCTACTCAATATTACAATAACTTAACTTTGACAAATATATATGTATATATATATATATATCTTATAAAAAAGCTTAATTAAAAATTCTTGTATAAAAATGGTCATCATATGAAAATATAATATCTTAAGATACAATCAATTAATGATAGAAATAACAAATTAATTTTAAAGCAAAATATATAAATTTTCCTTTTTTTTAAGAAAAAAATCTTAAGTTAAAAAAAAAACACGCAAGTTGTACAAATATTTAAAGTTATAAAGATTTATTTTTACAGGAAAAATTAATAAATTTCACTTTAAAGACCAACAGCTGCGTCAGTAGCAACAGCTAAAAAAAAAGAAAAAGAAATTTTAATTAAATGTTTTGCCATTCATAGATACTATTCAATTGAGTATATATTTATCTATTAGATAAAATTAATTTTCAAACATTTGTACAACATTACATTTCTTTAAAATAGAAAATTGCAATGCGAAATATAAGTGATCAAATTTTAAAACGTTTTTTGAGAAAGTAAGCGAATTTTTAATCAAAAAACTATAAATATAAAATTGGACAACAAATATGTTTGTCCAATTGTCAAATGATATTAAATATAACGCAAATATTTGAATTGTGATTTTAGATGATATATGAAAGTAATTGTTTTTAAACAATTCCAGAATATTTAAAAAGCTTAAGATTAGCTTCAGATTAAAAAAAATTATTAAACTATAATCATGACTATTATATGCAGGGATCTCGTGCAGCCGACTGACATCACATTCGCATGTGAGCAGCAAATAAATATTTTATCTGGATTTAATAAAATCTTAATAGTTAAATGATGTAAGCTTTTATTTTATTTTTAGTTTTGTTTCACTCTTTGAAGAAACATAGGAGCTTCCTTATCCATTCTTGTTGGGAGCCACTTGCATCATTTCTGCGCTTGTTTTTCTACAACTTCCAATTTCTTTTGCAACTGATCCTCACCAAATATATTTGGTTTACTCACACCACTTTTTCTCTGCGGCTTCCAATCAAGTGGCTCCAGACTTAATGTTTAATGTGGGTTTGGGCAATCTATCTCCATTACTTTCTTATTATTTGTGAGAGCTTCATGGTTTCTTGCCTTGAGATGATTAGAGAGTATTGTTGCATACCTTCATAGGGTATGTTTTCTGACACAGTATAGTTTCTTGCCTTGAGATTGCTAATAGTTTTTCATTTGTTATCCTTCATGGTCAACTTATATTATGTATTGGTCGGAGGCATTTTTTTTTCTAATACCAGTAGCTTGTGTGTTGTTGAAGTTTTGAGTAACCATGTTTTACGTCCGTACCTATAGAAGGATTATATTCCAGTTTTAATACCACTGTTTTCGATTAGCAAAAGTCTCTTGAACACCATTTTTGCTAATATTGTAAGGGTTTCAGTATCTTCTTCAGCTACTACGCTTGTAGTAAGGATACTACCAATGTACTTCAAACTTGCAACATCTTCAAAATTTACATTGTTTAGTGGGTGAGAATTCTTAGTATTTAGTCTTAGGGACTTTGTTATATTAATTATGGATCTCGTCTTCTGTGCTTCTGTGTTCAGGGAATCAAGTTTAGGGAAACTTTGTAAGCTAATAAACCTAATTGCATTCTGAATAAAGTTTTTCGATCTGTTAACTTTTTGGAACATTAAAATTGCCATTATGTTTTGCATACGTAGCTACCTCACAGTTGGCTGCAACAACAGTTGAGAAATTGGTTAAACTATTAGTGTCATGTTAAAATGATCCAAACGAAAATTAGTAGAATTTTATATTTTAAAACGATGTTTGTTTAATTATGCCACAACAAAATAAATCGCAAGTCCTTTGAATGGACCCCGGGGCTTGTTAAAGGCCTGGAGAGGCACAGTACTAAATATAAAAACAGCAGCTGCAGGAAAACATGTGAGATGTACGTGCCAAATAGAAACTCTATGCAGATGTTCTTTCGCGTAGTGACACAGAAAAAAATAATATTTCATTATGCACAGAATTGCTTTAAGCGAACAGATAGTTTTACGCATTTTGTTCCAGCTTATTCTAAACTAACCAATTCCCCTTTGGTAAAACTTTAATCTTCTGAAAGGAAGCATTTAAATTTACAGAATTGTTTATTATAAATAAATTTTTTTCTAAATATTCAAAGGAAATGTAATTATTTAATACTAAAAGTATATTGAAAGCAATTACCGTAAATAAAATAACGGTATAACTGTTTTTTTTCCCCTGAAATCAAATTTTAAATTTAAATTTGAATTCAAATTCAAATTTCACCGATGAAACAAGTTTCATTCAAAATAATACTTCAGTTTATTATCGTTACTTCTCAACGGTAATTTTAATAATTAATTTTTGAAGGATTCGAATTAAAGTATAAAATACAGCTCTTAAATTTTGTTTTATTTTTTAATATGCGTGGATTTTTATTTTCAAATTTTATAAAGCGGCAATTTGTAGTCCAAATGATTCGACAAAACAAGAAATTATCTATGTATAAACAGATTGATAAAAAATAAAAAGGTGAATGATATTAAAATTCAATAACTCTGATGTAATTGAACGCGCTTATACACATTAATATTTACATATGGATTATTTAATAAAATTTTATATTTAATGGATTAACTGTGTTTTTTTTTTTATTAAATCATTTTGTTTTTTACAAAAATACATTGCATATGGTTGTTGTTGTTGTTGTTGCTTTTGAAGAAAAAATCATATGTGTGTATGCAAGTCCATTTAAAATTTAATTCTAATCAAAATTAGATACCTATTATGAAATTTTGTTTTTTTTTTTTATTTTTATGATGCATTTTAGAAAGTCACATTTTTCATATAAAGTTATGGATTTGTATAGGTTTAAAATTTTATAAATATTACATCAGTTTTAATATCAATGTTTTTTTTTTTAATTTTATTTTAGTTTTTCGTGTAATTTTCTATTAATCTGTCAAATTTGATTGAATTTGTCATTAAAAATTTCATGTATGAATATACATATAGGTATCTAAATTATATTTTCATGTATACAATAATTACTTGTTATATTTTATTTATTTTATTTAATTTATCTCTTTTTAGTTAATTAATTTTATGAGGAAATTTAGCTTAAAGAAATTTAAGTCGGTACATTTGAATTAAAGAATATTTCAGCATAATCTGAACACTTATTAATTCTTGCACAAACTGTCAGTTACAAAATTGCATTCTGTTCGCATAAGAAATTAGAAATTGTTGTTGTAATGAAAGAATTGACATTTTTACACAATTTAAAAATTAACATCTGTTTAAATTTCTTGAAATAACTTATCAGAATTTCATAGTAATTAATAATTTATAATTAATATAAAGTAATTTAATTTTTTTTAACTGTTCAATTGTTAAGCTAATAAGCCTGTATATACCAAGAGTACAGCGTTGGAATAGAGGCTCATATTATATTCGTATTATTAGAATTAATCTTAATAAATTCCATATACAATTTAAACATGAGATAGTACTAGACCACATAACATGTAGAAAGGTCTTAGATTTTCAATAGATACAATTCTATTTTTGTTTATATTATAATATTTTGTATTTAAGTTGTATGGTATTCTGTATCTGTGAATTATATTATTCAATTAAATTATTTGTTTATATTTTGCATTTGTTGAAATTGTTATATTAATGTATTTTTTATTAAAGATATATAATTATTAATTATTGATTAAGCCATTAATTTGAACCCAATGGCGAATGGTAGCTGAGTAGAGTCAAAAACTAGAAAAGTTGTTTCAATTTTACTAGGATCCGAACCCGGGCCTTTCGCATGAAAGGTCGGTGCTCTGAGCACTGTGCTAACCAGCCGTTAAATGGAAACAAATTATGTCGCTAAATGATACTTTGTTTAAAATTTAAGAACACATTTTGCGCTCTCCTTTATATTGACAATATACTTTATTCCTTTTCTTCTAAAGTTCAGAAAACTGATTACTGGCTGAAGTAATCTCATGAAAACCAACCTTTAAAGATAAAACATGTCGAACCCATTGGGTAAACTAATTGGATTTCAATATCTCGAATACCATGGCATTAAAAATTTTAAATTTTTAGAATATCGTGCGAGAAGACGGGAAGACAAAAAATCCGTACAATTTACTTTTCGATTCTGAGTGTATGTATATCCCCCCTCTTTAAGAGAATTGGAAACGCTATGTTAATTTACTAAACTCTACGTTCATACGGATATAAAAATCTACCACAATATTCAGGAAGGTCTGCTTGTTATCATAAAAGTTTAAAATATATAAACCTTGAAATATTTAAACTTATTTTCTTTAAAGTTGAAATCATTTAATCCTGCAAAGTCATTTTAGAAATCAGGAAACAATAGTCTTAAAATATTAAGAATTAAATTATAAAATCGAATTTTATTTTCCTTTTACCTTTATTTATTAATTAAATAACAAATTAAATTCAGACCAATTTGTTAACACGGATTTCCTGGGGTAATAAATTTTTCTATAAATAAAACATTAAATAACTTAATCAATATAATTTTAAGTAGGTACTAAACTTATAAACTTACTAATCCCCAGTTTGAAAATTTAGTTTTTTATTGTTTTTGTTTTTTAATTTAAAATTTTTTAAATTTTTTTAAAGTTTGAAAGTAAGCAAACCAATTTAAAGTTCATACCCTCATACCATTTTAATTATAACTTTCTACCATTTCACCACTTGCTGTAATATAATTAATACTTAACTTAACAAATATCTAACATTTAATAATGTAGTTTTATGACTTAATTTAATGCATCATTTAAAAGCAACTTAAAAATTATAAAGTCACAATAAAATTAAAGTTAAACACTCATACTAAAATGTAGAAAATGATTTAATGTGAAAAATTTTAAATGACAAAATTATTAGATTTTACGATTGTTTGGTGTTAACTGGTGAAAAAGAAATTTTTTAAAAAAAAATTCATTGAATTTATTTAAAATCTACAATAAAGGAACTCCTGAAAAAAGTAATGATTGTCGTGTTACAGAATAATATTAAAACTGTATTCACATTAGAGAGTTGAAAATAAACTCAGAAAGATTAGCATTAGAATATATGCAAATGTCTTAAAAGTACTTGAACTTTATTTACATATGTATAAATCCTGTAATTATACGTGTATATGGGTTAATTAAATTATACATACATCGTAATACAATTATACATCGTAAATACTGAATTATCTTTTGAGTTTCCCTTTTAATATTTATTGAATTTCAATTTTAACACAAGAGAAAGATAAAATTAAAAAAAAATTAGAAACACAAGTAATTAACATTTTCGAATTACTCAGCTTTCATATTCTTTCAAATGCTAACAAGCCTTTCTATATTGTTTGTAATGCTAATTGTTCAACTGCTACATCAATAAGCCAGTCTAAATGAATTAATCTTAATAAATTCCACATAAACTCCTAGATCTTAATGAATTTCACATAAATTTCTAGATCTTAATGAATTCCACATAAATTCCTAGATCATATAGTGACCACATACAATTACAAAGCCTTATGCGATGTTGAATGTCTTGAATTCTAGTTGATACTATCATATTTTTTAAATTCGAATATTTTTTAAAAGTAGTTGTTCTTTCCACAACTTGGAAATTTGCATTTTAATAATTTAGACTTTAAGAACTGAAGGGAATGCAAAAGGTTAATCTAGTTTAGAAAAACTATAGAAAACAATGAACTCTGACGACTTTTTCTAACATAATTATCAGCCAACAAAAAATAAAAACGATTAATTAGAATAAAGTAAATATAATATTAGACCATAACAAGTCTTTAGAATTGAATACAAAATTATTGTGTCAGGAAATTTATTAGCAGAGTTTGGAGACGGCAGCTTTTAAAATTTTAAATTGTAAAATAAGGGCGGTATAATAATTATATTCAAAATCAGGGTAATCTATTTTTACGCTGAATATTTATATTTGCGAATTAGAAGTGTTTGCAGATTATAAAACAATATCAGGGTTTCATGAATTTCAAGACGTCAACCATGACTAAGCTTTTCAGGTAAAATATTTATTTGAGAAAAATAATAATAGAAGTAATATTTTTAATATACAAAGTAACAATGTTACTAATGTGTTAATAATGATTATGTCGCACCAGTATAGCAGCCATTTTAACTCACTGGCAATGAAATTTTTTCCCTATAAGTACAGTTTGAGGAGTATTTTCCAACGCTGTTAACCTCAGGACACGTCGCCAACAAATTTTACATTATTAAGCAGGACCATAGAGTTTTTTTTATATTTTGCATATGTTTATATTGTTATATTAATGTATTTTTTATTAAAGATAATAGTTATTAATCATTGATTCAACCATTAATTTAAACTCAATAGTTAATGGGAGCTGAGTCTATTGGAAGTTATATCACTTTCACTGGGATTCAAACCCGGGCGTTTCGTATGAAAGGTTGACACTCTTACAACTTTGCCACCCAGCCGTTAAAAAATTTTAATAAATTTATTAGCTCAATATTTAATATGTAATTCTTCTTCAATTAAATTTTGCAAATTTTTAAATTAAATTGACACCAGCAATATATCGCTAATTCTAAATTATATCCATTACTCACTAATGTATTTCTATACTTTTGTTTTTTATTACTTTTATTTAAATTTTACACAGCAATTAAAAATGAAAATGTTGAATAACTTTTAGCGCGTGTAGTGCACATTTTTAACATGAGTTCAATAACATTTTTGGTAATGGAACTATTTTGTTCATTTTTTTGTTTGCTAACTGCAAAAAAAAAACAACAAAAACAACAAAAACAAAATTCATATTACTGTAATGTTAAATTAAAAAGAAAAACCTGTAATCGATGTCACCGCTATACGATTTGCGAATGATGTACCATCTTGGAAAATTTAATTTTTAAATTTATTTCTATTTTAATTCTACAACATGAAAAACCTGTAATTTTTTTTTTTTTTTTTTTTTAACTTAAAGAAAATCAGTATCTATAAATTTTTCATTTATTTTTGTAGAGTTGGTTTTTTTTTAAAAATTGTCGAATTAACGGTGACTTTGAAGACAGTCTCTACTATTACTGTTAGATAAATTTGGTCGTTTAAATTTCTTCTTTTATTTTTTTTTTTATTGTAAACTTTTGACTGCAAATAAAAGAAATTTTAATATTGTGTTGGAACTTGAAATAAAATTTTTGAAATAAACAAAAAAAAACAACAACAAACATTATTTTCAATGTTTTTGTCGGTTTTTTTTTTGCTGTTGTTGTTTTTTTTCAATTAAATAAACGTTAGTTTAAACTTTGTAAATATTCCGGTACTTTTTTGAAAAAAAAAATTTCCAAAAAACTAACAAAACTTGTTTACACTACTGTTATAACTCTGTTTATTTATTAGAATTTTGTTTTTAATTTACAAAACAACTTCATATGTAGATAAAGTATCTTAAGTTAATATTTCTGTAACTGTTTAAAAATTATTTAATACTAAAAAATATTGCACAGGAAAAATAGTTTTTTTTTTTTGGGGATTTTTACATTTTTTATTTTTTTTTTTTTTGCTAGAGTCAAGAAACTTTTAACCTTGAAAGCCCGGAGATTTTCAAAAAAGATAATTTACAGGAAAAACCACCAGGTTTTTGAATTTATAGATACATAATTATTAAAAAATGATTTTGAAAGTTAACAGGAATATTACATCGTGGGTTGTATGCATCTTATCTAAGAGTTAATTTATTTGACGTCGGCTTCATGTTTTGTAATATGTATACATATAATGAAAGTTTAAATTGTATATTAATTAAAATTATTTTTGCTTCTGGTTAATGGAAGTAAATATAAATTTTAATCAAATGAGTTAATGAATTTATGATATATTGTTTCTTTTGATTTATTATTTGGGAATAGTTAAAATTAATATAGAAAAACATTTATATAATAAACAGCATGAGGTAATTTAGTAAGTTAGCTGCATCGGCGTCAAAATGATATTTAAAGAAATGTCAAAATATGAATGTCAATGTACTTTAACAATTTATAATGCATGTAAATTTAAATTAAATAAATGTTAAAAATTTGAATGTCAATGTACTTTGACAATTTATAATTTATGTAAATTTAAATTAAAGAAATGTGAAAATTGTGAATGTAAATTATTCATTACTCAGCCGCTTGCCGAACCAAAAGGAAATGATGGTATTTAAAAGAAAGCCATTCTATATTCTTTTATATTAACTTGTGTTTATGACTATATTTATCAGTCTGTCCCACTGTGTAAGCAAAATAAAGGTAATGTAATTACAACTTTGTAAGCATTGTATTGGTGTAGTGTAGAGCAATGGTCGACAACCCACTGGGTTGATTTTCAAGCTTTTCTTGGTCGATTGTTGCACTTTTGTATTCTAGAATGTATTTTATGCATTTTCTAGCAAATCCACATTTTTTGATGTTTAATTTTAATTTTCAAAACTTCAAACCCAAAAAAAATTTAGAATCCCTGCTTCTTAATTTAATCTTTAGACTTTATTTAATAAAATTAATAAACCACAAGCTCTAAGCGCTCAAAGCTAAAACAAAAACACGATTTTTTTTGACAGCTCATTCTTTGCTCAGATTTAAAAACAAAAACCCCTACAGAAAAACACAAGATTGAAATAAAAATATTTGAAAACGAGGAAGAGTGTGGTAGAGTAGACTGTGTCAACTCTGGGATACCCGTATGACCGTAACATATACATTATATCATCCGCTTAATTACTTTTGGCAAAATTTCAAACATTCAGCTGTATTAGGTGTAGAGTGATGCTCATATAAAAGAAGGAGTTGTATGGCAGCTACTCGAACCCTTTGCAGTAGAACAACAAAATTTTGCAGTAACTTTGGCCATTACACTAAACTATTTTTGGCAAAATTTCAGACACCCAGCTTCATTAGGTGTAGTGTAATACTCATATAAAAGAAGGAGTTGTATGGCAGCTACCCGAACCCTCTGCAGTAGACCAACAAAATTTTGCAGTAACCTTGGTCATTACACTAAACTATTTTTAGCAAAATTTCAGACACCCAGCTTCAATAGGTATAGAGTAATACTCATATAAAATAGGAAGTTGTATGGCAGCTACTCGAACCCACTGCAGTACATAAACCAAATTTTGCAGAAACTTTGGCCATAAAACTAAACTACTTTTGGCAAAATTTCAGACATGCAGCTGTAATAGGTGCAGAGAAATACTCATATAAAAACAGAAGTTGTATGGCAGCTACCCGAACCCATGGTCCAAAATAGCTGGATTTAAATAGCGATGACGGCTATTGCAAAAAAACGAATTTGCGAAAATTTCAAGATTCTAGCTCCTTTAGTTTTTGAGTTATCGTGCGGACGGACGGACGGACGGACAGACGGACGGACGGACGGACGGACAGACGGACGGACGGACGGACGGACGGACATACATAGCTAAATCGATTTATTTTTCGATTCTGATCCGATCCATACACTTGAGTCTATATCTACCCCCCCTCCATCTCTGCGTCACAAACGTAATGGCAAATTTATTATACCCTTTGACTATATAGTCATACGGGTATAAACATCCAAATGTCAATTCAAGCTATCAAGTTTTTTTTTTAGTTCAGAACTAAACCGTTTGAAGTAAAGAATCGATAAAATAAAAATTCTTTTCTCAAAAAAATAGTTCAGAACTATCGGCATCAAAGTTCCACAGATATAAATGAAAAAATAATGATATGTGTATTTTAAAGTTAAAAATTAATATTAAACTTTCGAAATTAGCATATTTTCGGAATATCAATAGAATAATTGAATTATTCTAGGTGATTCCGAAAACGAGTAAAACAATTAAAATTAATCTAGTTATTAACAAAAGTAAGTTTTTTAACAAATTATAATTAATGCACTTTTCAAGTAACATTTATAATACATATTTGTAATAATAATAAACATTATATTTTATTTATCTAAAAAATAAATTCAAGAAATAATCAAAAAAAATTTGTGATACTTTTTGTCTATGTTCTAAATTTGATTTCAATGTGCTTAAACATAATATGAAATATTTTCGTGGGATAAACATTTGATACAGGAAAAACTTGCAACTTGTAAATACTCTCAAATTAATACTTTCTTTTTTAAAATTTTCTTTTGAAATAATTTAAAATGTCTATTAATATCTAAGAATAAAATTTTATGTTCGAAATTTTCTCAATGTTCGTTTTAAATAATATAATTTAGATGATAATTTTATTATATATCTATTTATTTTTCATGTATATTTAAACGTTTTATCTGGTTTTTAATTATAAAAAAATGATTTTAATTAAAACGAGGAAGATTAAGTTGCCCCTGTCAACTTTTGGATACCCTTTTGGATAAAAAACTTTAAAAAATCTGGTCCTATATTTAATGAAAAATCAACAATTCCTAATAAAACGAGGAAGAGTATAGTAGAGTAGACTGTGTCAACTCTGGGATACCCGTATGACCATAATATAAAAATTATATCATCCGGTTAAATGCTTTTTGCAAAATTTCAAACACCCAGCTTCATTAGGTTTAGTGTAATGCTCATATAAAACAAGAAGTTGTATGTCAGCTACTCGAACCCTCTGAAGTAGACCAACCAAATTTCGAAGAATACAATTGGTCATACAATTAAACGACTTCTGGCAAAATTTTAGACACCCAGCTTTAATAAGCACAAAGTAATGCTCATATAAAAAAAGAAGTTGTATGGCAGGTACTCAAACCCTCGACCAAATTGGCTGGATTTCAATAGCGAAGACTGCTCTTGCATAAAAACGAGTTTGTAAGTATTTCAAATCCTAGCTTCTTTATTTTTTGAGTTATCGTGCTGGCAGACGCACGAACATACATAGCTAAATCGATTTATTTTTCAATTCTGATCCGATCTATACACTTGAGTCTATATCTACCCCCTACTTCTCTGCAATACAAACGTAATGGCAAATTTAGTATACCCTTTGGACTTATAGTTATACGGGTATAAAAATTCGGTGTTAAATTGCACCCCTTAGTTAAAAGTAATTAAAATCTTTCTCTAAACTGTAGAATTTATAGCTGATCACTGCAGAATTTTTAGTGAATCACTTGTGCTGAATGCACGCCTTGTTTATAGGATTAAAATCTATCTTACGATATCCCTTTATACCACCAAATTTTTCAGTAGCCTTACATAAACCACAACTCCTAAGATTCCCAATTCCCTTATATTGAAAAGCTTTCTGATCCATTTTCTATAAAAACAAAACTTTTGTTGTAGATCTCCAATACAAAAGTTTGAATTAAAAAATTTTTATTTTTGTGGTTGATTAAAGGATAATCCTACTCAGAATAGCCTTGTACAAGTACTCTGGGTGATGTTTTAATGTTTTTTAAAGTTCTTAATAAAAAAAGCGTCGCACATTGTTAACCAATGAAATGTTACAAAAAAAATTGTTTTACGTAATTTGCAAATCGATCGTTTTAAACTGTAAAACAAACTTGTCAGATAATTAGTAGCTAAAGTCAACGAATATTCATATAAACACTTTTATATATCTACAGCTTTCAAAAGAAGAAACAAATTTGAATTTTAAACTTGATTAAATTACTTCATAAATCTTTAATAATTTCGGGGTAATTGATATTAAAAAAAACAACCGAACTGAAACTTCATTTAAGTCGAACAAATTCTTAATCAGTTGAAATGACTTAACTTAAGCCGAACAAGTTCTTAATTAATTAAATATTATAAGAATAAGTTACAAATTTAATACCAATCCTAAATTATTAAAAAGAACAAACAGCTGTGTTTAATTATTTTATTAGAGTACCTAATTATAAGAAATGAAAGTTCCTCTCTAATTTAATTATTTATTTGTTTATTACATGGTACAGTGGTATTTGGTAGAAGATACCAAGTGTCTTTCTAATTAGAATAAAAAAAATTTAATTAATTTTTTTCTAACAAAAATAAGATAAAAATGACTTACTTAATATTCTTAAAACCCCATTTTTATAATTAGACCAATATAAAATCTAATTTGTTTATTCTTTAGTGCAAATAAATTTTATTTAAAAAAAAATTTCACACCAAATAACCCACAAAAAAACTATTTTTGTATTACACTAAAATTTTAAAATTAGTTAATTACTAAAATTTTTTTTTTTTTTTTTCAAAAGAATATTCAAAATGCGGCGAAAAAAAATTTAAAGAGCACAAAATAAAAAATTCAATTGATCAGATACAATAAGAATTTTACACACTTTTAATTTTCCACTCCATAAATTTGGAAATTTAAAGTAATTTTTCTTTTAAAGAAAATTTTTTTTCAAACAAATATAAGTTTTAAATTTAATCTGGCCACATTGATCTAATTTTACAACTATGAAATATATATATATATATATAAACCAAATTCTTAAAATAATTTTATCAATTTAAATAAAGATACATTAACATTGTTTATAACATATGAAAAAATCTTAAGATTCGTATACACATATATCATGGTATTCAGGTGAACAAGTTAACCAAATTTGTAACTTTCATTTAAAAGAAGTTTTGTTTATGATTTTAAAACATATGTAACTTTGTGTGTAATATGTAAGTATGTAAGTATTAAAAATAAACAAATAATGAGATTCGGAACTAGAATATATATATATATGTATATATAAAAAAAATGAGTTTTTTAAATTCTTTTTATCATTACAAATTAAACTTATGTTAACTGAAAAATCAGAAAACCAGAGCGTCACTTTAGTTCCGAATTTGTATGTAAGTTTAGGAGGGAAAACTTTGTAACCATAAATAATGGTTAATATTGTTTTCATTTAGGTTTGCTTAGTTAGAAAAATATTGATTTTATTTACATAAGGAAAGAAGCGGGGGAACTCACTTCTGGAAGGGTTTGGAAAATCACACATTGGAACGATGTTTCTTTAGGCAGTGTTCGACTTTAGCACCCTTAAACCATAACCTTTTTGAACCAAACGTTAAGGAGGGACCTCTGATACAAATATACAGTTTAGTTTCGAGGAAAGAAATTTGGATAGATTTGGGTTTAGAATATTTAGAATTGTCAGATTATGAAGGATGGGGAAAATGGATTAGATGTTAAGCAGGAAGATGTTAATGTTCTTTTTAAATTTAATTTTATCATACACATATATATTGTCAACTTTGTGAAACACAACTGATTGGATATGGTTCGACAAGGGTGATGAGTGTATGGCCAACAAATTTCCATAAGCCGTGTAAGGATGAGCATTATTTCTTGTGCTTCATGTTTCTTTTTGGGAAACTTTGAATGGGACATCCCCACCAGATATTTATAATACAAAGTTAGTGATTCAAATGTACGCCAATGGCTGAGTATAGTGAGCACTACGTTTAGGGATCATTGGGATCTCTTATAAGACGAATATTGCTAGGTAAAAAAATTGTACTGGATTAAAATTAACTTGTAGAATATATTGTAGTAAGGACTGAAATTAATTAAAATTTAGTTAAGTAGATAAAATAGGTATAAACGCAAATTTACGGACTGGATCAAAATCGAAAAGTAAATCAAGGTCGGAAAATCTTCTTTACAACTTCTTTGTTTTTTATAAAAAGCTCAGTAAATTGAATTACTGAAATTTTGCCAAAAGTACTTCTGTTTAATGGTTATATAAAACTAGCAGATTTACCCGGCGTTGCCCGGAAGCTTGCAAACTGTAAAAATGCAAGCTTCAGCCAATTTTTTGAAATACTACTTAATACTTTGCTTATAAATAAAGCCACAAAAAAATATTTGTGGAGTTCCGTTAACCCATCGTGGCCCAACAGCTTTTTATAGGTTTTTTCGTTGCTTTGCTATATATTAGAAATGATTTAACCGATTAACTTCAAATTTTGTATATGTGTTCTTCTTTGAAAATGAAGTTCAATTTACTAACAGACTTGGAAGTTGTTAACCCCTGTCGATCCGACGATTGTTCAAAAAAAAATTTGTAAGTAAATTACGTCCAATTTCTGAAAGTAGGTACAACTTCTTTGAATTAGGGGAATGCTTAAAAAAATGTTTTGTCGAGTTCTTTTAACCGATTGCGAAACAAAAACTTTAAAAAACAGTTTGAACGATTATCTCTAATTTTTCTATACATGGTGCTTCTTGAGAATTTGGTGCTCCTTGACGATAGAGTTGAGGATGTTAAGTTTCCGGCGAATAATGTTAACTGAATTAAAATGACCATTGGTCAAATGGGGATACTAAGTTTGCCATTATGTCATTATACTATGTCAATAGTAGTTTTCTTGAATTGCCAACGTTTGAATAAAATATAGTCGATGGTTTAGAAAAGGTTTAAAAATTTGCTTTTCAACTTTTATTTTTTTTTTAGTACTCACCTGAAAGTTGTAATACGCTCTTCCTCGTTTTTTTATGATTTTATGAGAGAAATGTGGGCTTATTTTTTGGAAAAACTGTTTTAAAATACTATGTTTTTAAGCATTATATATAAGAAATTGAAATTTTTGATTTTTAGATTTCATTTTAAGAAAACTGAAATTTTCATTGAATCTTTGTTCAAAACGCACAAACAGGTCAAAACCAAATTAACCATGTGGGTTTTAATTAAAATGTTGGTACAAAATTTTCAATAAAATACTTTTAATCGTATAAGAAAATAAAATTTATAGAAAACTTCATGGCGTCGTCGTGGAAAACGGGTTAATCGAACTTAACTAAAACTTTTTGCAGCCACTCTTTAGACTGCAAATTCAACCTGTAAAATTGGACACAAATCGAAAACACAAAAGTTTTTGAAAGTCCGCAATGCCGAATTGGGTTAAATTATTCCAACCAAATTTATACAACTAATTGCGGTTGCCAAGAGGAACATTTGTGCAAAATTTCAAGTCAATTTGTCAAACGGTTTTGACTCGACATCAAAAACATTGAAAAAGCTCCTTTGCACCCTCGTGCCCAAACGGGTTAACCGAACTCAACAAAAATTTGTGCCAGACACTATTTTCGACTGCGAAACCACCTTGTAAAATTGGACACAAATCGGAAACACAAAATTTTTTGGAAGCCCGCCACGCCGAAATGGGTTAAATTATTGCAACCAAATTTATACTACTAATTGCGGTTGCTAAGAGGAACTTTTGTGCAAAATTTCAAGTCAATCGGTCAAACCGTTTTGACTCGACATCAAAAACATTGAAAAAGCTTCATTGGGCCCTCGTGCCCAAACGGGTTAACCGAGCCCAACAAAAATTTGTGCCAGCCGTTCTTTTTGACTGCAAAACCACCCTGTAAAATTGGACACAAATCGGAAACAAATAATTTTTTGGAAGCCCGCCGGGCCGAAATGGGTTAATATTTTCGAACCATCTTTATACAACTAATTCCGTTTGCTAAGAGGAAGATTTGTGCAAAATTTCAAGTCAATCGGTCAAACTGTTTCGGCTCGACATCAAAAACATTGAAAAAGCTTCATTGCGCCCTCGTGCCCAAACGGGTTAACCGAACCCAACAAAAATTTGTGTCAGCCTCTCTTTTTGACTGCAAAATCACCCTGTAAAATTGGACACAAATCGGAAACACAAAATTTTTTGGAAGCCCGCCGGGCCGAAAGGGGTTAATTTATTCCAACCAACTTTATACCATTAATTCCGTTTAATAAGAAGAACATTCGTGCAAAATTTCAAGTTAATCGGTCAAACCGTTTCGACTCGACATCAAAAAAACGAAAAAGCTTAAAACGGCTCTGGAGCCGCAACCTGTTGACTTATAAAAATGCGACATAGCCTATGTCACCCGCCGGGCTCCCAGAATTATTCCTTTAAAATTTTGTGACAATCGGACCAGTGGTTTTCACGTGAATCATGGACAAACAAACAAACAAACAAACAAATAAACAAACAAATAAACAAATTTTCTTCTTTATATATTAGATTACTTACAAAAGACGTTTACCCTATTCGTTTCTATGTTTATAATATGTTGTGCGAGTATCCTAGAGTTGACACAGTTTAATTTACGTTCTTCCTGGTTTTTGATTCAATTATTAAAATATTACTGATGGACTCCAGTTGGTTTCCTTCATATATACACATATAAAATAAATATTCTCAAAAAATGTCAAACCCTAAATTCGTGACCACCTCCAAAAATGTTTTTTCTTATCAACCGTATCTTAAACAAACAAAAAATAATTAAAATCGCGGGTTTTCCTTAGCCAAAACTTCACTAGACACTAAAACTCTAACTTAATAACTCTAAAACTCTAACATTTAGAATTTCACATATACAATATTTTTTTTTGGATAATAAAAATTGCGTTGTAATGTACAACCCAGTTACGGTCACGCATATGAAGGTTTGATCACATAATATACTGTTGAAAATATTAGGCTTATATAATTGGATACAAAGTCAACATTTTACTTTTTTGCCAAAATGTGGCTATTTTTTGTTTTTTTTTTTAAATTTTAATTCCGATGGGACTTTTTATCTTGGTACTTAAGACACGGCCCCTATTCTTTAGTTATAATACACCAGGTGTTTTAAAAATTAATTTAAGTACTAAAAAAAATTAAACTAAAACAAAAAAAAAAAATTATCTTGAATTTAGTATGCCTTTTAAGGTAATTCAAACGTTTAAAGCTTTATAAGAACATGTTAAATTAATCTGGTTTCAATTCCTCACAGTGCTACCGTTTCAAATGTAAACAAACCAAAAATGAAGACTTAGTTTAGCATAAATTAAAATATTTTAAAGAGTAAATGCCTTTTACAAATTACCACAAAATTAAACTGTCACAATTTAACTCATATTTACCGTTTGTTCATTAAACGACATTATTTTTCTGTATTTTTGGTGTTGACATTTAAACTGCATAAATATTTTGATCAGATCATTAACATTCAATATAATTGAATTAAACTTTATATTACTAATTACTTTATTTAATTTCAAAATTTTGTAATATATTGTTTTTTGAAAAATATTGCCTAACAAATTAGAAACTATATTGAATGACAGAAGTGAATTTTGAGTTATTAAAAAACACTCAAGTTCCAAAAATACAAAAAGACTCAAAATACTGTTAAAAAATATTTCTTTGATTAAATTTTATTTAAAAACTCTAAATAAAAAATAGTTTCAAGGTAAATATCAATTTTTATTTTAGATTAATTCAATTAAAATACAATTAATTGAATTTATATTGGCTTACTTGAAGTGTACATCATACACCTAATTCTTATTCACTTAAATCACACTTAAAAAAAAATCATACGTGAAAATTTCACACTCAATTGAATTAATTTAATAAAAAGCGGGAAAAAATTTATCAAATTAATTGGATTTTTTTTTTTGTTTTGGTTCCAGGCAAATCAAAAATTTGCCAATCTTTGTTGTGAACATTTTGTTTCGCAAACTATCACTTGACCTTGAAATGTTCGCACATGTTCATTTGAAAAGTGAATCGTGATTATTTTTTTGGGTATAATCAATATGAGATTAATTATATTTGAATTATCTGCCATACTTATATTTTAACAGCTTATCAGCACGATAACCTTAAATGACATTGAAATCGAATGTTTAAAAATTATTCACTAAATGTTCATTAAAAAAAGATGAGATATCTAAAAGTGATAATAAACTATGAATGCAATTAGAAGGGATAATTAACTGTGCAGTACAATAAATATAGTAAAAATAAAATTATGCTGTGTCTACCACAGAACCAGCAGCTTAGTAGGAAAAATAAATACTGATATACGTAATAACTTTTAACAGAGCAATGTGAAGTTTAATTATAAATTTTTTTTTACCATACATAACTTTATCTAAAGCCACATAACTCGTTATTGTGCTAATTTAATAATCTTCAACAATGATTTTTGAAAGATTGCAATTTCGAAATATATAAAATTTAAAAATATTCCGCTCAGCCATTTAGTCTTAGAACTTTAGTGTCGTGCACAGACAGACAAACATTCAGACAAACATCACCAAATTTTTTAGGTTTGTGCACACCGGAAAAATGCGTGTATCCAAAAATCTCAGGTTCCAATTTTTGGTGCGAAATCAATTCCTATCGCATATTATATTTCATATATAGCGGTTTGTAAAACTTAGTTTGGTGGTAAATTTTATTTATCAATCGGATTGATTAGTTTTCAAAAATTCTCAGCATCTGTTTTCCATTTAAAAATGGATTCAATTATATAGAAAGCAATCTATGTTTGAGCGAAATGCCTTTAGTTATGCATTAAAAATAAATTTGATCCCTAACATTTATTAGTAGGTATGTAAAAATTTAAGCTATGAATTTTGTTAAACAATTGTTGAGTATAAAATTTGTTAGATCCTTTGGATTTTAAGAGTATCTTACCGTGTATTAGCTACATGTAAGTCGTCTAGGATTTTTTGATGGAAGTTTTTAAGCTATACTTAAATTAACTTTCTTTAAATTAATTTATTTTTTAATGAAATTTCATAGTACGTATTTTAGTTAAGTTTAAACTATTATATAATAAGCTTAAGGTTTTTAATTAAAAGCATTTTCAAAATATTATTGTAATTAAATATAGAATTGTATAATTGCCCCATTATTAACCTTTCAATTTCAATGCGAATTATTAAATTGTCTATATTGCAATTTTCGAAAAATAATAATTAAAAAAAAAAACTAAGTATATTACAATTAAATAATTAAAAAAATACATAAAATCAGTTATTTATTTTTAATTAAAAAACTTTAACAAAATTTCTTCTATTTTTAATCAATTTTGAAAAGGAAATAAAAGTTTAAAAAATAACATAACAGTCCAGTTTTTTTTTCAACTTACTTTAATATTATAGGTTAACTATTATTTATCACACCAATATTATTAATAACAGTTTTTCCTTTGTTTTCCAATTTGGTTTTTTTTTTTTTTTTTAATTTTCCTCATTCCAGGTTATTGTTAATCGCCGCAGGATTTAATTTTCTTTTTATTACGTTATACGTTATTTTTGAAATTTTTTGAACGGTACTTCCTCGGAAAATATTAGAAACTTTATAACTTGAAATAAATAAAAGTTATTAGTTAATAATATAGTTATTGGTGGTTAAATTTAAAAAATAAAACAGGTTTATGTACATTATATTGAACATAATGTAAAGTACACAATATATATTATTTATATTGGTATAAAAATGAAGCATGTCTGGGATTTGATTAGTTTTTAATTTATTGTGGTGTTCTGCATTTCTATATATTATTTTAAAACTTTTTGTTTTTATCATATTGAAATTACTATACACAAGTTGGTATAAAGTGACAAGTGACATAAGCAATATACGAGTATAGGTAAAAACATTGAAAAGATAAAATATTATAATTTGAAGAAATCATAGAGGAGAGTAGACATCAGAAAGAAAGTATGAATTATTATTGAAGAAATTTTCAGAAAACTTTTAAACCATAGTGGGGTTTAACGGTATAATTGGGTTTTTTATTTACTGGTAGCGTTATATTAATATATAGTTTTTCTAATCTTTTCTAATAACTAGTGTTAAATTTTGGCATAATTTTCCAATCTTATTTAAAAAATTTTCCCTTTTAAAAATACTAGTATTTGCCCGTTCTCGAGCAAATCTATTACTAGATTCAGCTACAAAGATCTTATAAGAATTCAATCTTTTTAACGAAACATCAATTACAACAAATTAGTGGTCAAAAATTGTTTAGTTTAATGGCCAAAGCTTTCGCAAAAGTGTATGTCTACTGCAGTGGGTTCCAGTAGTTGCCATACAACTTCATATTTCACATGAGTATTACTTTATACATAATAAAGCTGAATATTTTAAATTTTGTCAATAGTAGTTAACTTTAATGGCCAACGTCTGAATAAAATAAAGTTGTTATAGTGGAAGAGGTTCGAAGATCTGCCTTACACCTTATATTATCTTTTTTTCATAACTGAGAACCTAATAAGTTGTGTGTTTAAAAAGTAATTAACCGGATGATATAAAGTTTATATTACGGTCATACGGGCATCCTAAAGTTGACACAGTCTACTCTTCTACACTCATCCTCATTGTTAATGAATTCTATTTAAAATAACTTTTTTCTAAGATGATATATCTAATTATATATCTTAAACGGCTGGGTGGCACAGTGGTTAGAGTGCCGATCTTTCATGCGAAAGGCCCGGGTTCGAATCCCAGTGAAAGTGAAAAATACTTTTCTGGTTTTTGACTCAACTTAGCTACCATTCGCCATTGGGTTCAAATGAATGGCTTAATCAATAATTAATAATTATATATCTCTAATAAAAAATATATTAATACAACAATATAAACAAATGCAAAATATAAACAAATAATTTAATTGAATAATATAACTCACAGATATAGAATACCATATAACTCAAATACTTAATATTACCATATAAACTAAAATATAATTGTATCTATTGAAAATCTAAGACGTTTCTACATGTTATAAGGCATAGTCCTTTTTACGGAATATGTTATGTATAAGGAGGATTATGAATTAAAAAACGTTTTAAATTTTTTTAAATAGTTTAAGAAGGCTTATTAAAAATAATGGACGTTACATATAAAACGCTTTATTATAGAGATATAATATGTATAAAAAATAGCATAAGATGGGTTTAAAGTACCTGTTGGAAACATTTATTTTTCATTATTACTTTTTAACAACTTATTTTTATACAGAAGCTGGATGTCAGAAATTTTGTCAATAGTAATTAACTTGAATGGCCAGCTGTTTATTCTGCTACACTCTTCCATGTTTCAATTAAATTTCGGGACATGTACGGGAATCGAATTCGCACTTCACTTCACTGCAATAAGGTTTATATTATTGCAATAGGTTTTATTTCACCCTGCCGTTATCAAATGTATTATCACACAGTATTATATGCCTTTTTACGTAATACCTTTTTAACTAAAGAATAACCAGAATTTAAATTAATTTTATCAGAAGAGGTTTTAAATAAGAATTGGGTTTAAATAACAATTACATAAATCAAATAGGTTATCTTTAAGATAATTTATTAATACAAACATAAATTTAAGAAAAACTTCTTTTAATATGATCTGTTGTCTGCGATACAGTGATAAAAATGTTTTTATTTAATTTTTTATTGCAATTTTTTCTTTTTATTGTCTAATTTCTCACGTGAAGCAATACATCAAAATTATGAAGTGCTGATCTTGATCGTGTGGCGATCTCTAATTTGTTTTTTTTTTTGTATGAAAAATTAGTTGTTGTTTTTGAAGCGGAACCGTTATTTGAAAACAAAATGAAACCAAAGAAAAACAATAGTGTAGACAAATTTTGTTTCCAGATTACATGTAATAATGTAACAATACCTGTTATATATACCTAGGTAATATTAATTAATTAAAAATATAACTATAGCTGTATACAAACGTTATATTATATATATATATATTTATATACCAATATAAATTTATATATAATATAAATTATTATTACTTATTAGATTAATAATTATTGCATTATTATTTGTATATAAAATTCATTAACATTAACAAATATATAATTCATGGATTGATGCATTTCATTATTACTTCCAATTATATTGTTGCTATCTCTTTCTACTGTAATATAAAATTAAAGAAAACAATAAAAAAAAAATTATACGGAAACTTGTACTATTATTATATTATATTGTTGCGAATATTAATTAAATGTTTATATAGTTTCTTTTTTATAATTTTTTTTATATACTAAAAATTTATTAGGAAGGACAATTAACACATATGTATATTATTTATTATTAATTATATATAGCATATAAAGATGTGCTACAATTAAATAATCATATACAACAACAACTAAAAAATATGCCTAATTTCTATTTTACTATAACAAAACTTAATGAAATGTAACAAAACGCACGTATATGGTAATAATGTGTGCCAAAATATATAGATTAAAATGCCTCAATATTTGATAGATCTAGGATTTCAAAAAAAAAATATATAAATTTTAATGGATTTATGTCATGTTATGATTTATATTAAAAATATTTTGCAAATTTTTAATAAAGAAAATAGGTTAAAAATTTTGAAAAAAAAATAATCAAAGAAAAGTGGTTATATAGAAATGAAAATTTCCTGATTCCAAATTGTTGGCTAAAAATTAATATTTAAACCATTTCAAATTGGTGAAGTGACTTAAGATCATTCGACTAACGCCATGACAACTTAATGTCATGATGACTTAATGTCACACCTTAATGAGATATAAAGACATACGCAGCTTTAATAAGTACAGAGTAATGCTCATTTAAAAAAAGAAGTTGTATGGCAGGCACTCGAACCTATGGACCAAAATGGCTGGACTTAAAAAGCGAATTTCCGAAAATTTCAAAATCCTAGCTCCTTTATTTTTTGATTTTTCGTGCGGACGGACGGACAGACGGATGGACTG
This sequence comes from Dolichopus griseipennis, assembly GCA_963082915.1. Taxonomy (NCBI): domain Eukaryota; kingdom Metazoa; phylum Arthropoda; class Insecta; order Diptera; family Dolichopodidae; genus Dolichopus; species Dolichopus griseipennis. Next base: position 40,352,894 of record OY720441.1, read on the forward strand.
ACGGTCATACATAGCTAAATCGATTTATTTTTCGATTCTGATCCAATCCATACACTTGAGTCTACATCTAACCCCCCCAATGGCAAATTTAGTATACCCTTTTGGCTAATAGTCATACGGGTTATAAAATATAAGCCATCATGGCATTAAGTCAAATGACCTTAAGCTGCGTGATCTTTTAAATTATATGGAATCGTGATAATGATTTATAATCTAAAGAAAGACTTTATTTTACTTTGAAAATTATTTAATAAATTTTATTATTTTGTTTTTTTTTTATTTAAGAGAGATGATATCTTGTTTGCCACACTTATATAATAACTATAAGTTATTGTTGTTTAAAATGTAAAGTGATCTCAGTGAAATAAAAAAGTGATCTCAGTGGAGTGCTGGTTAAATACCTGATGTATTAACGAAAAGATTACGGGTATGATCCCCTCACAGATCTTTTGCTATTTTTAAAAGAAAATTATTAAAATAAGTAATTTTCTTTAAAAATTCTCCTTACAATCGAATATAATAATAATATTAGTATTATATAATTAAATAAATGTAATAAATTATATTTGTTTATTCTAAAATAGTATCCAAACCTATATTGGTCTTAGTAATCGATGGTTTTAAAATATTGAATTATCATATGTATGATTTGTATGGCTAGGCTAGGTAAACTCAATAAATAGTATATAGCAATATAAAAATAATATAAAAATAAATTATAATTAAATATCTAAAATAGAAAAATTATATTTTATAAAAAAAAAAAATAGCTTAATAGTAAATAAAACATTAACTTTATCTATATAAGAATATGCATCTGTCAAATTTACACCATTGACATATGCATATGCGACATGACATAACCCAACAAAAATCTATTCTGTGCGTCAAGAGGTAGGGGTATGCAAAATCTCAATGCAACCTTGCGGAAAATCTAGTAAAAACGCAATGACATCTTGGGCAGAAATTTGGCGTCACCTAGCTTAGTGAACAAATGATTAACAAAACGGAAAAAGAGCCTCGGACAGAAGCTTTGTGGAAACCGTAAGCTATCCCAAGGGGTAAAACAAGACAAAAAATGAAGTAAGCTCATATATAATAATAGTATTTATCACGTTGTTTTATATTAATTTGAATAACGATATTCTTTGTCACAATTGTAATCTAATTTTTTTTTCAATTTATTTTGAATGGTTTAATTGTTTTTCCTAAAATCGCCTAACGATTCATAAATCGTAAAAGACGAGACACCGCGTACTCAACGAACTAAAGTGCATGGCGTTTATCAATTTCGATCTGATCAATGTCATAATATATGGTAATGTCAATAATCTGTTATGTTCATATTTTTACTCTTAAACTCATTAATGCTAAATAGCACATAGTGTCATTTAATTACACCTTGTGTCAATTAATCTTAATAATTAAAAAGTTAAAATTTTCATGATATGATAAGACATGGTCGCAATGGACATATGTATATCTTTTCATGAAATAATGATATATGTCGATAGGCTTTCTACAAAATCTAAAAATATTCTACAGAAAATAAATCTTTTAAACTGTTTACAACAAATTTTTATAGAAAAATTTTAAATTTACTTGATATTTTATTTAAAGTTTTGTTTTTGATTACCTGTATAAATTATTTCTTATATATTGGAAATTAAATTAAAATTAAATAATAAAATATTTAAAAAAAATATATTATTGCACAACATTTAAAATTCACATCGGTTGAATACAACGATTTAAAACAATATAATCACTAATTAACTTTTCCAATAATGTGAACATTTAAACTACTAAAAGTGAAATTAAAATATATTATATAAAATATTTGGTATACCTACATTAGATCATTATTTGTTTAATCTTCATAAGAAAATTTTATATCCGTGTTTTTATTAAAAATTATAAAATAAAAAAAATCTTTATAAAAATTATAAAAAAAACATTTGCTTTTTTTTGCGACATTTTTTAAAAAAGCCTAAATTATGATAATTTGACAATTTGATTAATACTTTAATTTATTTCCAATTTAAATAATTTTATTAGTGTCATTTATTGTCATTCAATCAAACATATACCTACCTATTGATGAATTGATGATTACTGTCTAATTTTTTTTTTTTGTTTTTGTTTTGCTAATCTAAATACATAATAAACAGTTAGATAAATCTTAATTTTTGTTGTTGCTTTTTATTTTTTTTTTATCTGTTATATTTTTTTTCTCTTTCTTTCTCAATAATTTCCACTCAAATTCTAATTTGACAGACAGCGCCACAATTCATAATTGATATAAAAAATTGAATAAATTGTAAATAAGTATACAATAGTACCATACATAAGAATTATTTTACACTAATTAGAGTTATTAAATTTATTAATCAAACGCCATCTTTTGGATTTTTTTTTCATTCACTTGTCTTTTGTTATCTTTTGAATGTTTTGAAAAAATTAGTTTTGAATTGAAAGTAAGTTTTTTCGGGCACTTATTTTTTGTTTTTGTAAAGATGAAAGTATATAGGGGACAACAAAATCAGATTATTATTATTTATTATTATAATCAAACTATAGGATATACTTAGTAAAAAAAAATTATTAAATCATTTTTTATATTTTTTATAAATCAGTGAATAAAAAGTGAAAATGAATTTTTTTTTTATTTTATTTTTGACAAATTAAAAATTATGAATTGTCATTTGAACAAAAATGTAACGGTATTAATTTTTTATTTTTTAATATTTATTTGAGAAAATGTCACATAATAGATATTTTATATATATATTTATGTATAAATATGTATATATACAGAGAGGTACAATGTGTCCAAAGAAATAATTTCCTAATAGGTATTAAATAAAAGAAAACTAAAAAATGAGTGCAGCGCCATCAGTATTTCTCATTGTACCACTATTACAGTTTGTTTTTAAATAGAAGATAAAAATTGAAAAAAAAGAATAAAAGTAAAAAAAAGAGAAAAAAAAATTTATACAAAACAAAAAAAAAAAGGAAAAGAAAAGAAAAAAAAAAATTATAATTAAATGAAACGAAGCATAACGGTAAGTTACTTCGTTCATTCATTTTATTTTGAAGATTTGCAATTTTTTGAGATCAACATCCAATATAAAGCCGTTTATGATCGCGAAAAAAAATAAAAATAAAAACAAAAACAAAAGTAATAAAAATTCGTCCACCATAACAAAACACAAAATTAAAACAATAAAAAAACAAAAAAAAAAGAAACAATAATAACCAAACGCTTTAAAATAACCATAAATTTGTTTCCATAATTTTTGTTATTTTTTTTTTTTTTTTTTATCCGTTTCTAACAATATTATTGTGATGTTACTACGATTGTTATTCTTGTTACCTGGTTCATTGTTATCATCATTTTAATCAGTATAATCATTGTTATTATTATTATCATATCAACAAAGTTGAATTTCATTAGTTTCAATAACTCTTGTTGGATAATTTTTGTATTATGATTTTAAATCTCCCCTTTTTGTTTCTATTAAAATTGTTAATTTTTTTGTTTTTTTGGTTTTAATTGAAGTAATAAAGAGTGAAACTGAAGATGATTTAATTTTTTTTAATAAAATTGTGTAAAGGGGTATTCATATAATGGATATGGTGTTTTATGCCTGGTGATTTAAAATAATTCAGAACTTTAGTTATGTATTTAGTAAATAGAATAAATTTAAATTAGTCTAATTGTTAGAAATACAGAATTACAGTGCTGTAAAAAATAGCTTAGGTTTATTCAATATTTATATTGTGTAGGGCTCCGTAGGTGTCAAATAGCTTTAAAATTTGTTTTACTATAGATTTAAAATAAATGGTACCTGTATATTTAGTTATTATGGAAAATTTAAATTATTATTTTTTTTTTTTTATAAGTGCTAACTGTTCAACTGTTGGGCTAATAAGCCTCTTTATACCATAGGTACATTTTGGAACAGGGGGTCATGTTATATTCGAATTATTAGAATTGATCTTAATGAATTCCACATTCAATTTAAATATGAGATAGTACTAGGTCTTATAACACGAAGAAACGTCTTAGATTTTCAATAGATACAATCATATTTTTGTTTATATTGTAATGTTTTGTATTTGAGTTTTATGGTATTCTATATCTGTGAGTTATATTATTCAATTAAATTATATGTTTATATTTTGCATTTATTTATATTGTTATAATAATTATTAATTATTAATTAAGCCATTAATTTGAACCCAATGGCGAATGGTAGCTGATTCGAGGGAAAAACCAGAAAAGTTTTTCACTTTCATGCGGACTCGAACCCGGGCCTTTCGTATGAAAGGTGGGCACTCTAACCACTGTGCCACCCAGCTGTTAAGTTAGAGTTCATTTGATGAATTTGGAAATTTGCTTTACACATTCGTCAGATTCACCAGGTAAATTATTTAAGTACACATGTACATGATTATGAATACATCAAACATAGAACTTATACCCAGTTTTAATTAAGGATCAAGAAAAGTAAGTTCTTTTTCAAGTAAAAAATTTTTATAATTTTAATTAACTATATTATGCAAATAACACATAAGCTTTCGTTAAAATCGAATTTTCCTGCTCTAACCGCTATAGAACCAATATTTGTGTCTACGCTTTTCCCACATTTTTATTTCTTTCCCGACAGTTTCTTTATCTAAGTAGTTTGGAATCGCTCTGCTTTTTCCTACTTTGGGGACTCGAATTAAGGGTTTCTTTGGTGATCGAGCTCCTTTTTCTTAACTTATCAACTAAATGTAACATCTTCAAGATTAGAATCCTCAAGATAAAACAAAAGCTAAAAGGTACATAGCTATGTGAAGCTGAACTGTACAAAATAAAATGAAAAAAGCAGTAAAGACATGAATAAAAATTTAGACACTAGCATCAAAAAGAGATAGATAAATAGCCTTTGGAGAAGCCCCGGGATAAACAATTTAGTAGAAAACAAATTTTACTCTTAAAAAAAATTAAAAAATTTGTTATTAATAATGTTTATTTCCTAATTTTCTTTTTATGCGATAGATACGTTCCAAAAAAATTCGCGCAAAAAAAAAATCGCGTAAATAAATATTGAAGTTCATGGAATTTTGAATAAAAAATTTATAAAATAAATTAAATTTTTCACATATTACTAACAAAAATGACAAAACAAAGAATAAGTTCATCTTCATAAAACAAATTATAGGTATTTTTTTTTTATTTCTTTCATCTTTAATCAACGATATGCATTTTTTTAGGAATCCCCTGAATTTCTATTTTATTTTTACACACATCCTCCTGTAATGTTGGTGTGGTTTTGATCGCAAAATCTGTTATTACTCTTTCAGTTTTGTATAAGTTCTTTGCATAATTGAATAATTGAATAGTTAGTCTTTAAAGTACTCAAATCCATTTTTTTAATCGCGTTATGTCAAGTTCCATTGCGTAATAAGAGAATTGGATAATTTTTTATAATCGGGTTATTTCAAATTCGCGTAAAAAAATTAGTGTACTTTATACGAGTATTTAATGAATACGGATCAATTCAATAAAATCTTTATTCAATTTTATATTTCATATTTTATTTATGAAAAGTCCCCTTCTACATACAATGTGATAAGTGAGTGATTCAGTCTTTCCTTTTCAGGTGTGGCAAGTATATTTTATATATTATGGTATAATCTAGCCCCTACACCATCGATCGAATGTATATTTCATATATTCAACAAAATATACAAAATTTTTTTAAATAAAATCAAATAATTTCTGAAAGCACTGTACATTATATTAAATTTATAGCATAATGTTTATTAAGTGTATTGTTCCGTTTTTCTTGGGTGTAACACAAAATAATCTAATTTTTTTTTTTTTTCTTAATTTTTTATTATAAATATGTTGGCTATTTAAGATACTCTAGTCTATAATCACTCTAACTTAAGATGTACACTTTTTTTGTTTTTATTTTTTTGTTATTTAATTCAATATTGTATAGGTACTCCACTTTTCAGGTATTTTGAAATTTTAACTTAAAGAAGAAATCTAGCGTGTGATATAAAATTTTAACCTGATCATAAATAATGAGTTTCATGTCTGGTTATTTTTATATTATGTAATATTAAATTGTATATATATATTTATGCAAAATTTTTTTTTTATTTTGATTCTTTAGCGGAAATTTATGAACCTATTAGTGTTAATTTTCTTAGCAAAATAAAAAGTAAAAAAAAAAAAATTGTATAATTAAAGAATCTTTAAAAAATTGAGTTTAAATTAAAAAAAAAATTAAATATTTAAGGTTTTGTTAAATATCTATTAGAATAGAAAAGAAACTTTTAAAAACTGTTCTTGGTCAGAATGTCACTGGACCTTGAAATAATTTTTACACTTAAATAATATTAAATTATTATATAATAAAATGAGTTTATGATTTTACTTTTTTTTTTTTATATGAATTTATTTTTATTGAAAATGTATTTTTAAAATGATTTTAATGTTTAAAGGGTTAAATATTAAACAACTGTTAATTAAGTTTGAAATTAATAATAATTATATTTTGATTTATGATCCTGCCTAGTATAAAAATATTAAATTTTATAGCACTATTTATTATACAATTTCTAATTATTTAATAATGGCCGGATATATAAAATTTATTAATTTAATTTTTAAAATTTTATTTTATATAAATTTTTTTACAATTTTATGGCATGTGTTGTTTTAACACATTAGGTTGTTCTAAAGCAACTTGTTAAACTGATTTTTATATCTATAAGTTAACAAGTTCAGTAACATATGTTCACTGATAGTCAGGAAGTGAAGTACATATTTTCAAATATGACGGGGTAGTAATAAATAAAGAGGGACAGTAGAAATCTTCAAAAGCCACCTAATAGAACCACCGGTTCGTAGTTCCTATAGGGAGTATGCGATTTTAATTCACCAAAACTACCTTAATATTTTTACCAAACTTTGGTGGAACCTGTAATACAATGGTATAGTTTGACTTCGAGAATAGAAATGTGGAAACATATTAGGGGATCTGATTTAGAAAATTTAGGATTATGGAGGAAGGAGAAATGTGGATAGAATATTTTAAAGAAAGGTAAATTTTCTTCTTTAGTATATGTTAATTGTACACATATATATAACCAGCTTAATAAAACAGCCATAGGTTTATGGTCCCATAGACGAGATTAGTTTATGGTCCCGTTTCATGGTCCCATAAACGAGATTAGCGTATGACATCCAAATCTCCATTAGCTGTGCTGTGCCAAATTGGTCTGAGTAAGGATGAGTATATGTCGCCCTCCTTATATTTCCTGTTGGAAAATTTTGAGTGGAGACATTAATTTTTTAGTTTCTTAAGAACTGATGTTAGTCTCTACAAGATAATTAATAAAACAGGGTCAGTGACACAAGTGTACTTTTAGAACTGAGTGGAATGTGCGTTGTGGTGACATTGGAATCATTTATAAGACGAATCTATTTGTTTTGCGCTTTTATCCCCGGGCCGTGCCATATTCGCCTGAATATACATTTTACAAGTGTTTACAGGAAAGAAATATAATTGACAGTGGTATTAGAAGCCCTAACATTTGTCAGCATATTTGGGTACATCAAAAATATGATTTGACCAAGATTAACTGCACCTTCAAAATGTTCAAGTCCACCATATGCTGCAAAACCTCATCTTAAAATGAAAGGTTCCGTACACTAGTTGACATTTTTCGCGAAGTTGGACAGCATAGAGTTCTTTTGGTATTGATATCACTCGATTTACCTCTTTTTTGAATTGTAGCTAAATCATTATTTAGTTCATTCCTGATGATTAAAGTTACAAGGTTTATAGTATTTATTTTATATTAACATTTTGTTCCCACGTAGATTTTTAAAGATCTAGTATGAGATTCGATATCACAATCCAATCATAATTCAAGATTAATTCAACTCTTATAAACCTTTATTATAAACTTACAAGAGGAACAATTAGTTTTCTTCTTTAATTAATATACATTTTATTTGAAATTACTATGATTTGAACTTCCTTAACTTAAAGTAACATCTTTATTATTTCTTAATATTTACATATATTCATTTTAATTAATGTAAATCCCATAATTGACCTTTGTTTTGTTTTTTTGTCCAAATAAAAATACAAAAATGAGATCACAACATTTCGTAAGCTTATAATTTCATTTTCATTATATGGTTTTCGCTAGAGATTTCGAAAGCGAAATTATAATATTTGTTTTTCTTTTTTTTTTTGGAAGAAACTGCAATTTAAATTTTATGAAGCGTAAAAGTCCACATATGTTATAATATTTTTATATATTTGTTTTTATTTTGTTCAAAATGTAATAAACTTTCATTAGATACAAAGATACTTTTATTCATAGAAAATAGAGGGATTTATTTGTTGACCGTGGAATCGATTTCTAGAGAGCTTATATCATAGGCTAGTCAGCGATAGCAATAAATTAGGTTAGGTCAACGTGCTTTATCCCCAAAGACTATAGAGCGACATTAATTTATTTATTTAATATTCTATTTCGTGTTTTTGAATGTGAGTTATAAGGATTAAATGAAAAATTTGTATTGCAATAGTGGATTATTATTCAGCATGTGTTGCTATATCTATTGATTCTTGTTTTTCATGATTTGTAAAATTAGGACAAACATTTCCAAAAATTTATATTTTATAATAGAAGATAGTTTTTAATGCAACTATTCTTTTATATAAAATTTGTGTAATTACCTAGTAAACCAACACTTTAACGAAAATTTGATATTAATCTTTGTTTCCGTTATTTCAATCTTTTCCGAAGATTCAGCTATTCAAAAATGCTTCAAAATTTTTGTGTCAGCCTGGTAGCGAAGACGTTGCTCTGTATAAACGCTAGTGGTTGAACAACTTGATCTTGGCAACTGAAGTTCGTGAAGATTTCTTTGTTTATATAGGCACTTTCCTTAAGTGGGATATTATTAAAAAAGTTTTGATCAGCTCTACTACTTTTGATTGAGGCACAGTTTTAAACCCTGGGGTTTTGCATTCTTGTTTACTAGATGATTAGAAAACCCTTATTGAAGATTAGAAAACCCTTATTGAAATAGTCAGTTATATCCTCATTAGCGTATCAATGGAAAGGCCTAGGCGACACCTTTAATTATTGCTTATAAATCATGGCTCTAGATTTTCTGCTAGGACGTAGAAAACTCCATTAAGCCTTCACTTGTTATATAAGGCTTGAAGACGATTTTTATATAATTTAGATTTTTGAGATATGTATATATAATATTATATTTATATAAATATGATTTAACCAAGTTTAGCCCGATCTTCAGAATGTTCAAGTTTTCAGCATTTTGAAATATTATAAAAATTTCAAAAATTATTTGAAATCAGGAATAATTACAATCCACAGTTGATAGGTTTTTCTAAGAACAATTTAAGCATATAAAATCTAATATATTTAAATTTAATAATTTTGTTTTTGTAAATAAAATGTTAATACCTACTCAAGTAGAATAACAAATTATTTATCATATAACAAAGATTAAAACTACACACATCATAAATTTATAAGAAATATATTTCCTTCCACCTCAAGCTATAGGTTACATTACACATCATTTGCATTTAATAATATGCTTTAAATAAATGCTGCACTCAATTAAAATATGAACGAATATTATCAACGATTACCGGACGTTTTCATATATATATATATAATACGAAAAAGTAGTTCGTTTAGATTTAGTTTGCAAATAAATCGAATATTTACGAGTAATAAATTGCTCAATAACTTAAAATTAATTTATACAAGAAATAGTGAATGATTTAACAGAATATGTTAACTTTTTCATTAAGCAATCCTGTTTTACATAAATTGAAAAATTGTAATATCTACACTTGCAACACAAATGATTTAGTTAGTCGTACAAATGATTGTTAATTATGAATCACAATTATTAATTAATTTAAATGATAATGTAATATTAAGATTTTGGAATTATTTAAGAATAAAAGGAAGTAATTAAATAAATTTCTTAATGTGGTATACACTCTATGATAGTATATAGAGTATACATTAGTATACATTTTCTATTAAGTAACAAATTTTAAATGCCAGTTAACGAACTACTGACTACTGATAAAAAATTGCTAAAAAAACAAAATTAGTAAATTTTTCCCTTAAATTTAATTAATGATATTTTATTAGACTACATGCACTTATAAATGGAGGGTGAAAAAAAGTTAAAGCCACAAATAATGGAAATAAAGTTCCATTAGCAATTCTATCTAATTTTCAAAAAATTTTTTAATACAAATCTCGCTAATTGCAAATCTCGTATCCTGAAAAAGGGAATTCTATAATTTGTCACCCAACTCCTAAAAATCACAGTTTATGGAAAACTTTTTGCAGAATATTTATGAACTAGGAGGGATTGTGTGGTTCGTTATTAAATTTGGGTTACCCTCTTTTTCAGAATTTTAACTATTTGTATATGAAAGTTGGTAATACAAAAGAATTTAATTCAAAATTAGGATTTAAGTAAACAGCAGTTTGGGGACGGTAGCCCTATTCACTTGAATTCTTTGTTATTTAAAATTTAATCTAAAAAGAGTCACTGGAAGGCATTTGTTGTAGCTTAGAAAATCAAAGTTTCAATAATTTGTTTAGTACAGGGTATTCCCGTTCAGATTTTTTCCAGTATATAGGCCGATTTTGACGCAATTTGGTATAAATGCTTTATTGGTCAAAAGTAAGGTTAATTTCGTAGATGGGCTAAGTCGGACCATGGAATTGAGCGGCTAACCGTCGGGATGAATTCAATTTGTCACATAGACTGTGAGTACCTATGAAGAATAGCTTTCATAAATTGACTCTAGTATCATGGAGTTAGTATCATGGAGTCTAGAGCTTCGAGGAGTTTAAAGAATGTTAAGTTCTAATAATTCATTAAAATCTAAACCGAAAATAAAGAACGGTTTTGCACAAGGGCCGAATTGGATCAGGTGGAGAGGGGGACACTTCCTTATAATAATGAGACTTTACAAAACAAACTACTAGAAGAAAAGCTAATACAATCCATCTTGGATTTATTTCTAGGTTTTCCCAGAATATTTCCATGCAAGATTGTGAATTTAGGATCGAAAAACGGGCAGTTTTAGTTTAATCTGTTTTTTGGATTCGATACTCATTTGATTTTTCTATTGTTTTTGGCTTTGTTTTCTTAAGGTGTTTAGAAAAAAATTGGCAAAGCCGTCTTAGTCTAACATTAAAAGATGTAATTTTTAATTACAACATGTACTTAAAAATTTGGGTTATAAAAAGTAATTCAATTTCTTTAACAATTAAATTAAACACTTTTCCTTCGATTTTTATTTACTAAATTAAATTGAACTTATTTATTTATCCAAAAAGCACCAAATTTTAATTAATCTTAATTTATTATTTCACCTGTATATCCAAATTTCTATTCTAATAAAATATCAACTTAAGATTTAACAATCCGTAAACAAATCTATTTATGAACTTACATTAAATTAGTGTTTTTTTATGTCATTTTAAAAAAGTCGAACCGTATCAATTAAAGTTCAAATATTGTTAATATTATTCGATTCACATATTTAGTTACACTAATTTAAACAAATAGAACTTTAAAAATTGAACAGTTCATTAAACAAATAATGGTTTTTTTGAACAAAAAGTGAGTAAGGGAGAAAGCAAATAAATGAAATGCAGATAAAGTGTTAAAAAACTAAATTAAGGGAAGTTAATTAAATTAGTAATTACTAAAATTTGATGATTTTTAAAATTAATTAACTATAAAGTTTTTTTAAAGACTGTGAAAAATATTAATTTAAATCAAATTAAAACACAAAGTAGAGTACTAATCAAATATAAGTACTTATTGAAAAAAATACTTGTTTTTTGTGTCACTTATCTCCTGAACACAATGAGCGCAGCCATCGACGTTTAAATTCTTCTTCAAAAGTTAAACATATGGAAAAAAATACACATGCACACAATGAAAGTTACAACAAGGTTTGAACGCAGCGTTGGCGCAAAAGTTAATCAACTTTTAATTTCTGCGACACTTTGACAGCTAATTGTTTATGTTTTGTCAGTCATTTATATTTATTATTAATTTTTAGTTTGAAATTGGAGAATATAAATAAAAAAATTTAAAATTTTAAAATAAATTTTTTATTTTACTTTCAGTTCAATGATTGAAAAATTAATTATATTTATTTACTGAATTTTTTTACATTAAATGTCACTTTGACAATTTCAGCATTTTGCTTTGTGCTTGAAAAATTTGATAGCTACGTTTTTTGACATTTTGCAACTTCGAAGATGTGTCATGGATGCGATCATTGTGATAACACATAAACAGAGATAGCAAATATTTGAAAATCCTAAAATTGCTAAAAGTTGTTTAACGAATTATTAAATTTTTTAACTTTTGTGGTGGAAAATGGGGATTTTTCTAAAAGTGAATTTTTAAGTAATTGTAATTTAAAATTTAAATATAAACCAACTGTAAACTTCAATATGATTTGAGTGATAAATGATTTATCAGTATTCAGCCAGTAACTAAACAGGGCTCTTCACGAGTGTAGCACTAGACTTAAACCAATCAACGTCCACTTTGAAACCAAACTGTAGTTTGAGTTCTTAATTATAAACTCACAGGCAACTAAGCCGAGCTCCTTGTTCGCAGGGAATTTCTTCATAACTTTTAATTCCCAGAGGGGTTTTGAGAATAGGGATTCGAAAAGATAGCTGGAAAAAATGGGAATTATATGAATTATATAGTTTATGAAGAATGTAGCTAATTAATACAAATAATTAATACTTTTAATTCATCTTCATTCAGAGCTTCTCAATGAATATAATTTCATCATTTTCACGCATTGTTTCAATATTATTATTTCATTTCTCTATAAATTTAATAAAATCCAAACAATACTTTAATCTTTGTACAATATACTTTTAATTATAAAATTATTAATGAACCTTATAATTAAATCTTTCTAATTAATCTTATATATACTAGATATATACATTAATATAATAATGGTTCTTTCTTTTAACATTGAAAGGTTAAAACTTTTCTTTTAATTTTAAAATTTAATATTTTTTTTATTCAACTCTTCTCTGAATGAACCACCGGCATTAACCTGATTTTTAATTAAGGTATTAAATAAAAAAAAAAAACTTAGTATAGAAAAAGAAATAGAAAGAGATTATAAAATTTAGTTCAATGTTTCATCTCTTTCTTACATTGTCTTTTTGTCTTTTTTTTTTATTATTATAATTTTTTATTTTAATTCATCTCAATATAAAACAAAAGAAAGTGTTTAAAATCAGACTTACATATATTTGTATATTAAGACATAGAATAAAAATTATGCTCTAATTTCTAAATTCAAGTCAATGTTAAATTTGTATCTGTATCTATAGTATATTATATTCTTTGTTTCTTTCCTACTCAGTTTTTGTCTTTAGTTTTTTATTTAATAACAATATAAGATTATCATAAATATTATCTATAATTGTTCTTTTGTATTTTTTTTTCTAGTTGAATTTCAAAATAAACATTTAATGTACTTAACATTGCATTTAATTTTAAAATGTCTGTCTCTTTGATTATCAATTGTATTCATATTAAAAATATCTAGGAGAATATGGAGAAGATATAATACTTTTAGTTTTGAATATTAAAATTTTACTACTGAAAGAATGAGTATAATATCAAAAGGTCTGAAGAAATATCTGCCTTAAAATAAATGAGTCTCATATGACTCCTTCATTATAGAAATCGGTATCTAGATCGTTACTTGCCTGTAAGAATATTGTAATACCTAAATAGTTAAATGTGATACAAACTATTCATAAAAAATTAAAATAATGTTATATTGATTATAAACTTAAATTTTATAATTATGATTACTTAACAATAGTAATCAAAATGTTTAAATACAATTACTTTAATAATCAATCTTAAAATTATAATGTACAATTCCTAATCAAACAAAATAATCTAGAATTCCTATTAGATCACATATTTTATTTTATATAAAAATAATCTAAAAGTAATCTAGATTATTACTATTAAGTACGTAATGTATTACTTCTAGATCATTTTTGATTACTAGGAAATTAACTTTAATAGTAAAAAAGTGATGCTAGTTATTTTAAGTTTATTTACAGTATTACAAATATTTGAAAAGTAATATGGATTACTCTTAGAATATTTTTGATTACTAAAAAATTAACTCTAATAATCTAAAAGTAATGCAGATAATTCTCAAAAATATTTAAGAACTAATTTAGATTAGTTTAACATTTTTTTTTTGATTACAAGAAAATAATCTTCGATTATTATAAACTAATCCATATTATTCTGAGATTATTTTAGTAATCCAAAATATTCAAAAAGTAATTTAAATTTCTTCCACATTATTTATGAAAATAAGCTGCAATCATCTAAAAGTAATGCAGATTATTTCAATATTATTACAGTAATTAAAAATATTCGGAATATAATCTGATTCTGAATTACTCTTAGATTATTTTTGATTACTACAAAATTAACTTCAAAAATCTAAAAATATTGCAGATAATACTCAAAAATATTTGAAAACTAATTTAGATTAAGTACTTTAATTTTTTTTTTGATTATAAGAAAATAATCTTCGATAATTAGAAAGTGATGCAAATTATTCCATATTAATATAGTAATCAAAACTATTCAAAAAGTAATCTAGATTACTTTCAGATTTTTTTGATTACTAAAAAATTTGTTGTAATTATCAAAAAGTATTGCAAATTATTTCAATATTATTACAGTAATTAAAAATATTCGGAAAGTAATCTAGATTATTTTAAGGTTATTTCTGATTACTAGAAAATTAACTCTAATAATCTAAAAGTAATGCAGATTTATATTATTACCAAAAAAAAATTGTATAAAAATTAATTAAAACGATTACTTTAACATTCTTTTTTGATTACCAGAAATAAGATGTAAGGGTTAAAAAGTAGAGATTCAAAATTTTCGAAATATAATCTAGATTACTTTTAGGTTATTTCTGATTACTAGAAAATAATTTCAAAAAATTCAAAAGTATATTTGTGTATTATAATACTCAAAAAATGAAAAATTGAAAATTTTTTTTGAAATTTTTGAATTTTTGAAATGAAATTAATATTACTTTAATATTTTTTTTGATTACAAGATATTAAATTTTTTATTGATTACATGAAATTCCGATAATAATAAAGTAATACAGATTATTTTAAGTTTATTATAGAGTAGGTAATCAATAATATTCAAAAAGTTATTTTGATTACATTTAGATTATTTTGAAGTAATTTTAAAAAAATGATTATGCAATAATATACCTAACAGTAATTTTACCAATATCACTGATTAGAAATTACTCCAATTAGTTTTATGAAATTAGAAATTACTCCAAGTTTAACTCCAAAATTACTCAAGTTAGAAATTACTCAAAGTAAGTCTTAAAATATTCTTATGATCTTCTTAATGCACACGTTTATTAAAAACAACCCCTGCAATTAAGACAACGTTACAAAAACTTTTCAAAATATGCACAAGATTAGTTAGTAGATATATGTAGTATTATTAAAAAAGATATGTTGTGCAAAAGTATTTAGAGCTTTGTGAACTAAAAAAAAAACAACATTTCATTTCTATAAAGAAAACATAAATTTTCATGTTGTAGGTGATACATTTTATGTTGATGCTGTTCTTTTAACACCAATATACAGGTATTTTTAATAAAATAAAAAGTGAATTTTTAAAGGGAAATTTTCATCTTAGATTTCACATAATTTTGTCTTTGGTGTAAATGAAAAAAAAAAGAAAGAATAATTTATATCTTTTTCTCACTTATTTTATTGTTGTTGTTGTATTTTTTTTTTTTTTAAATTTTCTAATAATTATTTACTTTTTGCACTAATAAATAAGTCAGGAAATAATCACAGAATGATATGTAGAAATAAATAATATATATATATATATATTTGTATTATAGAAAAGTATTAATTCTCAACCTGGTGACACATTGAACTTTTACATGAAATTAAAATATCAAATAGAAAATATAAAATAAATTATTTAAGTAGGTATTTCATGTAATTTTTATTTGAAATTTTTTATTTTTTTTCAATTGTTTTTAATTTAGTAAGTTAATAATATTCTTAATTTAAATATATTTATTAATATAACTGTATAGATGTTATAAAATAATAATAAAAAAAATTTTTTAATTAAAAGTAGTTCAATTATGCATAATATTATAGTCTGTATAGTGGAGGTTGTTAGTTAAGTATGTATTATATTAGTGGGTGGCCTTCAACTTCTTTTTATTTAAGGAACATTTTAAAATACAAGTTTTTAATAAAAGTACTGATTACTTTAGTAAATTTTCATTTTGTAACTTAAAATAATAATTATTACGTATGGCGGTATCAAGCATTAGCACATTATGAAGAAATACTTAAATTTTAATTGATATAATTCTTATAAATAACAATGTGAATAGATATGTAGGGTTGGCTATGTGGCAAAGGAAATGCAAAAAAAGTAGATATGAACTTATATACAGGTTCTTTTTGAAACATTGCAAATTGTATAATGGTATATTTATATAACAGAGGCAAACACATTGAATTGAAACATATTTCATATTCTAGCAGTACTCACAATAAATGACTTTTCATAACCACTTTTCAGCCACTGTATAGAAATGATATTGTTCAAAGGGAAGCATTATTTTACTGTACTGTTCAACTGTTAGGGCTGTCTATACCATTGGCACATGTTGGAACAGGGAGTCATATTATATTCGTGTTATTAGAAATGGTTTTAATGAATTCCACATACAATTTAAACATGAGATAGTACCAGGCCTTATAACATGTAGAAATGTCTTAGATTTTCAATAGATAAAATTCTATTTTGTTTATATTGTAATAATTTTGTATTTGATTAATATGGTATTCTATATTGTGAGTTATATTATTCAATTAAATTATTTGGTTATATTTTGCATTTGTTGATACTGTTATATTAATTTAATTTTTTTTATTAAAGATATATAATTATTAATTATTGATTCAGCCCTTAATTTTAACCCAAGGGCACTTTCACTGTGATTCGAACCCAGGCCCTTTGTATGAAAGGTCGGCACTCTAACCACTATGCCACCTTGGATTGATTTCAACTCAATAGAGCATCAAAATCATCCTTTTGGTTTTTGTGTTAAAAAAATTTTATGTGTGAGTTATAATGTTGAATTAAAATATTTGTTTACATTATAAATATTTGTTCATATTAAAAAGGTTTATATTATATATGTTTATCTGTGAATTTTAAAATATATAAATAAAATTTATATATATTTGCTTTATATATATTTTCTTTAGTTATTGTTTTAGTTATTGATGGTAAAATTGTTAATTACAGTTTTTCGAATAATTTAAGCCCAATGACCAATTGTATCTGTCCCAGAAAAGTTTCCTATTTTTCTTGAAATACGAATTTCGATAATTTCAAAAAGAGGTCATTAAGATTAATTCTTTTAAAGTTTAATATTATAATTGCAGACTTCAGGCTCTTTCCTCTTTACCGAATATGTATACGTATAGTATAAACACGAACTTATATCAGAAGTTAATTTTTTAGCTCGATAACTCAAAAACTAATGGATCTTTCTGGATGAAATTTTAACTGTAGGTTACTAGTACTGAAAGTATGGCGAGAATTGTATGGCCTAGATTGGCCCATGGGTTCGAATTCTGGAACTTAATGAAATTTGTACTGTAGGTTACAAGTAATGAAACTACAGCGGGAATTGCGTACGGTCGAGATCGTACCATGGGTTCGGTTCTTAGAAGCGTACTCAGTAATTGCTGCCAACTAAGATAAACACACAGGTTTTTGAAAATAATTGTTTGTTAAATAAAATAATTAATTTGATCATAAATTAATGTCAGAATCAATTCTTGCTTAAGTAAATTTTTTTTAAATCTTTATTTTAAGTTAATTTACAAAACCTAACTTATCCTATTCTTCTATACACTATCAGAAACCTTTACAAAACAAATGGTTTTTTTTTCTTTTAATAATTTTTTAAAATTTTTTAAAATTTTTTAGTGCTATTGAACTCTTGAGTTACAACAGTAACATTTCATTTTATAAGTATTTACTATCCCATTTGACGGTATATATCAAAATGCGGCATTTTTCGATGCAATACGGTAGTATATATAGATAAAGTTTTTTGACCCAATTAAGATTTAATTAAAATTATAAACTAAAACAAACATAATTATAATAATAATAAAAATAATTCTCGAAACGTACTTAAGATTGGTTAATATATAGTTAAGTTAAATCAATTTTCTTTTATTGACTATACTCATAGATATATATATATATATATATATATATATATATATATATATATATACACATTATAATATTGATATACAAATTATTTTTCATAACTAAATCTAATTATTTTTCATTATAAGCAAATTAATATTTAAAGTAGAATTAAAAAAAAAAAAATTTGAATTAAACTTGAGAAAAAGAATTGGAAAAAAATTTGTTTAACCCCAAAAAAAATGGAAGAACCTTGATCTGATTCAAAGATTTGCATGATTTGTAATTAAAAACAAAAAAAAATATTTTAAGATATTTTCCAAGGAAAACTAATTGCTATTATTATTGCAAATTGAAATTATTAGATAATAAGATAAAATTTTAAAAAATAAACAAATTATTAAAATGAGAATTTGAGGAAAATAAAAAAAAAATATTTTATTTTATATTTCAATATAAATTATAATAAATATTGAATATTCGAATCATGAATCTCTAGCTACCGTTTAAAAATAAAAAAATTTGAATATTTCTTCCTTTACTCGTATATTGTGGACGATTCTATTATTTACTAAATAACGGTATGACCTAAGATACAAATCATGCAGCTATATAATTGTTTGTAGCTTTTACCGTTATTATCTTCAAAATAACGGTATAACCTACGAGACAACTTGTATTACATTTATATAAGAAGAAGTTTTTAAAATTTTCTTTTTGAAAATATTTCTTGATCCCAAGTATAGGTACTTACGATTTTGCATTCTAGATTATTATTAAAATAGTAAATTTGAGTAAACTCAAATCTACAGAGTTTAAAAGGTATTTTAGAATAAATTAATCAAAAATAGTCAAAAACTTATCAATGGTTAAAAATATTTTGAAATATCTCAAACTAGAAAAAAAACTTCCGAGGATAGATTTGACGACACTGAATTTAATAGATAATGCAGTGGAATAAAAAATTGGTAAATTCAATAACCATGTGAGATAGCATTAGGTTTTCATACCCGAGCATACAAATAAGGCCACAGGTATTATTAAAATTGCTCTTCCGTTTGTAACTAGCTAGTTATAGTGTCAAAGGTACATATCGGATCACCATCGAAAACTAAATCGATCTAGCAGCAACATTTTACGGCTTTTGACAAACTGCCATACAAAATTGTCAATTTGATAACTGTGAATCTAATGGAGCTACCAGGTTAAAATTAAATTTGGGTGAGTAAAATTATAAAGCAAGTTACTTGGCAAAGTTGGACATTACTCGGACAAACTTTTAGGGTATGCCCAATTTTTTTTTTTTCGGGTACAAAGTTGTTTGAGACGTATTAGATATATTACCGTAACGTTCTTTTTTTTTTTGATTTGTTGTTCTTATGGGGGAAAGGTGTACAATACATGTGCAGCATTTTTTGTCAAAAATTTGTTTGTTTTGTGACATAAATGTAAACTGAAATAAATATAAACAATTTGAAGTTTGGTTATAATAATTCTAAATATGATTTGTTTTTATTATATATAAATTCAATTAATTTGATAAACTCTATTAGTTTTTTTTTTCCATTATAAACGTCTTCTCTATTTAATAATATCTATTATTCAAATATATATAATAGATTTTCAAATAGAATTATTTTTTTAAGTTGCAATTTTGAGCATTTCATTGTGTTATTGTTCACTGCGTAGCAAAAATTAGAAATAGAGATGACTAGCATCGTCTGCACTTAATGCAGAATTCCATGTATTTCATTTTTATGTTCTTAGTATGTCCTTAAAAAAGGCTGGATGGCACAGTGGTTAGAGTGCCGACTTTTATGCGAAAGGCCCGGGTTCGAATCCCAGTAAAAGTGAAAATATTTTTCTGGTTATCGACTAGACTCAGCTACCATTCGTCATTGAGTTCAAATTAATGGCTTAGTCAATAATTAATAATTATATATCTTTAGAAAAAAATACGTTAATATAACAATATAAACAAAGGGGTTCGCCACAAGTGCTAAACACTTCTTAGAGCCTGTGCATAATAAATAAATAAAAAAATAATTTTTGCTGCGGTGCGTACAGAACTCTGCACATGGAATTCCAGCTTCAACAGATTTCTATTAATATATTTGTATCCATAGGTCCTTCATCATGCAGTTGACTATATAAAAACTATTTTTGGTACAAAGTTTTATAATTGATTTATAAATCCAATGATTTAAAGAAATGATAAAGAAAATTAAAAAATAAAATAATTTTTGAGCTCCCCAAAGATGCAGATGATTATAAAGGAGATTTCTAAGATTCTTTAGTTTTTTATTTATCAATTAAAAATGGTTTCGCATAAGATGTTACTGAAACAAGAAATATAGCTGTCCTTTTTTTATCCGAAGATTAATGGGAAGGTTTTTTAACTGCAATACGGTCTAATACAATCTAACGTAGCAATATGGTAGTAGGGGTATATATGAAATTGATTAAGATCTAATCTAGTTTGTTATCTAATGTAATTTCGTTGAACCATATGCAATAGATTCTTTCTACTAAAATTTTCAAATTCAATTTTTATATAATCATTTTGTAAATTAAAATTAAATTATATCAAAATCTAAGTAGAAAAATTTTAAAGACATATATGCCAGTTAACATCATATTTAAAAATCTTCCACTTTCATTAATTCAGAAATAATATCAAAATATTTTAAATACTCAAGTAAATTCAACTGGAATTCCCTTTCATCATTTATGTATAAAAGTATTATACATAACCAAATAAAAATTTTTCCAGATTAAATTAGTTAAAAAAAATAAGATCGAGTGATTAAGAAAAAAGTTTTATTATTTTTAATTTCACTTTTTTATTTTCTTTAAAATTATTTCATTACTATTAAAAATATACCTTTTTTTTTAACTAATTTATTTTATTATAAATATAATTTTCTTTTAATTTTTTATTATTATTTTCTATTTAAACAATTTAAAATCTCATAATCCATTATAAAATATAAATATACATATAAAATTAGATCCACGCATGCAAAATAATTCTCTTAGCTACATAACAAGAAGTTGAACTGAAACTTGTCTGAAACAATTTTAAGAAAACCAACAAAAATTTAAACAATAAAAAAAAAATAAAAACGCTTTCGATTTTAGAATCGCAATTAAAAACAATTACCACGCGAATTTGACTTCAACTTTGTGTAAAAAATTTTATCAACAGCGTAAAAAAAAATCCAACAACAAGCCATCTGACAAAATAATATAAAATAAGAAAAAAATATTAACAACGTTATATTATGGAAAACTATATGGTACCTACTATTATTGTAACTTCTATTATTGTTCACAATTACACCTTTGGGAAAATTTTAATTATTGTAATTTTCTATTACAGATTTGTTACCTTTGTTTTAATTTAAAAAAAAATAAATACAATTTAGTATTTTTTTAGTAGACTTCATAATAGACAGCAGTTTTTCAAAAAGTTTATATAAACTAAAAGTTAGTATTTTTATAAACTAAAATAAATAAAATAAATTAATGACAGCAAAAACACTGCAAATATGAAAAGAATGCCACATAAAATTCAGAAAAAAAAATAAAATAAAAGAATTCCGAGATTTATTTTGCGATCTTTATGAAATAAGATGGGCGAAAAATTTTCCCAGCAGATTTAAAGAGCCAATTTAAAACAATAAATATTGGAATATGTATTTTGTATTTCAAAAACCTATCAGAAAATAATAAAGAAAAACTATTATAGTGACAACTATAGACTTATTTCGTCAGGCTATATTTAACTTCACTTATTCCGTCAGAACATTGTCAAAAATTTACTGTTAATTGTTGTTAATGTCAAGTTTTTTCAAAATGTCCTACATTTCTAAGGGGTTCGTTTATATTGGAGCTGTGATAATAGCGTCATTAAGAGTATAGCGTAGAAAATTATATATTGCTTAGCGTTGATCAAAGCGATGTTCCAATATAAACACCTCTATTAATATCATGTACATAATTTTCTACTTTATATTCTTACCGATGCATTTGTCACTTATCGCAGCTCCAATATAAATGCACCCTAATATTTAAAAACTGTAATTGACAATTCAATGACATTCAGAAAAACAGTTCATTGACAGCTTACCTACAAGTTTTTACAATTGAATTACTTGTCTTTCAAAATAAATCAATTTAAAGGTTAATTAATTGTGTTAAAATATGGTTATATCAATAACTGAGAAATGAGAATAAATGAAACATTGGGAAATGGAACGATTTTTTTTAATGCAAATTGATTGATCATCAATTCAGGACAAGTTTACAAATGTTCTACATTGTTTGAAAAAAAGAAAATAAATTTTAATTGCAGGTGTAGGTTTTGCAAAAAAAAACAGTTTTATCGAAGAATTTTTTTCTATTGCTCCGCCAGTCTCGGAATTGCAGCCGCTGAAAATGTGGTGAATATCTAAATTTAAATTGTTATAACAGAAATTCTATAACGTATATTTGTAATGCAGAAACACCAAACGTTAGCTGCCAACAGTTTTTATTAGTTTTAATACGTTTTCTTAAAATTAAAAAAAGTGACTTTTAATTTTTAAAAATTTTTGGTTATTTGCAAAATTCTAACAAAAGTTGTAAAAAAATTATTATAAAATAATATGTCAATTCGTTTATTCAAAACTTTCTCAAAATTGTTGAAGTGTAAGATCCCATCCAATTGTACAATTCTTCTGCAGTTTTACATTATTAATTCATAATAAATATTTTTATATAAACTTTCAGAATAAAGTCCTACGTAACATAGTAAGTGCTCCCTGGTATGTACGTAATAGTGACATTCATAGAGATTTATAAATTCCCAAAGTTATAAATGAAATAAGTAAATATGCCATAAAGCACAAAACTCGTCTAGAAGGCCATATAAATATTGAAGCTGCTCAGTTAATAAATAATCAGATTATTACAGGAAGGCTTAAAAGAAAGAGACCTTTAGATAATATAGTATAAAGTATAGATTTCCTTAAGGAAAGTACATAATACCTATACTCAAACCAAAGATAGAAAAAAATTAATTTTCAGTCAGTTCGGCTAGTTTTAATAAGGGAAGGGTGCGGTTTAGCTCGGTAAAAATCCAGCATACACTTCTGCTACGGGGCAGTTTGTATCTTTAGAAGAAAATATTGTTAATATTTTAATTAAAAAACTTCTTCAATTAAATTGGCAATTTACCTATTACAATGTTCTTCAAAAAATATGATTGAATTTTGTGTTATCAATTAGTTTTTATTTTAAAAAATTAATTATCATTATTTATTAGCATAATTTTACCAGATGCTAATTGCAAATTTATCTCTAACTTTTTTCTTAAGTATATTAAAAACTTCAATTCTTGAGAAACTCTATTTAAAATTTGTACAATAGTTCATTTATCAATTTTTCCCCTCACAGTGCAATTCTAATTCAATTTATTATTTTCAATTCTTTTAAAAATACTCTTGTAATTTAATAACTCTTATTAGTTTTAGTCGGTAATTTTCTTTCCAGTATCCAGTGAGCATTGTTAGTTTCCATACATTATCATAAGTTTGTCCTCGAAGTAATTTTCTATCGATTTCTTTTTAGAAAAAATTAAAAAAAAAATATTCAAAATAAATTTTAACTACTATACAGACTAAAAATTATTGTAAATTGTACTGTAAATGTAAAAATACGAATTTTCCTATAAAATAAAGGTAAAAATGAAAACAATAAAATCGTTTACTATATTTACTATATTACACCTGCTGCGATATGCTCTAAAGTCCGCCAAATTACAATAAAATAAAAACAAAATAATGAAAATATTTTTAAGTGCTAAAAATTGTATTTTAGTATCTATAGATTGCAAAAATGTTAATAATATTTTAGTTTTTGAATTTCTTTTTTTAACTTTAACCAGATTTCATACTAGGTACTGATAGATACTCTAGGTACTGATAGAGTATATGAAAACATATTCAGTTATAAAACTGCAACATCATCATCAAAATTAATATATTCAGTTTATTTTGAATGTGATGTGATGCCACTATATGTATATATATATATATATATATATATATACCCTTCTCAATATATATATATTTTATGTTCAGAATGTAATAGAAACCTAGATTCAGTAATTTTTGAATTAAATCAAATTACAAGATACAATAATAGATATATAATATAGATACAAAATACATTCATATATGTACTGCTATATATAGTTATAAAGAAACTGAAGATATAAAATATGTTAATTAAAGATTTTCCCTTTTTTTTTTTTTTGTAAGTATCTAACATTATATTGTTTTATTAATTCTGTCTAGTTAATTTTATATTTAGAGGGAAGATGCAATGTAATGTATTGTAAATACTTCTATCTGCAGTTATTGCATTTTTTATATATCTGCAATATTTTTACCTTTGGTTGCAGTTAATTTGAAATTTTTTTTACCTTTGGTTTTTCTTATTAAAGAATTGGTGGAAATTGCGTAAAATAAAACATTAACAATAGCAATAAAAGAAATATTTGTCTTCTGCATTTTAAATATATCTCAAGTACAATATGTTATGTATCTGTTATATCTGTATGTATATATTGGTAATATGATGGTAATGATTAATGTGAGAAAAATTTAGAGCAAATCAAAACTCAAAAAGTACTTAGATACTTAAATCTTGAAGATACTTATAGGGAAAAAGCAATGAAATACCATTTAATAACTTAAATAAAGAGTACCTATATGAAAAATGAAAATATTAAATCTATGTGAAAAATTTGTTTTAATTTTTTTTAACTGGTATTAAATTTAACTACATAGATGAAAAATTTTTATTTTTTTTTTTTTCTGTAAATAAAATTCATAAGAAATTGTTTTTTAAAAAAAAAAATATTTTATTTATTTATGATTATATTGTATATACAGACAAAAAGTATCTTCTAGATTTATTAGAAACTTTAAAATGTGATTTATTAGGAAAATATAAACAGGTAAAACGGATAAGATAAAAGTATATTACATATGTGAATAGTTGGTGTTATTAATATTTTTAAATTTTTCAAAACTTAATAAATAAAGTGCCTAGATTGACAATGGTATAAGTCCAATTTTTTTATTAAAGAGTTTTTAATATGGTTTTGTTCAGAAAAATATAATCTATTGATGGGTTTAACAACGGTGTAAATCTAAACAGTAGTTTGGAAATAATTTTGAAGAGAATATTTAGCTTTTGTGACTTTGATATAAAAGAGACGAGTTATATTCTCGTACTCAGCTTTCTTGACACCTAGCCCTTCTTATTTTTTTTATTTATTTACTTATTTTATTATAATTAGTACCAGGATAATAGCAAATATTGCCAGATATTATTATAGTTCTTTGTCATTTTCGACATTTGGTCTTCTTAAGTTAAATACTTTCTATTAAAAACAAATTAACTCCGGGAAATTCGAAATTATTTTAGGAGTTTGCGAGTAATATTATGGAATTAAAAGTAATTACAACTAAAATATTTTTATGAAGTAATTAGAATGTTAGGACATTAAGCTTATATTGAAATATTTGAAAAGTTGCCAAGAACATATAAATCTTAACTTATTCTTTTCATAATCCATATGCCCCTCAATATATAAGATCAAAGGCCCTTATTCAATATATAAGATTTTGCTACATTCATATTTAGTTAGAAGCTTGAAATTTTGAGACAGGCTATATGTTTCGAAATACGTATAAGTTATATACAATATATATACGGAAATGTATATATATATAAAAAAAAACTTTTGAATAGTCCGCGTTCAGAAGCTCAAGTAAGAGTTTGTTTTTAGAAGTTATTTTAAATTTACCCAAATCGTATACTCAAAACTTATTATAGAAAATTGTTTACTTTTGAAAATGTGATTTTTTAAAAACCCTTGTTTTTTTTCCATACTTGTTTTTGATATTTGATGAGATGAAAAAGTTTATTAAAAAGAATAGCAAATTTATTAGATCGTTATAAATATTTTATATTTATAAAATAACATTTTACTGTTTAATTGTTATATATTTGAAAATTTTAAATTAAATTGTTTTCATAATAGGTAGTTTAACTTTTAACTTATTGAGTCAATTATTTTAATAGTAATATAAGATAAGTCTAGTATATGTTACTTACATACTTACATAATAAATTATAGAAATGATTAATGAAATATTAAAAATAACAATATAAAATTATTAATATGCGAAAATATAAGCTAACATTAAATTATATTACATACTTCAAAACTTTACTTTTACTTAATTTTTTTTAAAATAACCAATACTTTTTATTAAATATTTAGATACTATACTACTACAATACAAAGTCTTCTATAGTTTTAGGGATTAAAATTGAAAAAAAATCTTTTAAAGGATCTTTAACAATTCAAAGACAACGTGTAAGAAACGTTCCTAAAATATAATTAAACTATTAATAATATTTTCCATGAAAGTTTAGTGACTTATAAAGTTATTTATAATTTTATAAGTTACTTAAAAAACAAGTTGTTCAAAATAAATTTAATTTTTTTAACGCCTGGGTGGCTTAACGGTTAGAATGCCGACCTTAAAGGCCCGGATTCGAATTTCAATGAAAGTGAAAAAACGTCAAATGAATGAATTAATCAATAATTAATAATTATATATCTTTAATAAAAAAATACATTAATAAAACAATATAAACAAATGCAAAATATAAACAAATAATTCAATTCAATAATATAATTCGCAGATAAAGTATGCTTTCTAGCGTACTTAACTGTTAAAAATATATCTAATCCATATAAATTAGGAAACTTTGCTCATGCAAATGATTATTAATCATAATTTATGATAAGAATTTCAGCACTGAGATAATTTCTTTTCTATTGAGAATTTAATCGTACGTCAATTGATAAATTGTGATCTGCTTTACAAATTACAAATCAGTAAATAAATTAAATACGAAAACTTAAGAAGTTACAATAATTTAATATTTAAATAGTATTATAAATTTAATATTAAGCGAATTTAGGGCTAATATATTGACACGAACAAGATTGGAATGCTGCACAGTACAATTCGTCATATATTAATTGCTTCAAATTGTAAGAATTGATCCAAAATAAATTTGTGAGATATGCGATGAGTTTTGAGTAATTTACAAATTTAAGTTATCAAAATTTTATATCATTATAAGTAATAGAATCATTTGATAAATATTACAAGACCGATAACTGTAGCTATACAACAAACTAGCAAATTTACGACAGAAACTTGAAAATTGCGGAAGTCATCTAAATTTAATTTTTAATTTTATACTTAATTTTATTATTTTAAACTTGGTGTCATTATATTTTTTGTATTAATTTTAGTTAAAATAAAAATAATATAATTTTTCAATACCATCAATTATAATTGACAACAACTTTGAAAATTGATGACAACTTTGAAATAAATCATTTTACAATACTAATTTAATTTACTATATTAACAAAAATCTTTTGATTTTCTGTAATTTTCTATAAAATTTATTAAATTTTTTAATATGATTTCTTATATGTTTTTTTAATTTAATCCGAATTTTGTTTAACTATTTAAAAACATAACCTCAAAAATATATATTAACCTAATTTACAATATTACATTTAAAGAAAATTAAATTTTTTTAGCAATTTTCCAAGGTTTCAAATCATTTCATTAACTTGTCTTTTTTTTCATTATTTGAATGATTTTGACACTTCATCAATTTAAATTAAAAAAAAAAAATAAATTTTCCATGTCAAATGCATGTCATATGTAAATTTTTTTATTTTAATTGTGAATATTGTTTTAAACTAAAAATTGAAGTTGAATTTTAATTTGTTAGCTCTAGATTCAAGAAACAAGATTTAAAAAAACTAAAATAAAAAAAAATATTGTAATAACATTCAATTAATAATATGTAAATTTTTTTTTAAAATAAATAATAAGGAAAAAGAAAAGGAAGAAAGTGCATATACTGACTGCATGCTCAATTAACGCTTCATCAAATCGATATAAAAAAAATATGTTCATAAAAAATTGATTCTATTCAATTTCCTTTTCTCTATTTTGTGTTAATTTTATAAATATATATATTTCATATGTTATATATTAGATATACAATTAACATAGTTATTGTTAATGTTATAAATCATATCTTATTGGTTATCATATTAATAATTTTTCAATAATAAATTATAAATTATGTATAATTTATTTAAAGAGATCAGTTTGAAAATTTAAAATTTATTTAAAACAAATATAAAATTGCTATATTAAATGTCAAGCAATGTCAAGCAATTCTTTGCAGTTATTAATAAATGTAATTTATGACATATGGATTTTGACAATTGTTAAAGGAAGAGAAATGATTTATTGTAACCATGTAATATGACCTCTTCAAAAATATATTCACCAGTTAAATTTTTAAGTTTAATAATTTTTAAATTGTGAATAGAATTAATGTAAATAGAAAAAATTCATTAATAAATGTAAATGATTTATAGATGTAAATGTAAAAATGTTTTGTCTAAAGCTAAATTTAAACCTTTTAAAAAAATATTTAAAAAAAAAAACAAATTAAATAAAGGATTAAAACTATTAAAGAGTATTAAGAGTATAAAAAATTTTCAAGGTTTGATTTTTCAATGGAACGTCTTTTTAAATTCCTATTTTGAATTCAGTTTCGCATCGAAAACTAATATTGTAACTGAATGATTTCTAGAAGAGGTGTGTTTGTTAATAATGTAAAAGGTCAACTAGATAATGTAGAACAAGTTAGTGCAATGATCTTGTTGTGATAAATAATAAGAACTAATACCGTCCTGTGCTCGAAATTCGAGCTATTGTTGCGTTTGCATCTCCAAAACATTTCCATAACAAATTTATATTGTGTAATTTATGTTACACAAATCTTATCTAGTTTTTATCAAATTTTTATGTTCTGTAAGACTAAAATCGTACCAAATGTAAGTAAATTTAAAAAAAAATTATTCTTCATTACACTTGTACTGCCGCATACTAGAAACCGAAAGTTGCATTATTGTATTTAAATTCATAAAATTAATTTAGATCTTAATTTTTTAATTTATTTTAGGTATTATAGGTAATTAAAATGTACATCGAATATTTCAATTTCGATTGGCATTGTATTTAAATTTATAATAGCGATTAATATCGAAATTTATTTTAATTTACGTTGTATAGTTAATTGAAAAATCATAAATACATGTCACTTTTTTTCTACTATTCCTCTATCCGTTTAATCAGTTGTGACAAGTTCATAAAAGGTGTATTTATAAAAAAAAAAAAAAAATTTATTCCAAATATAATTGTAAATAAGTGAACCAATTTTTTTTTAATACTGAAAAATCGATTAACAAAATTAAATTCGATTTTCTTAATGAGTTTTGACAGCAGAAAGTAAAATTTAATAAATTTTGAAAACAATTTTATAGAAATAAAACAAATTTTATTTTGAGATTTATTTGAAATTTAATTTAGTCGGAATGTACAAATATAATTCGCTGCTCATTGTAGCGGTATTGAATAACAAAAAAATTGATAGTTTATATGATTGATTTTTCCAAAATTTGAAATATGCTTAAAGCAGTCTTGGGTACATTTTCGACTAAAATGGAAATCATTCTCAATCACATATTTTTTATTTTTTTGAACGTGTTAACTGTTTTATTCTTAGGTTGACAATTTTGTCTTTCCTCCCGGAGACATGAGGTAAGGTATAAGTAAGGTATGTAATAAGCTACTATGTACTATGTAGAATTAAGTTAAAATTGATTTTTATGATATTTAGAAATATGGCTTAGATTTCAATAACTACAATTCTATTTGTTACAAAATTATAATAATTTTATCTTCCGTATCTGCGAGTTATATTATTCAATTAAATTATTATTTGAAATAATAATATAGTCCCTGCTAAAAATATTAAAAATTTGAATTAAGAAATTTAATACATCCCATGTTTTCATATATTTTGTAAAACATTTAATTGAATGAATAAAAAGTAAAAATGTATTTAATAACTCTTAGAAAATCAATAGAATTACTTTTTTTTAAGACAAAATTGTATTTCACAAGCATTTTTTAGATACAAAATAATTACCTTTTCCACAAGGAATAAAAATGTCCTTGGAATTCGCAAACAAATATATATAACTAAATATTCAGTATATTAATTTTTTTTAAAGGGAAATAGAATGTATGAATGTACGCCACCCATTAGGGTTTTTTCTTCAAAATTCTTTAGGTTATAGTGTGAAATCGAAACACACTAAAGTCCCAGAATTTTAAATGAAAGTTTAGGTTAAGATGAATTCTACAAATGTAGAGTTGTCTTTGAATCCAAAATAAGAATAAATTAAAAGTAATAGTGGATTAGAAAAATCTATGGATTATTTAGTTAAATTAAGGCAAAGATAATGAATACAACATTTAGTTGTATTCATTATCTTTGATTAAGGTAATTTAGAATTAATAATTTTAGGGGTTTGAATGAATTTCGAAAAGTTTTTTAGATATTTTGCATTAGAATGTTTAAATTTAACATTAAAACTAACAAATGAGCAATACAGTACAGTTTTTGTAAATTTTTGAGCTATTATTCTTTAATTGCCTTTGTGAGCAAATCGTTTTAGAAATATCAATGAAATGTTAGCCATAATCACAAATTGCAACTCAATTACTATAGATATCAACTATACGTACATTGTGGATATATATAAGAGTGCGTTTATTTTGGAACTGAGATAAGTGATAAGAGCATCAATAAAAGCATAGTGTAAAAAATTTATATTGTTTATCGATGATTAAAGCGATGCTCCAATATATAAACACTTCTATTTAAGTCATGTATTCAGTTTTCTACCCTTTGCTCTTATCGACGCTCTTACCACTTATCACAGCTCCATCATAAACGCACCCTAATAAATTCCATCTAAAATCCATTCCTTAAAATCCAAGTCATTTTAAATAAGACATTTTCTTCAATAAATCTTTTGTTAAAAGTCATTTTGGCAAATGACATTAGCCAAGATACCTTTTTACAAATTAGATTCAAACAAACTGGGAAGCTCTCCCATAAATTCCTTTGCACTAAATTTGAGTCACATAACAATTTGTATTTTATTTAACACATTTTGTGCCTCAAATTTTATCTTATTTAAAATAGCTTACATAATTGATAATCCAAAAGTGCCCTTTCCATTTTATAACACATTTTCCCACGTAAGCAATTCTTTCAAATATAATTATAATTTTATGTTTAAAAAAAAAGGGTCTAATTAATTATAATTGTGAATCATTAACTATAACTATACTTTTACTTTTAATCATAATATCCTAATAAAATTCACAATAACAAAATTTGAATAAGCAAAGAAACTTTTGATAGCAAATAAAAAAAAAAAAAAAAAATTTAATGTGAATGACCACAAAATAAACAAACGCACTATATGAAAAATGATTATATATATATATTTCTTTTAATTTATATATTTTTTAAATTGATTTTTATTTAATTTTACCTTTAGTAACACAATGAACTAAAAATGTAATCCATAAAAAAATTTTTATTGTTGTAATCCATGTAAATTCCATATTTGGTTGATCTCCAAATGCAGTTTAACTGGATTTCATAGACAGCTCAAATTTAAAAAAAAAAAATTAAATATAAAACACAATTTAATTTTTATGAAACTATGAAAATTCAAGTCTTTCCATTTGTTAACTTTTTTATATCTTGTAGATAGTTTAGATAGAAGTTTTATATATTGTAGATAGATTTATGTTTTTGTTTTTTATTTTTAGGCTTCTTTAGTTTCCCTTAAGATTTTTTTTTTTTTTTAAGTTTGTTGGTTTGTATTTTGATTACTTTTAGTATTTAATTTTAATTTTTTTTTTTGTTAATTAATTATTTGTTTCAATTTATAATACTTTTATTTGTTAACAATTTTTAATTTTTTATCTTATTTTTTTTTATTGTTTAATTAAATTTAATTAAATTTTACTTTTTTTTTTAATTATACTTAATAGTTATTCACAATATTTTTTTTTTAATTAATGAACACAATTTGGATGTATTAATTTATTAAATTAAATATATTTTAATTTAAATACGTGCTCCCTGTGTTTATAATTTATTAATTGGATTGTATACTTTTAATTAATATTCAATAATGCAAATTTATTGCAATAATCGAAATTGATTTATGAAATAATCGAAATACGTGACTGTTTTCCGAAATTACAGTTGATATTAATTTTTTGAATTTTTATATATATTTATTATTTATAATATATAATTTTCATTTTCATTCATTATTTTTTTTGAATTTCCCAAAAAAAATTTTATTTGAAAACTTTTACCGTTTATTAACGTTTTTTTGTTTTTTTTCTAATCGTTTTTATTTTTTTTTATTTTACCGTTATGCATAAAAAATTAAACGATTTAATATGCTTATAATATAGGTAGGTAAATTTTAGTTCAAATTTTACGGTACATTAATTAATAAAATTTTCCTTCACTTCCCGTTACTTCCAAAAAACTATTTTTTTTTTCTAAATTACAATTAAATCAGAAAATATTGTAAAAAAAAAATTAATACTAGAGATATGTACTTAAGATTCAGTTCAAATGTATCTTAAGATATATTATTTTGTAAATAATTGTTAAAAACAAAAAATTTTTAAAAAGAAATTATCCTTTAAAATTGCGCAAAAAATATTTTAATAGTAGTGAAAAATTAAATTGTAATTAACTACTATTTAATTAGATATATATATATTTTTTTTGTTTTTTTTTTTAATTAAATTTAAAAATAATTTGAAACCATCGATATCCGTACAATACGTCTAACTTGACTTAAAGATGAAATTAAACTAAACCAAATTAAGTAAGTATACAATTTAACAGTTATTATTATAAATTTGTTTTCTTTTACATAGTTTTTTTTTTGTTTTTTTTATTTTTGTTTTTCTACTAGTTTTACCAGTCAGTTTAAAATAAAGATACACATATATGTATATATATGAAAAATATATAATATAATGAAAATATAAAATGTGATATAAAGAAAATACACTTAAAAATAAAAAAAGAGAAGAAAAATCATGGAATTATGAAAATTGTAACATAAAAAAAAATTTTATATATATATACATATATGTATGTTGCTAATATTGTATTAAAAATAATAGTAACCAAATCTTAAAAAAAAAAAAAATATGTACAAAGACAATTCATAAAAATATGAGCATAGTGCATGAATAGTTAAATGAAAAGTTACAATAAACAGAATAACAACAAGAAAGACTGTATGAAAATTTCTTTAATATTATGATTTGTAAAAAAATATAAAAAATATGAGACAACAGCCAGAAATTATTATATGACAAAATTTTTTAGTTAAACCAAATTATTTTAAGATACATTTTATCATTTAATTTGATATCAGTTTATTCGTTATCCATTAAGGCCCTCCTTTTGCATTAACAACTTTTCACTAATCAAAAAACTGAATGATAAAATTTTGAAAAAGTTTCGTTGCATCAAAATATGTATAAGTGGTTCAGAATCAATAATCAGATGTTTTTATATATAAAAGTTTTTATTTTATTATAATATATATTATAATAGCTACCTATGATATTGTATAGTAGAATTATTTCGATGATATTGCCAAGAAAAAAAAATTGTAGGAGATCTTCAACTGTTTATTCCTTTGTCATTCAAATTCTAACATAAAGAAATTAGATTTACGTAAACGTAAGACATGCTTCTGCTCTCTTTAAACTTCTACTCTCCCTTATCCGAATCCTACATTAATTATACGACTCCCTATCAAAGTATAACTTCCTATCTATAAACCTATGGCTTAAAAAAAGCAAACTTATCATGATTATATCATGCTTTACACATCTTTAGTGCAGGGGCAAATTAAATAAAGTTGAAGTCTTAATACATTTCTTTTGTTAATTTGAGTTTCTTAATTTCGACCAAAGACTCTAATAATTGATTTTCATTCGTGAAGATGAAGTTGAAGACCACTACCTGTTATAAAGCATAAAAAACGTAAAATAAAATTTTAAACAACACAACAACAACATTTTTACTATCTTATAAAAATGTTAAAACATAACATGAAAACCATTAGGATTTTTTTAAAAATATTTATGCCTATTGCTAACAACCCATTTAACATTTTGGTATTCTTTTAATTAAAACTTTTTTTTTTAAACCTTTCTGTAGTAATTCTGCGTTTGGGAATGAAATGTTAATTTTTAATTAAATAAATAGCAGCTTAAATAAACTACACAATATGGCACATGGAAATTAAACTTGAAATTTTTCTTAAAGTTTCTACCTTAAGTCTTTTGTATTTTTTTAATAGAAATTTGAATGTCAGCGTTCTGTAGAGCTGCTCCTCGTTAAAAATTTAATTAAAACAAAAAATTTATTATGTATTAAGGTACAGCAATTTTTAAGGTTTTGATTTGTTTATATTTTTTTCTAAAAAAGTGCAATAATTGATAACAATAACAAACTTTACTAAATTTAGTATAAAAATTAATACAGGTGTATAACAGGAGTATCTCAAATTAAATTACAAATAAATCATATGGTAATTCAAATTTAAAAAGTTTATCTTAAGTATTATTAATATTCTTATTAATTAGTTATGCATTTCAATTATAATTAATTTTCTTGTAAGAATGTCAAAATAAAACAAAAAAATGTAGCACGGGAATCATATTAAATTTTTAATCCACAATAACTTTACACAAAACAGTTACAAAACAATAAAATCATTAAAAAATAGCGGGATTTTTCTTATATATTTTATTTTTATTTTTTCATTCGCATTTCTTATTACTTCCAGTTAAACCGCTTTAGTTGAAATTCAATCAAATCGACCACTGACAAATTCAAATTTGAAATATAAAATGATGACCAATAGAGAGAGAGAGAAAGAGAGTAACGTTGAGAGAGCAAAATATGATTTACAAATATATCTTGAAAATGAAAAACCAAATTGATAAGAAGAACAATGAAGGAAAAATTGCACTTGCACCGTATTAAAGAAACCAAGCAACAAGTGATACCAGTATACCACTCTTTTTCTTAAAATAATGAGAGAGATTTTTGTTTTAATTGTGGCTGAATACAATTCACTCAATAAATTCAGCTTAATATAATATGTATGTTTTTCTCTCTTTTTTTTATTTTGATTATTTTTTCTTAATTTGTTTTGATTCTTGATTTGGTGTTATTTTTTTGGAATCAAAACAAATTAAGAAATAATAAGAAAAAAATAAAAACAAAAATAATTTAATAAACATCTGCTTATTCGAAATATTTACAGGTGATTCACGTGCAAAACACTTTGCATTGTGCTCATTTATTGAACTTTATGATTTTAATCTCAATTTATTACAGCTATTTTTGTTTTTTATTTTTATATTTTCTTTTTTTATAAATGAAAAATTCCATTTTCATATTTTAGCGGTTCTTTTATTAGGAAAGACTGATGGAATAATGAAAATTTTTGAATTGTTGTTGTTGTTTTTTTTTTATTTTGACTTGACATTTGAACGAATCAATTATCAATATAAAATTGACAGCAGTGATTCTATTGATGATGATGATTGATAATGATCGAGATCATTCCATATGAATTTAATAAAATTTTAAAATTTGGATTTACAGTAAAATAAACGGTATATTTCTTTTTTTTTCTGTATTTTAAACAGATAAGTAACATAAATAAACACCTAATTATTTAATAATTTATGTATATTAGAAAGAGAAGAAAGAGGGAGATGAAAATAAAAAAAAATCAAAATAAAAAATAAAACAAAAGATGAGTATAAAATGCATTAGATGAGATGTGAAAGTGGAATGTTAAATATGTAATTATTTAATTTAAAAATAAAAATATAATTTTG
This sequence comes from Dolichopus griseipennis, assembly GCA_963082915.1. Classification (NCBI taxonomy): domain Eukaryota; kingdom Metazoa; phylum Arthropoda; class Insecta; order Diptera; family Dolichopodidae; genus Dolichopus; species Dolichopus griseipennis. The sequence goes on from OY720441.1 coordinate 40,389,332, forward strand.
TATTAATAATTTGATGATGTATTAAAGATATTGTTATAATTTTTTTTTTATTTTTTTTAAGATAACAGTAAATTTGGTATTGAAAAGTAATACTTCTTTGTACTAGATATTATTCTTAAGACAAGATATAATAAAAATTTGACATATTAAGGGCAAATATTTGGACAACAAAACCAAAGTACCAAATGCATTAGTTAATTAAGTAATCAATAATAAGTTTTTGAATTAAAGTTATAATGCAATTAATTGAATGACTTTTATTTAACAAATAATATAGAACCTATATACTCTAAATTGAAAATGATCTTTATCTTTTTACAAGTTTTATATTTGATGTAAGTACTGATTCATATGTAGGTTCAGCTAAATTTAATAGCAAAGTACTTAAAACAAATCGTAATCTTTATAATTATGTATGTAATTAGTAATATTTTTTACAATTTTAAGAGTGTAAATTTATATATAGTTGGACCCCTGTGCTTTTTTTTTTAAAAGGAAAGTATTTTAACTCTTTTAGCATTAGATACCTAATACTGTCATTATGAAGTACTTTGTAATACCGAGTTACTTTAGAAAATTTTTTAATTCTTCGACAAATATTTAAATTACGTTTTGTATAAATAAATATTGCTAAAAAAATAAAAATTCAGGTTTTTAAAAATTTATTTTTGAACGCGTTACTAATTTAATTAGTCAGAAACTAAAAACTTATCTTTTTATTATTTTAAAATTTTTCTGAATATCATCCCGGCTTTCCTATTACAATTTGAACAAAAATAAATTCAATTCATATTAAGGTTTTCTTTTTATTTATTTGCATCTATTTCAAACACATATCTGTTGCTGTTCTATCAATTCGCACTGTTTAGTTTATGTATATAGACCAGTTCCAAAATTTGACGTTTTATAAAATGAACAATAAATTTTATGATGATATGTTTTTATTGTGTAAGACTAAAATCGTACCAAATGTGAGCAAATTTAAATAAAATTGTACTTTTGACTTACACAAAAAAATACATTGACAGCCCGTGGAACTATTCTATACTGCACTCATAATTCAAATTAAATGTTTTGGTTCTCTCATCTGTTTGCCACTATTTCTTAAAAAGTCGGTTTGTATTTTGTTATGAAAGTGTCGGTATGTACATTTACAATATTGAATTATATATTCTTCTCTTTCTAAAATTTTGTGTTAAGGAAAACTGTTATAAGTACAATCACCTATACTCATTACTTTATCAAGTAACTTAGTATTACTTAAAAATACATGTAAATCTCAGAAATTAATTAAATTTGATTTTAATTACTTCTATAATTATTTGTTGATACTTAAGTATTTTACAGTAATTAAGTACCAAGAAATATTTAATTATCAAGAATTCAATGATTTTCCAAGTATGAATTCAAAGTATTTTGCAAATATTTTCATTCATAAAATCCAATATAATATACTATAGTTCACTAAAGATTCAATATGATATGAGTTTGAAGTGAAATTTGTATGATTTTCAATCCCAGAATAGTAATGAAAAACAAGTAATGAAAAAAAACCAAGGGTTTTTAAAAAAGCACATTTTCAAAATTTTATTGTATTACATACTGAGTTTAACTTTGGAAATATTTACTTGGAAATAGTTACTGCTTACTTATAAAATTTACTGCTAACAGTAAAGTTTTTATTTTAAAGTTATTATAGCCCTTCAATGGGGAAGGTTGCCAAGTTTCTCAAGGATCTAACTTCATTTACCTCCTCCCCCTCCGCCCCCCTCCATGTTTTTAGGATCAAATAATTAAATTGTGAATTCCACAAAAATTTGGAATTTTAATTAGAATTATACAATCTAAGCAAAAATGGGTAAAACTGAGAGACACTTTCTTCAATTTAAGGAACCACTTTTAAATTTAAGAAAAACCTTTAACATATGTTAAAATATAATGTTGGGCCTTTAAATTTTGCATATTAATAAAAAAAAATTCGACAGGTATTCAAGTTTTAGGTGCTTAAAAATAGCAAAATTTAAATTTTCGAGCCCTTATAGCTCCTAAACAGGGAGCTTGACAAAAAAATTTTGTTAACCGACTCCTACTAATATTTGAGGATCTAACTTCTCCCAAAATTTCAAGACCCTAGCTTGAACCGTTCGGAAGATATGTGTGGCCAAAATTTTTGCAAAAATTGAGTTTTGTGTAATGTTAAATTTTAGTACCGTATGGCAACTCTAAGCATTTGTCTTTTAAAATTTTATAAAGTTTATAAAACCAGCTATCGTTTGCCGTTTCCAGATTGAAAATATATCTAACACAACTCTTGTTATAACAATTTAAATATAGGGCTTTTTCCAACTTTGGGGGGCTGTAGCCCCGTAACAGGTGGGGCTACAGAAAAAAATTCTTCTACGAAATTATTTTTTTTGCAATACCTATCCGTGTTTAAAATTTTTTTACTCTATTTCAAACGGTGTAAAAGCTTTTGTAAACATACGGACGGACGGACAGACGGACGGACAGAGTGAAGCTATATAGGCACATTTTTACAAAATTTTTTGAAAATATGCTAAAAAGCATCGATTAAGTAATTAAGCAAACAAATTTTTTTAAAACATAATTATTTTAATTAATTAAAATTTGATATAACAAAATTTCTTTTAGATGTACATATTATATTGTTGATGTATGTAACGGCTAGTTGTCACTGCTCGTGTGAACGGAGCGATTTCAAACCCAAGTAAAAGATAAAATAAAATTTTTATCAAGTTTTTGACTAGATTTAGGGATGGTACGGATGGTCATTGAACTCAAATTAATGTAATTAAAATTAAAAAAATAAAAAACAATAATTTTATTAAAAAAATTAACTCACATAGGGAACCTTTACTTAATATAAAAATAAATTCCTGAAATTAGAAATAGTTCTTCTTTATATTAACCTTAATCCAGCAATATACTTTAATATTTCAACGCAAATTAGCCATATATATAATATAAGAACAAAGCAGCGTTTATTCCTTAGAGTGAATTGTTTTATATTACAAAATTGATCATATTATTATTATACAATTACATAAAAATCATAGGAAGTAAATTTCATTTTAAATTTCGTCTCATTTTCTTTTACAACTTTTGTAATGTCTTATAATTTTTTATGATAGTCATGTAAATTTGTTGGTATCACATAATACCGTAATTAAAATTCAAAATTATGTTACTAAAGATGAAAACTTCTCTTCAAAATCTGTTGAACTGATAAAAAACCAAAACAGTTACAACTTTAAACCTAGAAGAATCACTTTATCATAAAAGTAACATGCAGAATAGTAATAAAATTATGAAAGTTTCAAAATTTTTAAATAGAACAAAAATTTTAGTCAACCAAAATTACAACATTAATAATAATAAAGTATAAAATATCTGGAAGATGATAATATAAAAAAAAAGAATTATTATATTATTATATTTTATTAAGAATATATCTTTAGTTTTAGTTCTGCTTTGTAAATTACAAAATTTCTTAAAAAAAAAAAATTAAGATTTTCTCTTTTCTTTTGCAATTAAAACAAAAAAAAAACCAAAACATATTATGGTGTAAACTTTTTTTTTGCTTATTGCTTAATTTTTTTGTCAACTTATTTATTAGTTTAACACTTTATTTAACATTTCCTATACAACATAGAATGGAGGAAAAATAAAAATATTTAAAACAATTTGAATTCATCACCGTAGGGTAAAAAATGTCTTTGCATCATTTTATATTTTGATAACATCATTTTTAAAAATCACAAATTTTATGTTTTGTGTGTGTCATTTTTAAAATTATTTAATTTTTTTTTTTTTGGAAATGGGGTTTTTTATCGGATTGACTGTCAGGAATTTAACCCATTTTTCATTCTCATTAAAATTAATTTTAATATTTTTTTTTTTAAATAATAAAAGTTTATTTAACTACTGGAGAGCTCTCGGAAATCCGTTCAGACGGAATTCTGTTTTGTCGAAATCAAGTTATTTTTATAATATTCAATTTCTTTAAATTCGACCATGGGTACTAAATTACAAGTTAGTTAGCCCTTTATGAATAGGCGAATTTCAGAAAACTGGATTTTCAAAAATTTGATTTTAAAAAAAACTGGATTTGAAAAAAGAACAAGATTTGAAAAAAGCTAGACTTTAAGAAACTGGATTTGGAAAAAAACTAGTTTTGTAAGAAACTTGATTTTTAAAAAAACCGGATTCAAGACAATCTGCATTAATATAAACCGGCTTTTGCAAAGTAAATCCTTAATGTTAATGATACTATCAAATCACAAGTTAATTCGCCTTTTATGAATATGTAAATTTAAAAAATCGTATTAAAAAAACTGGATTTTAAAAAACTAGATTTTAAAAACGTGGATTTTAAAAAACTGGATTTGATAACAAGATTTTAAAAAACCCGGAAATAAAAAAAAAAAATATTCTAAGTCATTTGGATTTTATAAAACCGGATTCGAGTCAACCTGGATTAAGATTGGGCAACTTTTGGAGAGTATTCCCTTAATTTTACGGTTGTTATTATTTCAATGTTTTTTTTTTTAATTTTTCTCTGGGTTTATATTGGTTTAAATATATATATATATATATATATATATATATATATATATATATATATATATATATTTGAAAATTATATTAAAGGTTACTTCAAGACTATAATAACAAGCACTTTGGATTGAGTTAAATAATTAAATCTGTACTAAGTTTGAAGCTAAATAAATCAGTTACAATAAAATTTCTTTATCATATTAATATAAGATAATAAAATTTATTTTAGTTGTAGATGTTCCATAGCCAGAGCCGGCTTGATAGGGTGTGCGAAGGTGCGACCGCACCCGGCCCCGCACTTTGGAAGGCCCCGCACTTTGGAAAGTTTATATAATATTGTTATTAAATTCAAGACAAAAATTAGAAATTTACACAATACAATTAAAATTTCCTTCAATTGAAACAGTTACTTAATTTCCTTCAATTAAACAGTACAAACATTAAATTTTTAGAATGCCTTTTTAAACCTAAAAAAATGTTTACATTATTATTTTTGTTAATTTAAATTGGAAAAATTTAGTGGCTCCCGATTGGTGGAAATACAAATTCAAACTGTTTTTAAAGAAAATTCAAATTTATTTACATAGTTGGCTTTGTTTTTAAAAATATTGGAAAACCAAAAGACTTTGGAACTTTGTTTTTTTTGGCAATTAAAAGAAAGTACATACAATTTATTATTTGTGTTTTTATTTTAATGAAAAAATTAAAATAAAGATACTAATGATTTCCATTTTTCAAAGTTATAATTGCATTGCAGTTTTCAAAATACTGGTAGAAAATTGTTATATATATGTATATAGCTATGTATATTTTTATTTAAGTTATGCAAGTTGGTAAATTACTTATTGAAATATGTTATAGGTTATAGCTATATGCAACAATGTGATGTTAATCATATTTTATATTACTAATTTATTATAGCAGATTCCAATGTCTTAGGTTGAAAAAAAGCAAAGCAAATTAATAAAAAAAATAGCCCCGCGGTTAACCTCGCACATGGCCCCGCAAATGTTCAAGCCGGCGCTGTCCATAGCTTATTGAATATTAGATAAAATACATTGAGAATTATAAATTTTGAGCAAGCGCCATTGCCTTATCTTTCCCAAAAACACATTTCTTAAAAGAAAAGTTTCTATGTGCTGTGAAGAAAGTATTTTACAGTATTAAAAAAATTGAATAATAATTCTTTAAATATTGTATAAAATTTAATGTTTTGTATTAATAATAAATAATTTTTCATTATAAAAAACTTGAAAGTATTACCACTGTAACCATGGTAACGGTGAAAATATTGTTTAAATAATTTTCAGATTTTCTTAAAGTTTGGCCTATTTTATTTTTTAATTCTAAATGTTGCACAATATTCTTTAAAAATTTTATTACTTTATTAAAATCACTGAAATTTGTGTTTTTTTTTTAATTTTTAAAAATTTTGAACTTCTCTTAGTAAATTTGTTATGTAACAATTAATGTCTTTTCCATCTTAAGAAAACTTGTAGTAGTAAAATAGATACTGTTAAAGATTTCGAAAATTTAAATTATATCAAATTTTGTAATATGGAATTGTTAAATTTAAATTTATGTAATGACAATATATTAAAGCAAATTTATTAATTTTAAAAAATGTTTTTCAAAATTATTTAACATATATTATTTTTTGTTTTTAAATTTACAAATAATTTATTTAATTGTATAATTTTTTTTTTGTATTAATTTATTTTATATAATAATTTATAAATTAACATTGATAATATTTTGTATACTTAAATATTATGTAATTTTTAATTTTGCTTCTACTTAAATAAAAATATTTTGATTTTGAACAAACTTTATGCAAATATGCTTGGCCCTTTGGGTATTACATAATAATTTTATATGAGGGTCCGGTTCTTTATGATGGTAGATGAAATACAATAGGTACAATATGTAGCCCTTATATTATTTATCTCATCTCTAGGACTAAAGGTGATTTTCTATCAACTATTTTAGAGTTGTCTGAAAGCTCAGCTTTATATTACGTACAAAGTTGTAAAAGGTTTTTTTTAATATTCCGTAACGTTCGGGACGCTGTTGAGAAAGAAGTTGTTGAAGAAATAAGTTGAAGTTGATAGATAATTCGAAAACTGAAATAAGAGTTGGAAGTCTGAAATTTACGAAAATACATAACACAGTATAACACAGGATTTAATTAATCTTTTATGCCCAAACAGAGGACCTAGAATATGAAAGTTATTCAACATGATTATATAGACATTGACTTTTATATTTTAGAGTTTTAAAATTTCCCTACACACCGGAACAGTGAATTTGAGTCATGGCCCCCAAACAAAAGTTATAGAGGTCGCCAAGACCAATGATATCCCAAATCATTTGAGGATATTAAAGAAAAGGCCTAAAAGAGATTTTTGGAATCAAAAAGTTTCAATTCTAACAAATCTGAAAGTACTCCATTTTTTATAATACATAAAAAAGACTAAAAGTGTTACTCGGGACCCAGAACGTGCCAAGGACATATTTCCCTAAATAGTAACTCTAATAGCCTTTTACCGCAAGTCTCTAGGCCATCCAAAAGTGCTCAATTTTTTTTAATATAAAAAAAGGGCTAAAAGTGATAAAATAGATATTCAGGACTCGAAAACTTCCGTAGTTCGATTTTTCTAAATAGTTTCTCTATCAGATACTAGATACTTTATCAATTGCCTTTTTCCCCAAGTCTGTAGCACATCTGGAAGTGCTTTATCTTTTATATAAGTGAGTGAGATAATCGTAACGTATACATATACTGTATACATATTTAACCTATATGATAGATGGGCACAATAGAAATATTCTAAGCTTTATTAATTTAAAATTAAAAAATAATATTTTATTTATTATTAAAATTTTTATTCTTATTATATAGAAAAAGACTGAATTGAAAGTTCCCATTTGTTTTAACAGCAGTTCATTAAATTTGAACAATTGTTATTAGGTCTAAAAATATTTCATTTAATTCAAAAAACATTCTAAAAGTTTCAAATCGCATTTATTTAACAACTTACATACAAGTCCATAATATGTATTACAAAAATTGTAAATCAAAATATAAAAATTAATTAGTAAATTACAACAATAATACCTATAAAACAAATAACAAATAAAATCAATTTAATATTAATTATCGTAAAAAACTAATATCGTAATTCATAAAATAATTTTAAATTAAAAATTTCTTATATAAATTAAATATCGTAATATTTTAAACAAAATTGAATTTCATTTTCTGTCATTATCCAATTCAGGAACCAATTTGTAAGCACTATGCGGTAAATTATTATTTAAATTATTTTCAGCTAAATAACCAGCATATCTTAAATATGGTTCACGTCTAGGATACGATTTTAAGCGAAAATTAAAACCATTGATATTATTAAACATTCTGAAAATATGGTAATAAAATTTAATATTTTGTTTTTATTAAAAAAAATTTTTATTTTTGAATATATTTTAATTAACTTACTTATTTTTATATATATCAAATATTGGTATAACAGTTATTAATGGTGGTTGAAAATAACGGTTAATATCAATTCGATAAATTGTATTGCCTTGTCTTAAATACAATGATTCATTTTGATAAACAGTGTTACAGAGTGCAGTCACAGTTTGATTTGAAATATTTAGAAATGTTACTAGAAAAAACTAAGTATTTGTAAAATTAAAACAACTTGTTTTTAATTTAATATTTTTTTAATTTTACATATTAATTTTAAAATAATTTAATTAATAAATACCATTTTTAATATGACAAATTTCATTTTAAAAAAAATTTTTTTTAATTAATCCGAGTTTTATTTTGAAAATGTTGTTATTATAATGTTTAAATACATACTGAAATCATTTATTAAATCATTGACTTTCAATTTCTTTTGTTTTAGGGAAGGGAGGTACTGATTGTACTAAAATGTCCAAAAAGAACAATTAACCCGCAGTATTTTTTTATTTCTATGGAAAACTATTTCGCTATTTATTGCTTTTGTATATTCACAATTTAAAAAATTTTAAGTTAAATGGCCTAATGGAATTTTATATTGTATATACATATATATATATAAATTTTTTATAATTATATAAAGGTATATATACATAATTACCTTCTAACATTTTCGATTATTTTGTCACTTATGAATTTTACAGTTATACATTGTCAATTGACCTTAGAAAATTCCAATGATTTGAAAATAAAAGTGAAGATTTAGAAAATTAAGTTGATAGTTTAAAAAAGGAAATTAATTTAAGATATTATTACATAAATCAGCACCCTGTAAAATGACAATTTTTCCTTTGACGTAAAAAGTTGGATCCGGTAAATCGTCCACATTAACTTTAAATCAGCATCCTGTAAAATGTCAATTTTTCCTTTCACGTAAAAAGTTGGATCCGGTAAATCGTCCACATTAACTTCTGTCGAATTTAATGAAATATTAATGTTAATATTGTAGCTTAATATTTGGTAACAGTTTTTAGTTTTTTTATATAGGTACTCGTACTTTGTTTTAGTTTTGTATTGAAAGAATATTAAAATATGAATTATTAATAATTTACAATTTCTTTTTAGCACATTTTCAAAAAGTTTTGTAAAAATGTGCCTATATAGCTTCACTCTGTTCGTCTGTCTGTCCGTCCATCCGTCCGTCCGTATTTTTACAAAAACTTTTACACTGTTTGCAGTAGAGTAAAGAAATTTTAACTACGGGTAGGTATATAACCCCACTCGTTACGGAGCTACAGCCCCACAAAGTTAAAAAAAAGTCCTATATTTAAATTGCTATAACAAAAGTTCTGTTAGGTGCATTTACAATCTAAAAACGGCAAAAGATAGCTGGTTTTATAAACTTTATAAATTTTTAAAAGATAAATATTAAGGGTTGGCATATGTTACTAAAATTTACCATTATGCAAAACTCAATTTAGGCAAAATTTTTGACCACACATATCTTCTAAACGCCTCAAGCTAGGGTCTTGAAATTTTGGGAGAAGTGAGATCCTCGAAAATTAGTAGGAGTCGGTTATCTAAATTTTTTTAGGAATCATAATCGCTCGAAAATTGAAATTTTGTTATTTTTAAACACCTGTAACTCTGTAATACCTGTTTAAATTTTTTTTTACAAATATACAAAATTTAAAGCTGCAGCATTATATTTTAACATATGTTAAAGGTTTTTCTTAAATTCAAAAGGAGTTCTTGAAATTGAGGAAATTGTCTCTTAGGTTTAACCATTTTTGTTAATAAAATTTTAGGTAAAATTCCAAATTTTGGTGAAGTTCACAATTGATTTCCTAGATGGGCAAATCTCGAAAACCATCATAAGTTTACTAAGTAAAAATTTGGGAACCTTCCCCATTGAAGGTCTGTTAGGACTTAAAAATTAAAGCGTTCATGTTTCTATAAATCAGTAACTTATTCACCAGTGTATGTTTTTCCAAAATTAAACGTTATCATTTAAGTTCCAACATTATATTTCGCACTTGTTAACAGGTTTTCTTGAGTGCTTCGGGATTGTATTCTAAGTATTGATTCCACTATTAGTCATAATTAATAAATTGATGAAATAACTAATTTATAATATTATCATTTATTTTTGTATATATTTTTATAAAAATAAATGATAAAACATTCAGTATGAAACACTATATAATTTTAAAAATGTGCTTTTTTAAAAACCCTTGGTTTTTTTCATTACTTATTTCTTTGATATTGTTAATTAAAATACATAAATAATTAAATTTTAATTAGAGCTCTGTATGAATACATTTAAAATCTAATCAAGCCATTCAATAAAATGAGAGTGTTGTATACTATATCAAACTGAATTAATGAATGGCAAAATTCAAAGAAATTTTATTAAAAATATTTTCTGTGTATACCACACAGAAAATATTTTTAATAAAATTTCAAACTTACCTTTTTCAACTTTTTTAATAGTTTTTTTTGACAGTTATAATTTGACAGTTTTTTTCAACAAATCAATTCAACCCTTTTCTAATACTATATAATTTTGTATACAATTAATCTAAATAAATCTCAATGCATACTATATATATACAATATACAATAATATAATTATATATTTTCAATCATGATAATTAAAGAGTACCTAATGGATTCTATTGTTAAATTTCTATTGTTCCCAATAATTGTGCGCTAATGAATATTGCATACATTAAATTTAAATAATTTTTACACTGTCATTTGTTGTAAAACATAGAAAATAGAATGTTTGAATTCTAAATTGAATTAATTTAATAAAATAATTTAAATTTATTTGAAAGTAATGGAACTTAAAAGAATTTTTCAAAAACTAATTAAAATGTAAGAATCAACTAAAATTTGTTTATTAATTAATTTGTTAATTTTTTTAAATATATTTTTTAAGATTGTATTATGCTGTTATTTTTACAATATTAATACCAATGTGTGCAATATTTTTAACAGAAGTTTACAATAATTTTATGATATCATCAATATCTTTTACATTGGACACCCTGTTGTATAATGAATTTTTTTTTAATTTTAAAATTAAATTTAAATTTTGATTGAAATTTTATAATTTAGCTTAGATTGGAATACAACATTTTCTGGTGTAACAATCTGTGAAATATATAATGGTGAAAAAAATTGGGATTTAAATGAAGAACATTTTGGTACTGAACGTGATTTTCGATTAGATGATTTTGTTGGTGAAATAACATTTTATCGTGGTTCATGTGAAAGTTGTTTTAATTGTGGTAATATGTCATGTCCAACAAATTTTGGTGAATTAATTGAAACGGTGATTTCTATAATATTCAAATATTACTTAATTACAATTTTTATTTAAATATTTTCTTTATATTAAAATATTAGTTTCGAACACCATGTGAAAATTTATTATCAGATTGTATTGTAAATGGTGAATCAGTTGAATGTTGTGACAATTTTAAACCGATACAAACTGAATTTGGTCAATGTTATTCGTTCAATTCAATTCAGGCTGGGTAATATAATAAAAATTTTAAAATACTTTATAATACAAAAATTCATACATAAAGATACTAAAATCATTAATCATTAATAAATCCAAGATTGATTGCATAAACTTGTCTTCTTGCATATGAGAGCCGACGCTGCCGCAGTCAAATCGATAGAGATTTTGATCAATTATTAGAACTTGACATTTCCCAAACTCATAGAATCTCCAAAGGCGCCATGATATTAGAATAAATTTATGAAAGCTACTCTTCATGGGCACCCACGAATAGTCCATCAATTTGAACTTATTCCGATGGTTAGAACTCAAGATTTTTCGAAAAGTCTGATGTTTTTGTATGGGAGCTGTCCGGTCACGTAGTCCGATCTGGTATCTATGAAATAATTTTTTTTTTTTTCTAGTTTCTATTATAGTATCCCAGACGACGTTTTTTAAATCATGTCTATTTGAATATTAGGATTCCCAAAATTTCCTGCTCTTAGTATTATGTTTTATGTTTTGCGGAAATATATTTGATACAATTAGGAGTTTTCGAAAAATAATATTCCGAATTCCGAAAAATAGTAATTTGATGAAAAGTACGATTGGTTCTGAAACGCTTTTGCATATTTTCGAACTTAAATATTTAAATAACATGTGCATGTACTCATTTGTACAAATTACTCTATTTGAATTATTTAAGAAAAATTAGAACTTAAGAATGCTTCCTATAGAATTAAGATTTCCTCGGGTACTTTTCATGGATTCATATACTTAATAATACCTCTCTTTCTAATCTAAGAATATATATAGTTGAATATACATATATGTATTTAAAATTATCTGCGTATCGCCGATTAATTTTATTTGAGTTAAATATAACTTTCAATAGAAGTTCGGAAAAAGTTCCGATAAAATTGTATCATCAGTTTAAAAATCTCACAGAAAGCCTGTCTAGAAACTTCTGAAAATTATTAATATCAATTTTGAAACTAAAACTTATTAAACCCTTTCTAAATAGGGATGAACCAATTGAATTGTTGTATATGAATCGTGAAGTAGGACCGGGAAAAGTTAAATTTTCAGTGCATGAAGATATTCAAATACATATTCATCCATCAAATGATATACCATATTTATATTCGGAAGGTGTTATTAAAGAAACTGTTTTATGGGGTTCTAAAAAAGAAATTATTTTAAATGTTATGGAAATATTTAATGATCAATCAGTTTATCATACAGCACCAGAATTTCGAAATTGTCGTTTTGTAAATGAATTAAATCAAAAAGGTACAATAATTATATTAAGTAATTGTAAAATTTTAAAAAAATTTATTTAATTTTTATTTTAGAAAATCATTTATTTAAATATTATGGCTATTCAACTTGTGTTGTTGAATGTGTTGTAGATTTACAAATGGAAATGTGTGGATGTAATTTCTTTAATCCATCCTTAAATGGTAATTATTACGAATTTTAAAAACTTATCTTTAGATGTAGACATGTTTATGTATATATAAATAGCCAGCCTTAGTCAGCGTCATCTTCTGAGTCAATTTTAATTTGTCTTTGAGGCCGTCCGCCAAAAGGTCTCATTAGAAACTAGCCAAATTCGATTCATTATATTTTTGCATTAGGTAAAGGAATAGGTATCGAAAAATGGTTTCAATTTCTGGATGATTCCAAGAAAGTCCGAGAAAAAACTCACATATCTCCAAAACTAACAATTATATAATTTGAGATGAACACGGCTGTTAGAGTAGTTACCATCTTCCTCCCAAGGCCTACAATATAATCAAGACAAAAATTTGAAATTTGAAATAGGAGTATTCTGATATATTCCTCTAACATTCCGAATATTCGAATTGAATAAAGAAGAGTTATGGAAGGGGTTTCAGATTTCTGCGTGAAACACCTTCCAGTGTATGCTTCCTTAAAGTTCAAGTTGATAATTCCTTTTAAAATTCTTCGTAAAGTTATCTCTAACTAATTACTTCTCTACTTACTTAGTTAATTACTTCTACTCAATAAATTCGAAAATAACTTATATTTCAATATATATGTATATATATATATAATTTTTACATTCTAGAGTCTTTATGTGATATTGAAGGTTTGCAATGTTTAGCAAAAAATGTTCATTATTTTGTTGAAAAACGTCCTGATTGTGATTGTATGTCATCATGTGAGGAACCTGAATATAATATTGTTTATACATCACCAGAACAGTAAAATTAAATTCGAAATTATCTTCAATTATTAAAAATAATTTTTTTGATTTTAATTTAAAGATCAAATGAAGAGGGACAATCAAGTACAGTGATAATATCAATGATTGATTTACCAACTCAAAGATATATAAGGAATGTTGTTAAAACTGATTTAGATTTATTCAGTGAGTTAAAAAATATTTACTAATATTATAGTAGTAATTTTAATATTATTAATAACTAATACTTATATTTTATTTGTAGTTTCTATTGGTGGGATTGCCGGTCTATTTTTTGGTGTATCATTCATATCCATAATCGAAATGATTTATAATATTTTTATAAATATTAAAAAATTAAGAAATAGAAGGAAAATTAATTCCGAACTTAATTCGGAATAAAATTCACCAAACAAAAATATGTCGTGTCCATTATAGAACCGGCCGCTATTACAGAAAAAGCATATTTCCAGTTAATTACGATTTGTATTTAAATTTTATTAATAATGAATGCGACATGGCGATTTGTTAATATTGTAACACGTTGTTAAAATACATCCCAAGGCAAAGTTGTTGCTTCTGTATTTGTGTACAATTTTTCCAATAAAATGTTCCTTTTAAGAAATATTTGAGAAAAGCTTAAAAATTACATTATTAAATTGCCATCTGTGTTTGCTCGATTTGTTCTAACAGCTCGTCATCCGAAATATTGACATCAGAAGCTTAAATATAAAATTTTAAAATTTTCAGCTTGATCGTTTAGGCTGGGCGTGTTTTCAAGACACTCCCCCACATATACCCATAAACTCATTTACACAAATACACTAACACACTCACTCCCTGACAGAACTTACCTGACTTAGAGGAAAGTTTATTAGAACTGCATCAAACTCAATGTGAACTTGTTAATCTGTTTCGCCCCGACTTTCGGTTGGCCGAATTTTTAGCAACATAAAAATTTCCTATTAATAAGATGGGTATTTTTGCAAAAATAAAAACAATAAGTAATAAAATATTTATATAAATTTTATTTTAAGACTCTTAAGGTTTGATATTATCTAATATCCAAATAATAAAATGTGAAACATTTGCATATAGTGCAGGAAAACTGTTAGTACCACATCTAGATGAACCACCCGATACAATACCATGTTGTACAAAACGTGGTAATATATTTGAACCATATTTTTGCATTGTAAATAGTGGGCCGCCAGAATCTCCACGACATGAACCTATATAATCTTTACCACCAGCACATATATGTGAATCCAATATTTCGATATTATATTTTCGAAAAATGTCTTTACATTTAATTTTGTTAATTATTGGTATTGAAGCTTTTTGAAGAATTGTTGAACTTAGAACTGTACAGTGGAAAACAATGAATGTGTGAACAATTAGAATGTTTTGAATAATGGCATCATTAATAAAGGCATTGCGAAATTAAGTCATCCAGGGTTTTGTATCACATTAATTGAGTTTTATCAATGAGAAAAGACGTCGGAAGTGCTATTTCCACTTTGAATCAAAAATATTACTTTCTGAGGAATATCTAATAACTAGATCTCCCAAGATCCAATACTAAATACACTTATAATTAGAAATTCCACCTCGAGGCTTTATTTCCAAGGAAAATCCTCTATTATTAAGTTTAAAGAGAAATAACATAACACGAAGTTTTTATTTCGCATTGCCTTAATTAACGAAGCCTTGAATAAGTTTTATAATTCAATCCTGGAAACTATGATATTATACTTACATCGTTCTGTGGCTCCCCAACCTGCAATAATACCCTCATTAATATTTACTGTTTGTAATTCCGGATAAATTGGTAGACAAAGTGGTTGAACATTATTAACTGAAATAATAATTATATAACTGTTTCATTATAAAAATTTAATATAAATGTTAGGTACCATTAAAATTAACTGGTTGTGATAATCTTATTAAAGCAATATCATTTGCAAATTTTGATATATCATAATTTTCATGAGTTTTAAAACTTTCCACCCCAATATCTTGAATACCATTTGTACATGAACTTTTATCTGGTGTACAATCTGGATTTGTTTTAGTATTATATTCACCTAATCTTACAGCTTTTCTATATATATATATTAAATATAAATAAAGATTAAAAAGTTTTAATTAAAAATTGATCTAATAAGAATTTTCTTAAAAGAAAGACTAACAAAATAACATCTTGTACTTTGACACAATGTGCTGCTGTTAAAACATATTTTGATGATATTAATGAACCTCCACAAAAAAAATTAGATTCATATCCATCAATTGTTACATATAACATCAGTGCAATAAATCGAAATTCAAAAATTTGTGCATCATTACCATTTGATAATCTATCTTCTAATTGTATATTTAATATTTGACAATTTTCTGGTAATAAATAACTATTTGGATGATTGAATACTGATGTTTCTTTTATTGTTGATTCTGTTCCTTCAAATACTAAAGTTCTGGATTGTGAATTTATTTGTACTGGACGTACTGACGGTTTGGAACGATTATCTTGTTCATATTTTTTCCTGACATTAAATGACAAATAACCCATTTTACAGCACAGATATTTCTATATACGAGTACATATATATATACATATATGTACGTGTAACAAGTATACAAAACAAATTGATTTTGATTTATTAAATAATATTATTAAAAAATTTATTTACAATTCCATTATGCACTCCACAATTTCCTTTTTCAATGTATTCTGAAATTGGAGGTGGTATAGCTTTTGGATTTCTTTTAACAATATCATTAACAACTTTACAATCTTCTGTTGGTACACATATTGCATCTAAGTCTTTCGGAACTGGTATTGATGGTGATTTACATTTTTGATATTCTAAATGAAAAAAATTAAAAAAAATTTATGATTCAAAATAAGTACCAAATGTAAATTGATAAATAATATCGCAGTGATTAAAATAGAAATTAAAATTAAATTTCAAACGTATGCATACATGATACATACATGGGTAATGGTTAATATAAAATAATATTTGAATTAATAATTAATTGTCAATAAGTTTAATTTTTAAAAAACTTGGTTGATTTTTAAAATTACATAAAATTGTTGATAATATTTTTTATGGGGGTAATTATAAATTTCCTGGGAATTAATTATAAAAAAATATATTAGATATACATAAAACGGATGAATATACTTCCGCAGAAGAGTTACAAGATATTAAGATGACGTCATCACATAATGATACGTAATATCTCAAAGTTTCCGAATATATAAATTATTAGTGGCAATCTAGTGGTTGCAAATGCATTACAAAATTTTTCGAATATTTTGTAGTATTTTAATTAAACCGTTATATTTGTCTGGTAAGACAGTAAACTAGAACTATTTTCTACAATATTGTAGAGCATAATGCTGTCTTTAATATAAATTTTGAAATATTGGAAGTAGAAGTGGAAGTAGAAGATTTCAAGTGGAAATTTAAAATAAAAAAAATTCAAACTTTCAAAAACACCCTTTATTTATTATTATAGATCTCTTTACACTCCTTCTAACGGTATATAATAAGTATGGCATATGTTGAAAAATAGCTACACCAGAGAACATGTAGGATGTACTTTAGAGTTGGATACAATATTAAATTGGGTTTTGATAATTTGTTTAGTGGAATTTTGGTGGTGGCAACCCTATAGTTTTAAAAGTTTTGTTGTTGAAATTTGTATGTAAAAATATAATTAGAAAAGACATTAGAGTTGGCTACAAAATCAGAATTATGCGCCAATTAATTTATTTTGTATTAATAAAATACAAAATATAAACAAATAATTTGATTGAAGAATATAACTCATAGATATAGAATACCATATAACTCAAATATAAAATATTATACAATATAAACAAAAATAGAATTGTATCTATTGAAAATCTAAAACGTTTCTATATGTTAGGAGGTTTAGTACTATCTTATGTTTACATTTTATGTGGAGTTCATTAAGATCAATTCTAATAGCACGAATATAATATAACCCCCTATTCCAACATGCACATGGTATAGAAATGCTAATTAGCCTAACAGTTGAACATTCAGCTCTTAAAAAAATATTTATGAAGAATAATAAAGTTAAAATTTGAAATATACTCAATGAAATTAATTTCATATTTTTGTAATTACAATTTTTCACATCTGACCAATACCAAAAGTGTTGCCATTTGCCACTTAAATAACAAATCAATATTATCTCAATATTAGAAATATTATCAATACTGGTTTAATATTCTTTGGTTAATTAATTTAATTGTTGTGTTCATATTAAATGTTTAAATCTCTCTGTTTTAAATACAACAATATCATCAGATAATAAAAACTTTTAAATAAACATAAATATTATGAATGAAAGCTTTTGATTTGTTAAAAAATATAAAAAAAATATTATCAGATTTAACAATAAAAAAAAATATGTTTACATAATATCATATGAGCTTTAAATTCAAATTAAATCAGAAAAAGTGATTCAGAAACTAAAATTAGCAAATCAAAAAAAAAAAAACAATAAATTAACTATATATAAGTATTTGTATTTATACTCGTATGAACGTAGTTCTAAGTTTATACTAAATTTGCTATTACGTTTGTGATGTTGTAAAAGAGAACAGATACAGATCGTATTAGCATATAATAATGACTTGATTTAACTTTGAGGACGTTCATGTACTAGAAATTGGATCTTAACACTGTAAGGGATCACTCAAAATTTAGTATTCTGCAATTTTCATAAATGCCATCTTTATTGTTGAACATTTAGCGTGTTCGAGAAGCTGTTGTACAAGATTTTTTATAACTATAACTCTAAGTCTAATAAAGTACAGAGTTTATAATATTTTGCTAAAACAAGTGAAGTTTAATTTTGTGTTTGTTATAAAATTTGTTCTTTTAAATATTTATAAAACTCAGAGCGTCAAAAAGTTATGTATGTCAACGACTTTTGGCAAATTAAGTTTCTAGTGTGACAGGTCCAGCGTGATACAAAACTGAAAGATTTATTTTATCATAATTAACCTAGACTACGAAAGTAGATTATTACATTTTTTTAAAAAGTGTTTCTATTAAATTTTATTGATAAGGTAAAATCGACTTGTCTCACAACTGTTAAATATTTTAACAATTATTGTGAATTAAGTTTATAAATAATTCACAATAATTTCATTTAATATCACTGATGTGATATTAGTGGTATCATAAACCAATTAGAGAATTATAGAATTCATTACACTCTTTCAATTCAATCAAATTCCTAATAAGGCATTTAATTTTACGCTATTGTAATATATATAAATATACATATACATATATATATGTATACAAAGCAATATAGAAATAGTTATTTTTCGCAACAATTTCAACATAGTTAAAGTACCTATTAAATCTTCAAATTAATCTTTCAACTGTAGATTTAACAAAAAAAATCATTTGATTAGTAATAAAATTAGTAATCAAATGTATGAACAGTATTTTTCGATTTATTCTATAAAATATTTCATATTATATAGATATTATAAATTGAACTATATAATATAGATAGATACTTTACAGTAGTATTTCAAACCATAAAAAGTTTTTTTGACTGTGGTTTTGGAAAATTTGTACTTTTCTGTGAAATGTTTTGTTTTTTAAATTATCTATATATATAAAAGCGAAAGTTTGTTTGTTTGTTTGTATGTAGCGAATAGACTACTAAACTGCCCATCCCGATTCTCATGAAAGTTTTTATAAAGGGGTTTTTGGGTACGGAAAGAAATAGTGGGTTAAAAATTTTGTTGGGGCTGTGGTGCAAGTATTTATACTTTTTTGTTCTAAAATGAAAACGGTTTGACCAAATTTTGTAAACGTGATGCTCCTTGAGAATTGAGCTGACACTATTAACAGTTTTGGAATTTGTTAACCCATGTCGGCCCGACGGTTCGTCAAAAAAAATTTTAGGTCCAAATTTTGTCCGATTTTACGAAACTACTTTGGCTAAAAAGAAAGCCAAAAAAAATTTGTTGATCTCCATTAACCCATTGAGGCCCAAGAGATTTTTATAGGTTTATTCGTTACTTTACTCTAAATTAGAAACGGTTTGACCGGTTGACTCCAAATTCTGTATGCGTCCACCTTGAAAATGGAGTTGAGTGTGTTAACAGGTTTTGTGTTTGGTAACACATGTCGGACCTTCGATTTGTCAGTAAGTAGTTAGTACTGCTTTGAATTAGAGAAAGTTTCAAAAATTACTAAAATAATCCTAGAAAAATCGTTTTAAAAAATTTGTTTCATACATTTTAAAATTAACGTTTACACCAGTAACATCAACTTCAATTAAACCTTCATTGAGAGGCGCAGCAACGCGCATTGGGTATTAGCTAGAAATCTATAAAAAAAAACATTTAGTACCTTTTTAGTAAACCCGAGTAAACCCATACCTCAAGTACGAGTACAATTATTAGTATCATTACTTTACCAGTATTACTTAGATTTCTATACTTATTGGAAAATTTAAAAGTTAAAACCCTTGTAATTCTCAGAAAGTAATTAAATTTTACGTTTAATTACTTTTGTAATTATTTTTTGATTCTTAAGTATTGGCGAGTAATCAAGTACTAAGAAACACTTAAGTATCAAGAATTCAACTATTTTTCAAGTACTTAAGTGTTTAACTTAAATTTTGTTAAATTAAGTATCGAAATCTAAGTAATACTGGTGCTTGACAAATTAATGAGTATCAGGTAATGGTACTTACAACTGTACGTAAGTATATTAAGCACATTTTACTCAGTATACTATTCACATCCGAGTTGAACTTGAACATAAATTATTTTATATTATATTTTGATAACATTTGAACTTTTGATTGATAGGAGATCACTTTATTGTAAAGTAGATTTATTATTGCTAGCGATATTATGATGTTGAAGTCAATTTATTTATTTTTTAAATATAAATTTTAAACTTAATTTTGAAAATCATTATTTTCAATAGGGTGATAGCTAGTTTTAAGATAAACAAGTTGGGAAGTAACAGTAGGCAGATGCAACCGAATTAGTAAATATGCCCTACAATTGAATAATTAAATTTCAAACATATTTAGGTAATTTGAGATATATACTAATACATATAATTGGATAATTTAAAAAATATATTTTTAATTTGTTTTTATTACTTATATTTATCTCAAACTCCAGCTTCAGTTGTTGCATTTAATAATTTTGAAGACGTGCTTGTTGGGTCTAGGACAATGTGTTGAAGGTACTAAAACCAACACAATTTCTTCTCAAATTATAGGGGTTTAGTGAAAACAGGGTAAAACACCCTTGTACTAAATTTCAAGTTAATACATTTATTCATTTCGAAGAAAAAGATAAGCTTTGAAGTTTTGGCAGTTGCGTGAGACGTACTGGTTTGGGTACTCTAATTCATCTACAAATTATGGCACAGAAGGGAAATAGTAACGAACACCCTTGTACCTTTTTGGTTCTTTTGTATTACCAACTTTTCTTTCGAATCTCACTTTTATATCGTTGGTGAATTTTACTCCGTCGCACAATTTACAACCAATGGACTTATTAATTTTTAGCTTGTAATAAATCGGCATGTTTTTTGATTAAACTGTTTTTATAAGTATTTTAAATTTGCACAGGACTGCAGAACCTACGAGAATCTTCAGTCTCAAAACAATTTCCGTTAACAAGAAACTACTTGATAAGAATGGGATCTGCAATCTATTAACAATTTTCTTTTTCTGATTCCTACTAGTTTTTATTTTTAAAATTTTGTAGTCATTATTAAATTATTGTAATGAAATCCATAAATTTTTATGGAAATTACAGCAATTACTTAATAATAAAATTTCCTATTACATAAAATTATATAGAAATTTTCACAGCATTCTAATAAAATTTAATTTTTAATTATTTGATATCTTACATTTTACATAATTTAAAATTTAATACTATGCGGTTTTCCAATAATGATCTGTTCAATTAATACAAAAAATACAAACTTTAGCAAAACCATGTATTAGTTTTCAGCTATTAAACTCGTACTTATTTTAAAATTATTTGCCTTTATGAGCGCTTGTGAGCTTTTTTTTATTATGTAGATAGTATGTATTAAGAAATGAAATTGTCAGACATGGAAAAGAAAGGAGTGCTTTGATGTCTGATCCGTTAATAAAGAATTAACAGCTGAATGATACAGTGATTAAAAAGCCGACCTCTAATTCGGTTGTCTATAGTACGTTTTTGGGTTCAAATCAATGACTTTAACAAGAATTACTATACTATATAAAAATTAAATACTAATTCTATAAATTATTGTGGCTGCCACACAGTGGTTAAAGTATCAACCTTTCATTCGAGAGACGCGGATTGGAATCCTAGTGAATGTAAAAAGGGTTTTGCCTGGTTTTCGATTTGACTCAGCCACCATTCGCTTTTACGTTCAAATCAAAGGCTTAACCAGTAATTAATAAATTTACCTATATCTTTAATTTTAAAAATATGCAAACTAATACAAAACATAAACAAATATTTGAATTGAATAACATAACTCACAGATAAAATAAGTAGAATACCGTATAACTCTAAAACAAAATATTACAATATAAACAAAAGTGGAATATCTATTAAAAATTTAAGACGTTTCTACATGTTATAAGGTCTATATAGTACTATTTTAAAATTATAAATTGTAAATGGAATTTATTAAGATCGGGTCTAATAATAAGAATATAATATGTTCTCCTTGTTTCAACATGTACCTATGGTATAGGACCGGTTTATTAGCCTAAAAGTTGAACAGTAGCATTTACAATAGTAGCAATTTAGCAAAGAGTTTAATTGAATAATATAACTTACAGATATAGGATACAATTATTCCCACTTAAGATACTGTTGCTTTATAATAAAATAGCCTAGAACTTTCTAATGCATTAATTGTATGTCCTTATTATATATTAAGTTTACCAGTTAATTTATCGAAACAAGTATTTTATGCCTAAATTTTAAGTTATACAGAGATCAGGAAGGGTTACCAAATTCACAAAATGATTAAAACAAACTGCACGAGTTATAAGAATTGCAAATCCTCCTCCATCCCAAAAAATAATTGGCTTAAAGTTAGAGTTTTAAACATTTGTGGTGAAGGGGTGCGGCAGCCGTCATAGTTGTTTTTTCGTAAAACCATTTAAATACTAAATTTAACAAAACTAATTGGACGAATTTGCCATTACGTTTGTAACGTAAAGAAGCAGGAGTGGTAGATAAAGACTCAAGAGTATGGATCGGATCGGAATCGAAGAGTAAATCGATTTAGCTATGTTTTTCTGTCCCTACGATAACTCAAAAATTAAAGAAGCTAGGATTTTGATATTTTCACAAATTCGTTTTTATGCAATAGCCGTCATTGCTATTCAAATCCAGCCATTTTTATCCACGGGTTCGAGTAGCTGCCATACAGCTCCTACTTTTATATGAGCATTACACTACACCTAATAAAGCTGGGTGTTTAAAATTTTACCAAGCGTAATTAACCGTATGATATAATGTTATATTACGGTCATACTGATACCCCTGAGTTGACACAATCTACTCTACTACACTCTTCTTGGTTTTTTGATTAAATATATATTATGCAATATGTTTATCGATAAAATGTACTCTGCCCTAAATATTGTGTTCTTTTTAATTAAAATTATGTATGTATTACTATAAACAAAAAGTAACACATTTTATAAATTTAAATCTTTTTTTTTAATTACCGGCTTATTCCAATTTAAACAAAATAACTTTTAACATAATAATAATAATTACTATAAATACTAATAAATCTTGTTTTGTGGCTTCTTAAATGTTGTTTTAATTATTGTCAAAGAATTTATTTGAGTTTGACCCGATCTATTAGCATGGTAATTAACTAGGTATTGTTTATTTATATTTAATGATCAGTTGGTGTTATTGTTTTGGTTTTACGAGTATTGATGGAAAATATTGAACGGTATCTTGAGTATATATTGTACACGCGGTTTGTATCTTAGTAGTGTATGACTTTAATCAATTTAAACCTTTTTAGATTTGATCTGATTAGGGTTTAAACCCGAGATCTCAATCGGTTTTCATTTGAAATGTAGATGTTTTAACCACTATAGCACGACTATGGTTCGGCCCGATATAAGCAAATTAATGAATTAACAATATTATAGTTGAGCTTATAAGTAATTTTTAGTTTTTCCATTTTCTTAAGACTTTAGTACATTGAGTACACACTTGTTGTAAGTGACATTAATAAAATATTTAAGACCTTTCGATTTTTAACGTTTTTCCTTAGAATCTGGGTAGAATTATTTTATTTTTAGTTAGTCATTCTACGAATATTCAATACATCATTTTTCATATGAACTTTATTATTAAAACAATATTGCTTAAATTTATTAATAATTTTAATTAATCATTTTTATTAATATTAATTCATATTAAATAAATTTATTAAAGTTTTTGTTGCACTTGATTATCATTTAAATCAATTTAATTTAAATTTAATTAAAATTTTTAATTTTTTTTAATTAACAGTAATTTAAAATTAATTTATTTAATAAGGGGATTTTTAATTTAGTATTTAATTATTTTATTAATAAAATTATTATTTCACTTACGTGCTATACTTAAGCTTTTCAATTCAATTAAAAGTATTGTTATTAAAATAATTTTATTTAATATAAACATTTTTTTTTAATTATAGTATTTTAAGCATATTATAATAGATATATATTTATATATATATTTAATAAAAATTTAATTTCAAAATAAAAACACCAGGAGGTTGTTAATATTAACAGTTTTTATCAGTTCTAATTTATACCTAAAAAAAAAAACAAAATACAGATCGAATTTTGAAATTTATAACAATTCTAGCGTTATAGAGAGCTCGTTTTTAACTGTTTTATATTTAAATTGTTTAAAACTTATAAACTGTTCTTTGAATACAATTCGATTTAATAATATTTTTAATAAACACATATACATAATAAAAAACAAAAAAAAAAAAAACATAATAACAAAAATATTGTAAAATAAAACAAGAAATTCAAGCATCAAATCTTTTAGTTGGACTATTATTATATTTTATATATATAGATATAATATATATATACATGTATTTTTTTAAAGAATAGAAACAAAAAATAAACTATAAGTTACTTAGCTCATCTTTTTCCTAGATTTCAGTGAAATTTTTATAAACGTCGGAGTGATGGATGGATTGACTGGTATATTAATATTGCGCTTCCGTTTGTGAAGTATTGAATAAGGCATAACTCCATACTATGTATGGTTGTAGTACATTACATACGTTACATAATACATTACATTAATACATACATTAATGGTCTTGATGTTATACTCTAACAAATGAGAGTTGAAAATTGATTCGAATTCAAGTCAAAATAAAAAAAAAATTATATTATGTTTTGCAATACTATTCAACTGTAATTTGTCATCGGTTTTAAAACATCTACATATAACATTTACATATATAAATAAAAAACATATTAAATATATACTAATATATAAACAAATCAAATTAATATATACAAATAAATTATAATTCACAGATATAAAAAAAATTTATAAACCCAGGATTGCAACTACTTATGTGTTTTTGTCTGTCCGCCAGTATGATCCCGACCTTTCGAAAGACTTAATTTAAAAAAAACTTTTATCTAATTTTTGACACGACTCAGCTACCATTCGCCATTTGGTTCAAATTAATGATAAAGGCAATAATTAAGAATTCTATAATAACTTTATTAAATATTATGACTGGGAAGCACAATGGTTAAAGTGCCAACCTTTCATTCGAAAGGGTTTGAGTTCCCGGTAAAAATGAAAAGATCTTTTATCTGGTTTTCGAATTCAACTCAGCTACCATTCGACATTAAATAAATTAATATAACAATATAAAAGAAATATAAAATATAAGCAAATATTTTAATTTAATTATATAACTCACAGATATAGAAATACCTTATCAATTCAAAATATCAATATATAACATATAAAATTGTATTCTATTAATAATCTAACTCATGTCTACATTTTATAAGATGTATGTAGAAATTTTGAATTTTTTTGCGAACTTCCACCGCTAGGAAAATTTTATATTGACAGATTCATGCTTTCGGCCCATGTTATCATTTTCTTACAAATGCCAAATATTGTATACCATAGGTTCTTACCCCATTTACATATAATTTTTATGTATCTATTAAATAATTTATTTGCACAATATAGAAGTCAGTGATTGAAATAAACGAAAAAAATTAAATTATACTATAATACGGTTACCATGGTTATGTAAAAATTGACAAGGGAAAC
Organism: Dolichopus griseipennis; assembly: GCA_963082915.1. Classification (NCBI taxonomy): domain Eukaryota; kingdom Metazoa; phylum Arthropoda; class Insecta; order Diptera; family Dolichopodidae; genus Dolichopus; species Dolichopus griseipennis. The sequence goes on from OY720441.1 coordinate 40,415,505, forward strand.
TAAAATCTTTCTCGTTTTTTTTTTTTTTTTTAACATTTTAATATCAATTATTTTTACTAACAAACCTACAGATATTAATTACCTTCATATAGAATGGATAAAATTAATACTTAATGTAAAATTTTGTTCAATTTATTTTACACAGTTTAGTTAAATAAATCTATAGATAAAAATTTTATTAAAATGTTAAATTACTTTTATGTATGTTAAATTGTGTTCATGTTAATTAGAGATTCTAAAAAAAAAAAAAAAAAAATAACAACAAGAAATTCAATAAAATGTTAACAAGTATTTTAAAAGAAGAATATAAAACTTTCTCAATACATTTTAAATATAACATGATTTTGTTTTTTTTTTTTTTTTTTAATTTTTCAGTATAGTTTGTATATATGTACATAATACACAATAAAGCTAATATACCAGTTGATATAATAATATAACAATTGTATATATTAAATTTAGAACAGGTTTATACTGTGTTACTTATTTTAGATTTTTTCTTTACTTTTAGTTTTCATATAGGTTTATATTTAACGATAAATAAAACATAATATATATGTATATATATATGTTTATAATGCAAAACTATGTAGGATATCTATAATTAACAATTATATAGACTATAATTAAAGTACATCTGTAGCTTATTTTACTTTATTCCTTACTTACTTCTGAATATTTGTGTTCTTCTTTTTTCTATTCCTTTCAATTGAAAATATTAATTTAAAACGAGGAAGATTATAGTTGTTCTTGTCAACTTTTACATACCCACGCATACCCACTAGAATGTATAAAATAAATCGTTATTTAATTCCCTCATACTATTATATTAAAACAACTATATAAAAGACTAAAATAATTGAAAAAAATTTGACCCACCCGACATCATAACTTTTGCTTGAAAAAAACCTTGTGGGCAAAAGAAAATTAAAAAAAAAAAAAGAATTGGTCCACCCTAAAAGTTGGTCCGGGTAATGTCCAATTTGTCAAGTATCTTGTCCTATTACTTTACTTGCCCAGTTTTAATTTTAACCAAGTAGCTTAATTAGATTCACAGTTCATTGACAAGTTTGTACGGCAGCTCCTAGAAAAAGCAGCCGTAACATTTTGAAACTTCCTATAGGTGCTTGTTCTATGATATAACTAACCGTGTGTAATTTTCATCCTCCCAGCGTTATTAGTTTTGAAGAAATTAATATTGGTCAAAAAAGTTGTATGGCAGCTCCCCAAATCCTTGGTTCGATTTTAGCCAAAACCAAAACGGAACCTAGAAATTGTCTAAAAATTACTTTGTGTGAATTTCAAAACTCTAGTCCTTTTAGTTTTTTAGTTATCGTGCTAACACACGGACGGACGGCCGGACAGACACGCTTAGCTAGATAGATTTACTTTTCGATGCTGATACGATACGTATCTTTAACAATATACCTAGCTCGTCTAGATCAATGCGTTACAAACGGAGGAGCAATTTTAACATACCCGTGGCATTATATGTATGCAATGCACGGGTATAAAAATTCAAACGTTTTTTTTTTTAACTTTAAAGTTATTAAAATTTTTGAAACTTTATTTACAAAATAAATTATAAGAACAATCCCATTGTAATTGTTAAAAGTCAAAAAGAAAAAAATTTTGACCCTTATATTCTTGAATGAACTGTCACTTTTCTACCAACAATTTTATATTTGACGTTTCATGAAGATAATCTATGGAGAATTTTGACATTTCTTTTAAAGAAACTTTTTGACATAAAATGACACTTGTTTGATTTCAAATATGTGTTTTAAAATTTTTTTATTTAAGTATAAAAATATATTATAGATAAAATAAATAAAATAAATAAATTAAAAGAAAGTATTTAATGTAAAAAGTCCAAGTTTTAAAAGAGGCAAAGGGCTTTTAATAGTAACAGGCAAAATTTACTATTGTCTATGGAACATTAATGAATAAATAAATAAATAAATAAATAAATATATAAATAAAAATATTCAGATAGATTTAAATGAATTTTGACACTTAATATTATTTTTAATATTTCGTTCTTAATCAAATGTTTTATTTATAAATATAAATATATATTAAGTATTTTACATTTAATTTAATAAATTAAAATAAAAGTTTAGGTTTTTAAGAAAAAGTAATGGGGTTTATTTACTCACAAAAAAACACCTCTGAAAATTTCCACAATTTGAATGAGCTACTTATAAAAGTATATTTTACATTGTCTTAAAAATTTATAACTTCAGATTGTTTTTGAATAAGTGAATTTATCTTTGTTTTTAATTAAAAATTTCTAGACTTAGTATAAATATTCTAAACTATTTTCTAGTTAAAAAATCTACTTATAGAATATTCCCGCGTTGGGTACGGACAAAATCTCCAAGATAAAATCCTCATAACCAAAATTCCCAAAGCACAAAATTTTTAAAAACAAAATCCCAAAAAAGTTAAATCGTTTTATACTTAGGTAGGTAAAAAATTTTTAATAACTATGTATTTTAGCATTTAATAAAATGGGGGCTGCCAGCCCCTGTTAAACAAATTATTGGAACACTGATTTTGTATCCCACCTGGAAATCTCTCCTAACCTTTTCAATAAATAATAAGTCAGAAACAAGCGTTTAATAAGATAAGGGCTGCCAACCCAAGTTAAATGAATTAGTGTAAACCTGGTTTTGTATTCAAATTTCCGTCACAGTAAATCGCCAAAACCAAAATATTTAAATTTGTTTTTAAGTTAGAATCTCGTTGGCTTAAAAATTTGCCATAACTTAGTAATAAACAGTTGACTTTTATTTCATTTATTAGTAACAATTTGCATAAATATAATAATTTAATTTATATAAATTAAATTTGAGAAGATGATTAAAATAATTAAAAGATAAATTACATGTAAGTTAATCTTTACGGTTTCAAATTATCTAAAATCCATCGCATATATTCGGGTACATTTGTATAAAGGGCACCACCAATATCCAATACCATTCCGCATTTAATTTTTGGACCGGTTGAAACTATACCATATTGAAATTCTCTTTCATTTGTTTCAATATTTGTTTTCATCATTTTTCTCAAGAGGGGACCGCCTGAATCCCCTCGACATGTATCAGTTGCATTTCCTTTACCTCTACCAATTGCACATAAGTAATTTTTATTGAGAGTAATTTGATATTTTTTTTTATAATTATTTTCACATTTTTTTCGTTCTTGATTTACATTGACGACACCTTTTAATAAAATATTTGATTTTGTACCTTTATTAAAAACAGAATTTAATAATTAAAATGTTAATAATAAGCATATGAATAAGTTAATTTTACCCATTTCTGTTCCACCCCAACCGGCTACTCTAGCACTTTTTTTATCGGAAACATATTTTGCGTTCCTTAGATCGTGTGTTGTTGGCAAACATACAAATCCTATATTATTTGCTAAAATTTAATTGTATATTATAATTTGTGTATTTACAATTTCAAGAAATTTATAATCATAGTTTGTTTACCAGTGATATTAGCAGGTCTTTGTAAACGCAGCAATGCTATATCATTTTCTTTTGTTCTATTATTATAATTATGTGTAATTATTGATTGAATAGGAATATCTTGTACTGGGTGGTTGCATGTTGACTTAATGGGGGTTTCGTTATACTCATCCTCATAGCTATCATTTTCAGGTTCTTGACAGTCTATTTCTGAATCAATATCATATTCGCCAAGACGGGCGCTGAATCTGTTATAAGATGTAAACACAATAAAATTAATAATTTTAAAGCAAAATTTTAAATATCTGATTAAGTAACCGGCTGGAAGACACAGTGGTTAAAGTGCTAACCTTTCATTCGAAGAACCCCAGTTCGATTCCATATTAAAATAAAAAAAACTTTTATCTGGTTTTCGAGATCGACTCAGCCACGATTCGCTATTGGCTTCGAATAAACCTATATATAATAATAATATATCTTAAAAAAAAAAGCGAGGAAGATTGCAGTTGCTATTGTCAAAAAAAAACTTTGGCCCGCTCTAAGAGTTGGTCCTTGTAATATTAAACTTTGTATTATAACCGTGTATAATTTTCATCCTCATAGTATAATTTGTTTTAAAGAAATTCATATTGGTGCAAAGAAGTTGTATGGCAGCTCCCCGGACAGCCTCAGCCCGTTTTTAACGAAAAAACAAGAGGGAATATAAATACATTAAATATAATCATATAAAAAAATACAAATAACAAACAAATAATTAAATTTAATAATATAACTCACAGATATAGAAATAAGACCTTTTTGTATCTTATGAGGTACTATCTCATATTTAAATTTTATGTGGAATTTATTAAGGTCAATTCTAATAATAAGAATATTTACCCCATGTTGCAACATGTTAGGCTAACCGGGCCAATTATGTACCTATAGTATAGCCTAATATAGTGTACCTACGGTTGGTCTAACGGTTGAACTGTTAGCACATTTAAAAAAAAAGCCAAAGTTTTTAAAATAATTTTAAAAAAAAATATAGGGACCTGACTGCAAGTTGCCTATATCGACTGTTAGGATTGAACTAAAAATTAGGGTATTCTCATTGTCCAGAATGTTTATCTATACGCGCTATACAGTTACATACGTGACTCAACAGTCAAATGAAAAACTAGTATTGTGTTAGTAATTACTAATTTGTATCACTTGGTTTTAATTAAATTTGCATTATTAAATATACATATATATATTATAATAAAAACTTTTGGTTTTATATTCGTGAATTATAATATTTTAATATGAATAAGGGTATTAATCAGATTCCAAAAATAACTCAGTTTTATTAAAACATTTTAAATTATTATAGAATACTTACAAATCCGAATTGATACAATGTGCAGCAGTTAACACATAATTTTCATTGATTAATGTTCCACCACATAAAAATTGGTTTTTTTTATTCTTATCATATTGTAATAAAACCATAAATGGGTATTCATCTAAATCAGCTTCAATACCATGTGAAACTTTATCCCCATCTGCTGGTAAACCACAATTTTCTGGTAACAACTTAAGATTTGGATGCAAATCTAAATCATTAGTATTTAATTTATTAACATTTACATTTTGTTCTATGATTGGTGATATTAGAGTTTCTGGAGTATTTAAGGTCCCTTCAGTTTCTATTGATGTATTACAAAACTTATTATTTAATTCATAAAATGCTGAATCAATAAAATTGTACGAACAACAATAATTCTATAAGAAATAATAATATATATGAAAATATTAAAAATTAAACCAAAAAGCTCATATCTTACTTCTACATTATCATTTGTGCATTTTGAATTTGTTACAAATTTTTGAAAACTATCTGGAAAATAATTAATTGGTACACCAACTATATCAAAAAATATTTTACAATATTTTGCTGGAACACATGTACCATTCTTATTATCTGGTGCTGGTGTAATGCATTTGTCACATACTGTCAAAAATTCAGGAAAAAAAATATAAGTAATTCCAAACAATTATTGAAAAAAATTTTGATTTATATGTAAATCTTTTATCTATTTTTATAACTCACAGATGATCTTAATAATTTCTTATATAAAGACATCTGTTAGATCAAAATTTATATGAAGTTGTCTGGGTTGTCCAACACTAATATTACACGCTGAGGAGTGCAATAGTGTTGACTTTCTTTTTTGAAAGATTTCTAATTCAAACGAGGAAGATTATAGTTGCCCTTGTCAACTTTTAGATACCCGTGCATACCCACTAACAGTTATTTATTTCGGCTATGCTATTATAAATATTACAAAAAAAATATAAAAAAGTAAAGAAACAGTCAGTCGGTGCAACCGACTTAGAAATACCCTACACCTATTTGGTTCAAATTTAAGGACATATCCATAAGTCATTTTAACACCATAGAAGCTGTTATTAATTTGATCGTAAGACATAGCTAACCAAATTAACTGTATAATACTAAAAACATTTTCTAATTACCCTATCTATTAAAAAATACTACAAATTCTTACTAATTTATCTATTTAAAAATATTAAAAAACAAACAAACTTGAAATAAATGAAAATATATTTATTCCAATTCAATTACAAAATGAAAAAATTCTAATTATTAAATTTTGTGATAAAAAGATAATCAAAGCATAATATATTTAATAATCCAAATTTTTAAAAATTGCAATTATTTTAAATGGTTAGTTTATATACCTAATAGCTTATAAACGCAAAATATGCAATAAATGTATTTCTAAAATACAATTAAAAATATACACCTTTTCATATAATTCATTTAAATATAAAAATAAATTTTACATAAATGCAGCAAGTACCTTTGAACATAGCTGAACCAATACAATTAAGTCTAGATTTCGGAGACACATAGGACATAGGAAATATATTCTTTGGCTTCGAAATTAAACTCGACCACAACCAATTCCCATGGTACTTTCATTACTAGTAACCTACTGTTAAATTTCATCAAAATACCGGCATTATTTTTTGAGTTATGGTGTTTGTAAGATATATGTTTGTTAGTCCTTGAACTTTTCAAGGGTTCCAGGACCCGAAATTATGGTACGATTTCGCCCATATGCAGTCCCGTCATACTTTCAATACTAGTTAACCCTTGTACACAATTGGAACGTTCTATCTTAATTTTAAGTTACTAGTTTTATTAATTTCGATGATAAGCTTTTACACATTGGGGGGTCTAAAAGAGGTTCTGAACCACCACTCCAATTGATCCCAAATTAGGGGGGCACGCAAGAAATAGTAAAGAACACCCTTGTGGCAAATTGGAAGCTTCTACATTTGTTTCAAGTTACTATCTTTATTAATTTCAAAAATATGCTTTAAGGGCCTAAGAACTGAGTGGCTGGTCCCGGATCCACTACTCCAATGGGGCCCAAATTTCAAAGACACTTACGAAATAGGAAGGGACACCCTGATACCAAATTTGGAGGTTCTATCTTCATTGGTTTCGGAATTATGCTCGTTTGGCCTAAATTCGATCAAAAAGTTATAAGTTCCGAACCCATTGTCCAATCCTCACCGTACGTAATCACCGCCGTAGTTTCGCTGCCAAAACCTACAGCACAAATTTCATGAAGATAGCCTCATTAGTTGTTGAGTTATCGTGATTTTTTATATATGTTCCTTAGCCCTGACATCGATTAAAAGGTCCGGAATCCGAACCGTTGGGCTGATTTCGCCCTTATATAGTCCGCGCTGTACTTATAGTACTAGTTAACCCTTGTACACAATTTGAATGGTCTATCCTAATTTTAAGTAACTATTTTTAGTAATTTCGATTATAAGCCTTTTAAACTTGGGAGGTCTGAGAGGGGTACAGAACCACCACTCCAATTGATCCCAAATTAGGGGAACACGCAAGAGATAGTAAAGAACACCCTTGTGGCAAATTGGAAGCTTCCACATTTTTTCAAATTGTTATCTTTATTAATTTTAAAGATATGCTTTAAGGTCTTCGGAAATGTGTGGCTGGTTCCCGACCCACTACTCCAATGGGACCCAAATTCACAAGACACTTAGGAAATAGGAAGGGACACCCTGATACTAAATTTGGAGGTTCTATCTTCATTGGTTTCGGAATTATGCTCGTTTGGCCTAAATTCGATCAAAAAGTTCTAGGTTCCCATGGTCCAATCCCGACCTTACGCAATTCCCGAAGTAGTTTCATTACTAGTAACTTACAGCACAAATTTGATGAAGATAGCGTCATTAGTTGTTGAGTTATCGTGATTTTTTATATTTGTTCTTTAGCCCTGAAACCTACTAAAAGGTCCAGAATCCAAACCCATGGGCCGATTTCGCCCATATGCAATCCCCGCCGTACTTTCAGTCCTAGTAACCTACAGTTAAAATTTCATCAAGATAGCTCCATTATTTTTTGAGTTATCGTGCCTACGGACGGACGGACGGACGGAAGGACGGACGGACATGGCTATATCGACTAAGGCGGTCACGCTGATCACAAATATATATACTTTTCCATATCTAGCTCGCTTCCTTTAGGTGGTTACAAACACCATACCAAAGTTAATATACCCCTTTACCTATTCTATAGGTGTAGGGTATAAAAAGTACCTAAAATAGTTAAAAAAAATTTAACTTATTATACCATAATTTTTGCTTAAAAGAAACTGAAGAACAAAAAAAAAAATTAAATTTTTAATTCATTATACCATAATTTTTAGCTATTTGTTGTGTTTACTATGTTGACATATAATTATGTCTGAATGCATTAGTTAATAAATAAAATTGATATTTCATTTATTGTTTTTGTAAAACTTTATGATCTTTATGACAGTCGGACGAACTGACCCATAAACAAATAGACAGAAAGGTCAATATAGCTCGAACACATCCAGCTTATTCGATTCAATTTCCGATTCCTAATCTAATCTCAAGGTCCGTATCGTATTTCCTTTCCTTTAAAGCGTCACAAACCTTATGACCAATCTACTCTACCTTAATGAGTTTCTAAAGATTTATTGATACTACTCGTATCACTTTTTATAAAGAAAAGAAGTGTTTAAGAACAACCCGGTTTGTTACTTACATTCTGAATTTGCTTGCAAAATTAACAAATTAATTTCAAAAAATAAAAATAAAACTCTTGTCAATTTCATATACTCGAAATTATACATGAAAAATAGTTTTGAATTTTTTTACGCTTCTGTGTATTTGAATAAAGACTTTCTCAACACAATTTAAATATAAAACTAATTTATAAATGTAAAATGTAGCCTGTAAACTGTAAAAGCTTAAAATGTTTTTAAAAAAATACATTAAAAGTCAAAACCAAAAATATTCTCCAAATGACTTTTACGTCAGAGTTATACATATAAAGAATTTCATATTATTCGGAAAAACTTTTGAGTTGACAAATATTGAGTTGACACTCAATAAGTAGAGTATAGATTATCAGTTAAGTTGTCACGCTTGCGACTTAACTAATAATATTTAATATTAATATAGGTTAATCATAAAATATAAGCTTTTAACATAAAATCATTTCAAATGAAGAATACTAAAGTAAGGTATACACTTATCAGCTCAGTTGTCAGTTATGCGACTATTAGTTATTGCCAAAAATTTTTTCCTATGCCTTGAGTTCAAATGATTTTACGATGACAGTTTATTTTCTAATACTATAATATAAACGCAAAACATCTGATCAATGGCGTAGTGGCCACTTTTAATGTAAAAGGTTTCGGGTTCAAAACTCCGGATCAGATTATATCTAATAAAAAAAATATCGTAAAATTGTATAATTATCGTAATAAATAATAAGTATTAATAGAGATATATATATAAATAGCTCTTGTGTAAAATAATAGATGGCGCACAAAATTAACATTTGTGTATTCATTATCTTATAGAATGGCTTAGCGAATATAACGATTAAAGAAACTGAGGCCTGGTCTAAATAGACTTGGTTAATACCCTATACTCCTTAAAGGAGTTGAAAAGGAATAAAAAAAATAATTTTAGTAATTACTGACAGTCGCACAACTGACGACTGAACTGATTAGTGCATACCCTGCTTTAGAATTAATTGACATTTCTAATTTAATAGGTAAAAATTTAATAAATAGAATAGATTAAATATTTACTAAAGTTCAATTAATTTATGATTTCAATACTTTTCTTATATTACATATAAACAAGAAATAATTTATTAAAGAGAGGATTTTTTGAGAGAAATGATTATATTATTTAAAATAAAAGTTGTAAAAGGTTATTATATGTACTTATGTAGATCAGCTGTTCAATACTTAGTAGGTAGTTATATATTATTCCATTTCCAACTTAAATATGACGAAATGATCAAAACAGAATGAAAAAAAATACAGAGAATATGACGTATTAAAAAAGTTTATTGAAAACTTATAATGCATAAGTTATCACTTAACACATTTATAAAAATTCTTTTAATGCCTCTTAACTTTACAATGATCAATGAAAGTTTGTAAAATTTTGTAGCGATTGATGAAAATTTTTCACTTAAACTTATAATTTTTATATTATATCTTCTAAGTTTTAATTAAAAGTTTAATAAAAGTGTTGATGTTGTTGCCGGTTGCCTGTTGCCTGTTGTACAAGTTTAGATCAAATCAAATTTTACATTAATATTATAGTGTCTTATGTTACGACGTCATGCTGTGAACTTAAGTGCAACGGAAACATTACTAATTGTCAAGAGTTAACAAAATAAATTTAATTAAAAAGTTAGAGTAGACAAGATGAATTAAGGTCCACGTCCACTTCTTCTTTAGATTTCCCAAAATATTTAATCCGAAAACTGTTATGTATAACGGGGTTTATTTCAGATTTTGCAAAAATATTTAATTATCTTATAATATGTTGTTTTTCAACTAACAGATTAGTCGCATATAGTGTTAGAGTAAGTTGAGGGTATAGATTTAATTAGTGTGTGAATATATAAATTTTTTATTTGATGTAAAAAGGGTTTGTTAATATATTCGAATTTTGAAACTTTAAATATATGGAATATAAAAATTTTCTTAATTTTTTAACTAGATATAACAAACGAGGATGAGTGTAATAGATTAGACTGTGTCAATTCTGGAACATCCGTATGACCACAATATATCCATTATATAATCCGATTAATTAAATTTGGCCAAATTTTAAATGCGGAACTGATTAGACTTTTAGTTATTTTCAAAAAAAAATGTAAATTGAAAGGCAGCTATTCGAACTTCTTCCGCTAAACCAACGAAATTTTATCAAACTTTGGCTAATAAAATGAACTTCTATAGACAAAATTTCAAACATCCAGATTTATTACGTATAGAGTAATGCTTATCTAAAATGAGGAAGAGTGTAGTAGAGTAGACTGTGTCAACTCTGGGATACCCGTATGACCGTAACATATACATTATTTCATCCGGTTAATTACTTTTGGCAAAATTTCAAACATACAGCTTTATTAAATGTAGGGGAATACTCATATAAAAGAAGGAGTTGTATGGCAGCGACTCGAACCCTCTGCAGTAGACCAACCAAATTTTTTTGTAACTTTGGCCATTACACTAAACTATTTTTGGCAAAATTTCAGACCCCCAGCTTCACTAGGTGGAGTGTAATGCTCATATAAAAGAAGGAGTTGTATGGCAGCTACTCGAACCCTCTTCAGTAGACCAACCAAATTTTGCAGAAACTTTGGCCATTACACTAAACTATTTTTAGCAAAATTTCAGACACCCAGCTTCATTAGGTGGAGAGTAATGCTCATATAAAAAAAATAGTTGTATGGCAGCTACTCGAACCCACTGCAGTAGACCAACCAAATTTTGCAGAAACTTTGGCCATAAAATTAAAAATAAAATTACTTTTGGTAAAATTTCAGACACGCAGCTGTAATAGGTTCAGAGTAATACTCATATAAAAAAAGAAGTTGTATGGCAGCTACCCGAACCCATGGACCAAAATGGCTGGATTTAAATAGCGATGACGGCTATTGCAAAAAAATGAATTTGCGAAAATTTCAAGATCCTAGCTCCTTTAGTTTTTGAGTTATCGTGCGGACGGACGGACAGACGGACGGACGGACATACATAGCTAAATCGATTTATTTTTCGATTATTTAAATCCAGCCATTTTGGTCCATGGGTTCGGGTAGCTGCCATACAACTTCTTTTTTTATATGAGTATTACTCTGAACCTATTACAGCTGCGTGTCTGAAACTTTGCCAAAAGTAGTTAAGTTTTATGGCCAAAGTTTCTGCTAAATTTGGGTGTTCTACTGCAGTGGGTTCGAGTAACTGCCATACAACTCCTTCTTTTTTATGAGCATTACACTACACCTAATGAAGCGGGGTGTCTGAAATTTTGCCAAAAATAGTTTAGTGTAGTGGCCAAAGTTACTGCAAAATTTGGTTGGTCTACTGCAGAGGGTTCGAGTAGTTGCCATACAACTCCTTCTTTTATATGAGCATTACACTACACCTAATAAAGCTGAATGTTTGAAATTTTGCCGAAAGTAATTAATCGGATGATATAATGTCTATGTTACGGTCATACTGGTATCCCAGAGTTGACACAGTCTACTCTACTACACTCTTCCTCGTTTTTTTTAAATATCATGCGGACTGACGCAAATAAATAGCTGGATCGATTTTCTTTCGATCGATTCTGATATCATCCATATCTTTGAGTCTATATCTTAAAGATAATATAATGTAAATACAGTTTTCATTATTTTATTTATTAAAAATTTATACAAATTATATATTACATATTATAATCTAAGGTTTAATATTATCTAAAATCCATCTCATATATGTAGGAACATTTGTATAAAGTGAACCACCAAAATCAAGAATTTTTCCACATTCTACAGGTGGTCCAGCTGAAACAACTCCATATTGAACAAATCTTTGATTTGCTTCATTATTAATGGTTATTCTTCCTAATAATGGACCACCAGAATCACCTTTACATGTATCTTGTCGTGCTCCAATTGCACATAAATATTTTTCATTGATATTTATATTAAATGAAGTTTTATATGAATTGACACATTTTGATCTTTCTTGATTTACATTAACAGTACCTTTTAATAGAATTTGTGATCCAACTTCTGTAATATGTAAAAGTAATTTAAAAAAAAATTAATAATAATAAATAAATTATATTATTTTAAATAACATTTACGTTTTTCTGTTGTACCCCAGCCAGCTACATTAGCTCTTTTGATTTCTTCATTTCTCAATTCACTTGTTTTAGGAAGACAGACAAATCTAACGTTATTAGCTTAAAAAAATAACATTAAATTATTAAGAATTGAAATAATCGATTAAAAATACCAGTTACATCCGCCGGTCTTCTTAAACGCAATAATGCAATATCATTTTCTCCTGTTCTACCAACAAATTTATGAACATATATTTCTTCAATTGGAATATTTTGAACTGGATCATTACATTGTTTTTTCCCATTTGTAAGTTCAGTACAATCAGTTTCGCTATTAAGATTATGTTCACCAAGACGAACGCTAAATCTATTAAAAAAAGGACCGAATTTAATTTAATTAAATTAATATTATATTAATAGGAAAATTGGAAATATTTTAGGCTTACACTTACAATTGTGAATTGTAACAATGAGCGGCAGTCAATACATAATTTTCATTAATCAGCGTTCCACCACATTGAAAATTATCTTTTCTATCTTTATCATATTGTAAAAGTGCCATAAATGGAAATTCACCAATTTCAGTTACTTCACCATTTGATATTCGATCACCATCTCCGGGTAAACCACAATTATTCGGTAACAAATTCAAATTAGGATGCAAATCTAAATCAATAGTACTTATATCATTTACAACACGTATAACCAGTGGTTGTTTGAAGTCTTCAACAGTAGCAGTCATTTTAGATGTTGTAGAACTGACACCATCATCACGATCATTTATTTTGAAATTACAAAATTGCTGACTTTGGTCAAAAAATGCTGGATCAATTAAACTTTGCGCACAACAATAATTCTAAAAATGTGTTTATGTATTAATTATTAACTCTAAGAAATAATCAAAGGGAAACATATTTAGGAAATTCTGTATTATAAACACTTACTTCGCTGTTATCATTGGAACATTTTGAATTTTTTATGAATGTTTGGAAATTAGCTGGAAGACGATTAATTGGTATACCATTGATATTATGAATAACTTTGCAATATTGTACAGGTACACACCATCCATTTTTATTTTCTGGTTGTGGTGTAATACATCTGTCACAAACTATATGTGAGATAAAATCAATATATTAAAAACTTGTAAAAGTAATTAGATATTATTTAAATGAGTGAAAATTAACTGTTGTGAGATGTCTTCGATCTCGATTACTTTGTTCGGAAAGGGAATTAGAATGATTCAATAATTTTCAGGCTTGCTGAATAAATAACTAAGCAAATCGGAGGAGCTGTTAATTGATGGTTAGATAATTAAATAATGTATAATAATGAAAAATATGTGTTACCTCACTAACACATTGGAAAATCTAAACTTTACATATATCTTTTAATACATACTCAGGAAAATATGCAGACTAAAATTGACAGACTGGCGAAGTGTGCAGCAGTTGTTGTACTCAAAATTAATAAGGGCAAAACAGAGATAATGAGAGTGAGCACTATAAATAAAACACAAATAATGGTAAATGATACACCACTAGAAGATGTACCGGAATACAACTATCTCAGATACATAATTACAATCATGGGCAGAACCTAATAAAACGCTGAAGATAAAATCAGGGAAACAAAAGGGTCATAGGCTATTGAACATATATTGTTTTCTTCCAATTTGCTGAAGCATTTGATTCGGTAGATCATTAAGTATTACTAATAGCACTCTTCCGGTGACGCATAATTTAAAATGAATATAATTAGTTCCAAAGAAAGTTCAGTAATAGGAAACAATATTTGGAATGCGATGGATTTCAAAGTCAAGTTTAAAATGCAGATTTCCGTGTTATCAAAGGTAGCTCGTTAGGCCAACGTTATTTCTATGCTTCATTAATAGCTTCTCCAATCTGCTACTCAACGGAAGAACTTTTATGCATGCAGACGACATACTCGTAGCTGTGATATACTCCCAAAACTTATTCGATTCTCTTGAACTATCAATCCTAAACTCTCAGTAAACACAAATCAAGTACCCTAAAAACCTTGAATTCAGGATGGATGATGTATTGAACTGGCACGGACATATTAGTGAACTAACAAAAAGAACCAGGAGAATAGGTGGGATTTTCAAAAAAATTGAGATTAGGGTACCAGAAAAACATAAATTCTTAATATATTATAATCTCTTCCATTGAAAATGATCATATGCCATTGCAATCTAGGGTAATATATACTTAAAAAATATGAAGATCTTAAAACGAATACGACACAAGGCATAAAAAATATAGAATCCTAAAACTGAAGGATTATCAGGAACTAAGCCAAATTCTACATATACAAAAACAAATATAACAGCACAAAAACAAATACAACAATAATAAATAACAAGCAAATCCATGAATACTATACCAGAAGTTCAAATCATTGTCAACCTTACGCTCATTTAAATGGCCACAAGTCCGTATTCAACATAGCAATTAAACTATATAATATGACGAATTATCTCAAGTTAATAGATTTACAAAACTTAGGATTTTCAAAGCATGTATTAAATTAATCTTGCCTTCTTGCTGTATGGCAGCGAAACATGGTTGGAAATAGCCCAAAAACTTTCAGTATTCCTTAAAAGATGTCTGCGCATTTTACTCATATATAGGATATTCTGGTTACGGAAAATTTCAAAGCAAAACTTGTGGAAAATGACCAAACTGAAACCTATTGGACAAGTCAACGGGGAATTAAAGTATAAATGGATTGACCGCACGCCAAGGAAAAAAACTCGATCGCCAAGGAAGTCTTTGATTGAAATCCGCAAAAGAAAATAAAAGTGGGAAAGCCTAAAACCGCATGTAGAAGACGCAGATCAAGGCGCTAGCACAATATATAATAAAATATAATAAAATATATCTTGTACTAATATTAATTAATAATGAGCCATTTTGTACTAACCATTTTTAGCACATTTTCAAAAAATTTTGTAAAAATGTGCCTATATAGCTTCACTCTGTCCGTCCGTCCGTCCGTATGTTTACAAAAACTTTTACACCGTTTGAAATAGAGAAAAGAAATTTTAACCATGGATAGTTTTTGCAAAAAAAATAATTTCGTAGAAGAATTTTTTTCTGTAGCCCCACCTGTTACGGGGCTACAGCCCCCCAAAGTTGGAAAAAGCCCTATATTCAAATTGTTATAACAAGAGTTCTGTTACATATATTTTCAATCTGAAAACGGCAAATGATAGCTGGTTTCATAAACTTTATAAATTTTTACAAGGCAAATGTTTAGGGTTGCCATACGGTAATAAAATTTAACATTACGCAAAACTCAATTTTCGCAAAATTTTTGGCCACACATATCTTCTGAACGGTTTAAGCTAGGGTCTTGAAATTTTGGGAGAAGTTAGATACTCAAAAATTAGTAGGAATCGGTTAACAAAATTTTTTTGTCAAGCCCCCTATTTAGGAGCTATAAGAGGGCTCGAAAATTGAAATTTTGCTATTTTTAAACACCTGTAACTTGAATACCTGTCCAAATTTTTTTTTAGTGATAGACAAAATTCAAAGCTCTATAATTATATTTCAACATGTGTCAAAGGTTTTTCTTAATTTTGAAGGGTAACGAAGTTACAGCCCCTGCAAATTAAAAAAAAGCCCTATATTTAAATAAACATAACAAGAGTTCTGTTAGGTTTATTTTCAATCGAAAAACAGTATTAGAGAGCTGCTTTTATAGACTTTACAAAATTATGTCGCTTAAATGTATAGGGTTGCCATCCGGTACTAAAATTTACCATTATATAGAACTCAATTTTTGCAAAATTTTTGG
This sequence comes from Dolichopus griseipennis, assembly GCA_963082915.1. NCBI lineage: Eukaryota > Metazoa > Arthropoda > Insecta > Diptera > Dolichopodidae > Dolichopus > Dolichopus griseipennis. Next base: position 40,432,009 of record OY720441.1, read on the forward strand.
CCCCACATATCTTCTAAACGGTTCAAGCTAGGATCTTGAAATTTTGGGAGAAGTTAGATCCTAAAAAAATAGTAGGAGTCAGTTCAAAATTTTTTTGTCAAGCCCCCTGTTTAGGAGCTATAAGGGCCCGAAAATTGAAATTATGCTATTTTTAAGCACCTGTAACTTGAATACCTGTCCAATTTTTTTTTTATTAATATACAAAATTTAAAGGTCCAACATTATATTTTAACATATGTTAAAGGTTTTCCTTAAATTTAAAAGGGGTTCCTTAAATTGAAGAAAGTGTCTCTCAGTTTTACCCATTTTTGCTTAGATAATAAAATTCTAAGTAAAATTCCAAATTTTTGTGTAATTCACAATTTAATTCCTAGAACCTAAAAAATTAGAGGATGAAGGGGGGGGGGGGGGGAGTTAGATTCTTGAGAAATTTGGCAACCTTCCCCATTAAAGGGCTATAACAACTTTTAAATAAAAAATTTACTGTTAGCAGTAAATTTTATAAGTCAGTAGTAACTATTTCCAAGTAAATATTTCCAAAGTTAAACTCAGTATGTAATACAATATAATTTTGAAAATTTGCTTTTTTAAAAACCCTTGGTTTTTTTTCATCACTTGTTTTATGATAACTTAATTATTTGCGATAAGAAAAAATTACAAGTAAAGTACCACGCCAATAGAAATTCTTAAATAGAATTTAATTTTTTTAATAAGACAAAAAAATAGAGATATAACGAGAGAGGTTTTTCTCACCTTCTGATACAAAATTTAAAAATTCAAATGGAGTGAAATTTTATTTAGTATGAGTAATTTAGTTTTATTCACATAAAAAATCAGAAAGAAAGAGAGAAAAGCAAGAAAAGAGAATGCTATCTCATAAAAGAAAAAATAATTGAAATAATTCTCTAAAACTGAAGTAATTTTTGTTTATGTGCTACTTCAGTCCAGTAATCGGTATCAATCAAGTGGTGGTAAAATTATTTTACCTCAGCTAAAACATTAATAACAATTTATTCGTGAATTATTGTTTTTACTCATAATTAATACTCATTAATTCTCTCAAATTAAACTGGAATTCAGGGTTGCAACTTTGGTAATTTTACGGTGCTGTGCTATGAATTAACTGCGCTTGTATTGTAGCCTATTTCCCAAAGTATTTATATATTTGAATGTTATGTATTAAAATTATTTAATTAATATCAAGTATAAGTTAAATACTTTGAATAATTTTACCTTTAATTTGGTAATTTTAGTAGGATAATTTTTTTTTAATCGTTTTGTATTGTAAAGTACATTTTTTTCGGATAATTTAAAGAATTCCTAAAATTAAAATTGGGAACTATTTGTAGAAATCTTTTTTTTTTTTTAAATAGCGAACTTTGAAGTCATAATTTTTTTTTAAAGGTGATTTACGATCTATGCTTCCTGTAATATGTAATTTAACATATTTAGTAGAATGTTTTGATACTGAAGTACATTCGTTATTCATTGGAATTACCTTAAATTTTCTAAGTCTGAACTTAAATTTTATGTGAGCATTGATGATTTTTGGGTAAAAAAATGGACTCGGTGTTAAGCAAATTTCTTCAAAGACAGAATAAAAAAAAAAAATAATTTATGAAACAAAATGGAATTCAATTTAGTATGAAATTCAGTAAATAATATAATGTGGGCTATAAAGAACTGGAGTAATGAAAATAAAGCGGCTTATTGAGTCGGATCTCGCTTAATTAGTTTTGGTTTAAGTTGTTATCTTCAGTTTATATATGTAAATTTTGCTTCATGTCTAACATTAAACAAAGTCAGGATGTTTTAATATCTAACATATTATTTTGGTAACTTTCTGTAAATAATTTTTTTTTTTTTTGGGTTGCAACCCTGCTTTGAATTATTTTTCAATATATTTCCTGTATTTATATTATTTATTTTTTTATTGATCATCATTTAAAATTATATTTTTATAACGCATTTGAATTTGTTCCTTAATATATTCACTAATAAATTCCCAACTTGTTATAAGATAGTCACGAATTTCGAAAAATTCGAAAAAAATATTTTTTAAAAAGTTTTCGAAAGTTGTTATTTTAAAAATCAACACAATTAAAAAATCATTTTTGAATCATCACTTACGTTCGGTATTTCCAAAAATAATTAATAAATTAAATCCGAAATATAACAATAAATATTTTATTAATATTGTATTTTTAATCATTTTTATTTAATCAGTTATCACTAAGTGAGAGATTTTTTTTAGTAGCTAGTATTTTTTTCGTATATTAATTTTTGTTAAAATTTAAATATTTATTAAAAATTATTTTAACATTTATTATAAAATTATTAACAGCCGTTTAGAATATATTAAAGGAATTGTCTTAACTTAATGAAAACCAAGTTTATACTAATTCTTAAAATCGCTCCGAGTTTTTTTTTTCGTAAAATAAATAAAAAAATAAAACAAAAACAAAATTAAAAATAAAATTAGAAAACGAGCGAATATATAAAAGAAAAGATATATTTAAAAAAATTTTAATAAGATACAAATCGTGAAATGATTCAACTTCAAGTTTTGTTTGGCCTTTTTTATTTTATATGCATACCTGTTTAATTATATTTAATTTTTATATTTAACCCTTGAGTCATTAATGTGGTCATTTAAACACGTTCAATATATAGATAGCTTCAATATTAATTTATGTGGATTTTTGCTTTTGTTTTTTTAATTATAAATTTTTTAAATAATTTTAAAAGTTTTTTTTTTTGAAGCAGATTATTAGAAAAACAATCTTCTGACCTCTACCACATACTATGTGATAAGCGAACGATTCAGCCTTTCCTTTTCAGTTGTGGCAGATATATTTTGTATTTTATATTATGATATAAATTATAAATTTTATTTTATTTATAAAATACAGTTTGACCAGAGCTTACAGTTACAGTTATACAGTTAGGCCAAAGGCCCTAACCGCTACCCCATCAGTCATATAATGCAGCAGATGTTTTATATTGGAGTACATTTTAATTTTTGTAAAAGTGTTTGATTAGTCGAAGTTGAAGTTTGAAGTCTTAAGTTTTTTTCTAAACTCTACAAAATAATTCTTGGGTATGTCTGTTGCGGTTCCGGCTCACGAATGGGGTTATTAAGATATTTAAATAAATATACAGGTTTTGTAGTTTAATATCGAATATCTTATTTTTATACCCGTAAGACTATTAGTCAAAAGGGTATACTAAATTTGCCATTACGTTTCTGACGCAAAGAAGGAGAGGGTCAAAGTACGGATCGGATAGACTCAAAGGTATGGATCGGATCCGAATCGATAAGTAAATCGATTTAGCTATGTATGTGCGTCCGTCCATCCGCATTATAACTCAAAAAAATAAAGGAGTTGGGCTTTTGAAATTTTAACAAATTCGTTTTTACGCGAAGGGTTGAGCACCTGTCATACAACTTTATATATTATATGAGTATTACTCTACACCTTATAAAGCTGGATGTCTGAAATTTTGCTAAAAATAATTTAGTTTTATACTTTTAATTGAATCTGAAATATTTTTAGACAGTAATTGCACGGCAAACAAACAAAATTTCATTAATTTTAAAAGAAAATCTTTAATGGTTGGTTTCTTTTATAATATATACATGACATAACTATGATTTAATATTCATAATTATATTTAATAAAATAGAAATTATAATAAGTAAAAACAAAATAATTTATGTAATACTTTTTAAAAACATAAAACAAAAATTAAATTTATTCTCGCATTTTATCTAATATCCATCTCATAAATGGTGGAACATTTGTATAGATTGCACCACCTATATCATAAACTTGACCACAAGGTATTTCTGGTCCAGCTGAAACAATACCATATTGAACAAATCTTTCGTTTGCTTCTCCAGGTAAAATAGATCTTGATATTAATGGTCCACCAGAATCACCCGAACAGGTGTCAGTTGTATTACGTCCTTGTGCACCAATTGCACATAAATATTTTTCATTAATATTTATATTATAATCATTTTTATATGTATCGACACATTTTTGTCTCTCTTTATTAACATCCACGCTACCCTTTAATAGAACTTTTGATAGTTCACCTGTTATCGATTTTATTAATTAATATTTTATTATTATAATATTAAAATTAAAAAAAAAAAAATAAATACCTTTTTCTGTGAAGCCCCATCCTGCTACATTACCTCTTGCAATTTTTTCATCTCTTAATTCGGCAGTTGTTGGTAAACAAACAAATCCAACACTATTTACTGAATAATATAATTATATATATATATATAAAGTTAAAAATTTCAGTTGAATTTTAGAAATTTGGCTAAAAATAAATTACCCGCTGTATTTGCTGGTCTTTTCAAACGTATTAAAGCTATATCATTGGCTTTTGTTCTGGATGCAAAATTATGAACATGTATTTCTGCAATTGGAATATTTTGAACAGGATCATTACATACATTTTTGTTATGGGAAATTTGACAATCCATTTCTTTACCAACATCATGTTCTCCGAGACGAACACTAAATCTGTAAAGATATTTAAATATTTTTCAATATTTTTTGAATTTATTATTAGTTTAAGAACTATTGGATTTTTAAACCTATTATTTTCAATATTATTTTACATAATTACAATATAGAAAATATGTTAACTTACAAATCCGAGTTGATACAATGAGCTGCAGTTAAAACATAATTTTTATTAATTAATGTTCCACCACATTTAAAAACATCTGTTGCATTTCTTTCGTATTGTAGAAGTGCCATGAATGGAAATTCACTAATATCAGTCATTTTACCAAATCCTATTTTATCACCATCACCTGACAAACCACAGTTTTTATTTTCCGTCAGTAACCTGAGATTTGGATGAGCATCTAAATCAAAAGTGCTGGGTTCGTATTTGGTTTCACGAAAAATAAGTGGAGGTTGAAAGATTTCAATATTGGTATCAGTGTCAGATTTTTGACCTATACTAACATTACAAAATTGTTTGCTTTCATTAAAAAATTTTGGTTCAATTAAAGTTTCCGAACAACAGTAATTCTAAAATTGATTGTATTAATTATTTATTTAATTAATTGTATTAAATATTTATATTAATTATACTTACTTCAGCACCATCACTGGAACATTTTGAATTTTTTATGAACTGTTGATAATCGGTTGGAAATCTACTTAGTGGTAATCCAAGAATATTACCAATAATTGGACAATATTTTGCTGGTACACAGTATCCTTTTTGATTCTCTGAATCCGGTGTAGTGCACTCCTCGCATACTATTTAAGTAAAAGTGAAAAAAAAGTTTTAATATTTAAAAGATGTTTAAATTAATATGTAATATAAAATTGGTTAAAAAAATGTATATAAAGAAACAAATGTCTTTCTTTCTTCAAAATGTTTAAAAGTGATTTCTAACATTAATGTTTTTCTAATGTAATATTTACATACATAAACTTAACCAAAAAAAAAAACATTATTAAAATTTTAAATTAAATGTTCACGTATAACAAATTTATTTTCATTCTACGTGCCCTTTTTGTCGAAATTAACACATAGCAAGGAAAGTATATACAACCTAGTGGTCGGATGGTTAGAGCGAGCGTACGAAATCTATTAATTTTTAAGTTGAAGGGCTTAATTCAGATCAATTTTTAATTAAGATATTTGTTTTGTAAATGTAAATAAATTCGTTAAACATTATTTTTTTCACTTAGCATTTTTATTTATTCTTATTGATTCAGAATAACAATATTTGACTTTTACACTTACACCTGTCGTACGACAGCCTTTCCCCCTAGTATTTTATAGAAAATGAAGAGCTTTTTTCGCCTTTGAATGATAAATAGCGCTCAATTTCGCATATTATATCTTAATCAAATGTGAAATAAATCGATGTTAATAAAATGTTATTTCCCTTGAAACTCTGGTTTTGGAATTCAACTTCAAAATCTCTATTGATTTTATTACTTTTACTTTTTAAACTTAAAATAATTCTGTATAGGGCTTAAGTCATATATTATAATCATTTTCATTTACTAAAATTCTTCCTTCTTTCATGAACCTTGATAAAGATTAAATCTAATCTATCAATTAATAACTAAATTATTTATTTGAATTATATTTAACTAACTTTATTAAAAAAACCTTTATTATTTATAAAGCAAAATATCATTTTTTATAATTAAAAATAAAATAAAAATTTTCTTAAATTTTTTTCAATTTTTGCACAATTAGCTTTCTCTTATCAATTTTAAGAACGAATTAAAAATTTTTTTTAAGATTGTACCTGAAACGTTCGCAAATAAAACATAACAACTTTTAGCATAATTTGAAATACCTATAGCTTATAGCAACTATTTGTTATAGCTGTTTCATGAATCTTGCACTTTACAAATAACCTAATATAATTTATAATAATTGAATATTATAACTCACAGATACAGAAATATCTTATAATTCAAATATAAGATTATTACAATTAAAAATTAATAGAATTGTGTTTATTGAAAATCCAAGACGTACATAATATTATCGTGTTTAAATTGTATTGAAAATTGATTACGATCAATTCAAATAATAAAAATATGATATATACCCCCTGTTCCCACATGTACCTATGGTATAAACAAGTTCATTAGTTCCATCACAAGTTCCTGACACTACTTGAACAGGTAGCATTTAACAAAATGTGCATAAAAACGTCTTAGATTCCTAGTTCTCCTAGTTTTTCAGTTATTGTGCGGACACACGGACGGACTGACGAACAGATACACACACATAGATTAAAATAGCTAGGAATATAGTTTTTATGCGGGTATCTATCCTAGAGTTAACACAGTCTACTCTACACTTTTTTTTTTATACCCGTATGACTATAAGTCGAAAAGGTATACAAAATTTGCCATTACGTTTGTGACGCAGAAAAGTGGCGAGGGTAGCTATAGACTCAAGTGTTTGGATCGAGTCAAATCGAAAAATAAATCGATGTAGTTATGTATGCTCGTCCGCTCGTTCGTCCGCACTATAACTCAAAAAATAAAGGAGCTAGGATTTTGAAATTTTCACAAATTCGTTTTTATGGTGATTGCTATTGAAATTCAGCCATTTTGGCCCAAGTGTTTGAGTACCCGCCATTCAACTTATTTTTTTATATGACCATTACTCTATACTTATTAAAGCTGTGTGTCTGAAATTTTGCCAAAAATTGTTTAGTGTAATGGCCAAAGTTACTGCAAAATTTAGTTAGTCTACTGCAGATGGTTCCAGTAGCTGCCATACAACTCCTTCTTTTATATGAGCATTACACTAAACCTAATAAAGCTGCATGTTTGAAATATTGCCTAAAATAATTAACCGGATGATATTATAATGTTTATATTACGGTCATACGGGTATCCCAGAGTTGACACAGTCTACTCTACTACACTCTTCCTCGTTTGTTTTTATTTTAGCGTTTTATACTTATTATTTATCTTATTTATCTTATATATTTTCTATACATACGCATATTCTTATTCTATAGATGTATATATGTATACATTTTTTTTTAAACTATTCTTAAAAGGTAAACAAAACTAAAGATTCCGTCTATTGTCACTTACATTCGGTATTTCCAAAATTAATTAAAAGAGTAATTAAAAAATATAATAATACACTTCCTATCAATTTAATATTACAACACATATTGTTTATTTTATTTATAAATATAATTATTTTTTTCTTTAATTATATAATCTTTAGTTATATTATAATATTCACACACAAGCATACACAATTTAAAATAGTGTAATAGTAGTTATTAAAATATATTATGTGTGTATATATAAATAATAAGTTATTTAATTATTCATAGATTTTATTTTGTTTTTTTTTAATTCAATTTTAAATAAAAGATTTTAAAAATTAGCCGCGATAACATTGAAATTAATAATGTTAATTTTTTAAAAAATAATCGTCTCCAAAAAAACCGACTTAACGTCACGACGATTAATTTATTACTAGATTTTTTTGTGAAGAGACGTTAAGAATGTAAAAAGAAAAATGACAAAAAATTTGCAAATCTATCGAACACTGACTAGACTACTGAGTGTCTGAGTAAAATAATCAGAATTTATCAATAAAGAGTTTTGTTTATTTTGCTCATTTTTTTTTAATACCTGACCTGTCCTGTTTAATATTCACTCACTAGTCACTACACTAATCACTATACAAACACACGATATACAATATATAGAATATTATTTAGTATTTAACTCTATAGGAATGAATGTGATAATTTCAATTAATAGAACATTTTAACTTGATACTATTGAGTTACTTAACTTTTGTTATTCTCAGAATATATTTAGCTACTCATATAAATAAATATTCACATCACTTTTATAGGGTAACATTTTATGAATTTTTTTTAACAGAAGATTTTTAATTTTTTATTTTTATACAGTTTATATTTTAATACATCTGCTAAATAGAAGTAAAGTGGTGTTAGTTACCTTACCACCGAGCAAATTAATTATTGACAGGAAGCTAAATAGATATTAACATGTTTTTTATAATCGTGCTCAGTGTCAACTTCTGAATTGATTTAACGATGTCCGGTTTCTTCTTTGCTCATTCATTCATGTGGTAGCACAAAATTGATAAATTTTCAATGAGACGCGGTAGCACTAAAAGTTAACTCGATCCCTAACAAGTATAACGAAACTAAGAATGATAAAAATTTTAATTTAATAAAAAATATATTCTGCAATACTCGTACATCTTTTATGTTATTGAAAATTGAGTGAATTATATAATGATATAAATATATTTAGTTTTTAAATTAATTATATTATAATATAACATTAACTTATTTTGAACTTGATTCATTATCAAATTTAATTTTAACATATATATAGGCACTACACAAATATTAATTGTAAAGATTTATTTAATATTTCATATAGGTATACTATTTTTAATATAATTTTCATTTATTTGTCACATATTAAAATTCTGAAAAATACTTTACACTTAAATGATAATCTATATTTAGCTATATGTATCTATCCGTCTGTCTGTCTGTGAGTGTTATAATTCAAAAACTAAAAGACCTAGACTGTAGGATTCCATGGCTTCTAATACGAACACAGTTACAAATTTTCAAAGTCAGTTTGAATATCTTTAAAAACAAATACTAATATGAGCATTAAAATTGATCAATCTATCACTGTGCTGTCTCAGCAAGTTCTAAAATAATGTAAAGACGCTTCTAAAAGTTCAAAATGTTAATACTTCATTTTGTGGTAATTGTAGCTGCCATACGAATTTTTAAATTGTTCATGTACTTATGTTTTTGTAAATTTTTTTAATTTTTATTGTATTAAAAAATTTTTTTTTATTTATATTTATACCTATATAAGAATTTAATAAGTATCGAAAAACTCCGTAATGAATTCATTGAGCAACTTTTTTATGTAGCCCAACCCGTTATAGAAGCATATAGCCTTCAAAGTTTGAGAAAGCCTTATATGAATATTCCTATTACACAAATTAGACTCAAAGATATAGATGGGATCAAAATCGAAAAGTAAATCGATCTAGCTATATATGTCCGTCCGTCCCCACGGTAACTTAAAAAATTTAGCAGCTCGGTTTTCAAATTTTCAAAAATTCGTTTTAATACAATAGCTGTCATACAACATCTTTTTTTTATATGAGCTTTACCTATCTCTATTGAAGCCGGGTGTCTAAAAATTTGCTAAAAACAAGATGTGGATGGTCTATTTCAGTGGGTTCGAGTAGCTTTCATACAATTTTTTCTTTTATATGAGCATTCTCTTATATGAGCAGGGTGTCTAAAATTTTGCCAGAAACAGTTTAATTTTATGGTCAAAGTTTGTGTAAAATTTAGTTAGGGTAGTACAGTGGGTTCGAGTAGTTTCCATGTAATTCTACCTTTTAATATAATTTATCTTGTGTATTTGATATTGAACATTGTTTAATATTTGAAATGTGCTTTTTCAAAACGTTTGGTTTCTTTCTTTTCCGGCTTTAATTTAAAATAATATCAGTATAAAATATTTTTCAATTTGACTAACTTTAAAATAAAGTCTATACACAAAAACCAATTATTGAAACAATTGTCCAGGAAAATGAGCTGTAACAAACGCATTCAATTAAATGTGTTTTGTTGGAAGTATTCGTTTATAAAAAAAAACAAATACAATTGTTTTGTTGGATGTGTTTATTCTATTATAGAAAATAAAATATAATAAATTATTATAACCAGGTTGAAAAATATTTTATTAAATTAATTTAAATGATTATGAATTAGTTCAATTCACTATTTAAAACTCACAGAATATTTTCTGAAAATTTTATGTAAATATTAAAACGTTTTGATATTAAAAATTAAGACTGGAATCATTTCTGTAGTAAGACTTTATTACTTTCAGTGAAAATCTGATTTGAAGGTGAAGGCAGAATATACGTTTCGCTTCCTTTGCTTTGAAAAGCAAATAAACCAAGAAAAATAAATTTCAAATCCCAATGTACCCTTTTGAATTGCTTGACATTTGAAACATTATTTTGTTTATATGTAATTGATTTAATTCATAAAATTATTTGAAAATCGAAACAAAATTATTTTGCGGTTTCAAATATTATTTTAAAATATTTATTCTAAGAACGCACTTACAAAAAAAAAAAAAAAAAAACATAAAGCGAAACACAAAGCGTCTAATTGAAAATTTGCCAATTTTGAGCGTTTTTTACTTTGTTTTAATTATTTTGTTATTGGGTGTTGCTACGTAAGGTACAATGTAATTTATTTCGAAGAAAAAGAGCGTACAAGCGATAGACTTAACTTTGGCACTTATTTGTTCCTAACACTTATAATTCTCATTTCTTTAATGTTTTTAATAAGTATGTCTAAGAGACAACCAACTTTAACCAAATGTAGCTTGGGGAATAGTTTTCAAATCAAAAGTTTAATCAGAAATTTAATTAAACAAATGCAATATCAATTTAAGTGACTTTTTTTTACAAAAATGTAAAAACGCATTTTTTGATACAAAGTACAAATTATACATTAGTCCGAAATTGAAAAATCCAATATGTAAATAAATAGGTATAACATCTAATTTACGATAATAAACCACCGTATTCTTTGACGAGCCAACGGCTATTTATATCATTAATAATCAATTAACAACTTCAGTATTTAAAAAATATTTATTTAAAAATAATTCAATTCAATAAGAAAACACGAAACTTATGGTCTAATATTATCCAAAATCCATCTCATGTGTGTAGAAACATTTGTATAAATTGCACCACCTGTATCATAAGTTTTACCACAAGGAATTCCTGGTCCAGTGGCAACAATACCGTATTGAATAAACCTTTCGTTTGCTTCTCCAGGTATAACAGATCTATCTAATAATGGTCCACCGGAATCACCCATACATGTATCGACTGTTTTAGATCCGATTCTTGTACCGATTGCACATAAAAAGTTTTCGTTAATATTTACACCAGCTGGTTCATAACTATTGATACAGTTTTGTCTCTCTTCGTTAACATTAACAGTTCCTTTTAACAGAATTTTTGCTGCAACACCTGTATAGGTTTTAAACAAAAAAATTTTTATTGTATCTTTTTTTTTTGCTAAATTTAAAAATAAATACGATTTTCTGTTAGACCCCAACCAGCTATATTAGCCCTACGAATTTGTTTTTTCCTTAGCTCTGCAGTTGTAGGCAGACAAACAAAACCAATATTATTTGCTATGGAATAATATTATAAAGTTTTTTAAAATCAAGTTTTATATGGGTAAATTATTAAGTTACCTGTTGCATCCACTGGCCTTTTCAACCTTATTAATGCTACATCATTGATTTTCGTGATAGGATCGTATTTAGCCTTATGTATTTCTCCAATTGGAATATCTTGAACAGGTTCATTGCATTGTGGATTTTCACCAGTTTCACAATCCCTATCTTTATCAATATTATGTTCCCCCAAACGAACACTAAATCTATAAATGACATAAAGTATTCTTCATTATTCTTTTAAATATTATCGATAGTTTTATAATCAAACGTTAGATATAGTGAAGGTTAAATTAAAATTAAGAAATTAATATTTGATTATTTATTTAAATTTATTTAAGCATTTACTCACAAATTTGGTAAGATACAATGAGCCGCAGTTAAAACATAATTTTTATTAATTAATGTTCCACCACATTTAAAAACATCTGTTTCATTTCTTTTATATTGTAAAAGAGCCATGAATGGAAATTCATCAATATCAGTCATACTTCCATATGCTATTTTATCACCATCACTTGATAAACCGCAGTTCTCATTTTCCGATAATAATTTTAGATTTGGATGATTATCTAAATCGACAGAGTTAATGCCTCTATTAAAAATATTTGGCTTTTGCAAGACCTCAGTTGATTTGGTAGTTGAAGATATTTTTGACGTTTGATAATCAATTGGAGTGAATTTAGTATTACAAATTTTCGTACGTTCTTTAAAAAACTTTGGATTAATTAAACCACGAGCACAACAGTAATACTACAATGAATATGGTACAATGCATATTATAAAGAGTAAGGTTATGTATGAAAAACTAAAATATTAAATACTTACATGAGAACCATGACTAGAACATTTCGAATTTTTAATAAATATTTGATATTCAGCCGAAAATCTTTTCAATGGTAATCCAACAATATTACCAATCATTGGGCAATATTTTGCTTGTACACACCAACCTTCTTTGTTTTCTGGATTTGGTGTAATGCATTCATCGCATACTGCTTTCAAAACACAAAGAGACTTTGTAATAAATATTTATAAAATACGCTTTTTAAATTAGTTTTTCAAGTATTTATTCACTAGTTAGATTTAGGCTAAAATAAATAAATAGTAAATTAATGGCTGTCTGGCACAGTGGTTAGAATATCGACCTAAAGGTCCGGATTGGAATCCCAGTGAAAGTGTAAAACTTTTATCTGGTTTTCAACTTGACTCAGCTATAACCAAGAACAGTTAGAACGTAGTAGTGGCCTTACAAAAAAAAAAAAAAAAAAAATAACGTTCTTGTTTAATTTATCACATAAGTCTATAAGTCTCTGTTAACGAGATGGTTAAGCTCCTGTCAAGTTTCGTCAAAACCGACCAAAACTATTTAGACATTACAATAAACAAATTAAAAACTTTTTTTAAATTCTTTGGATAAAACAAGTTTTGATTACTTGTTTGACTGAGTGACACAAAGAAGTAATATTACTTAAGTATACTAAATTCGGATACAATGTTTTCCATGAATGTACACAAAAAATATTTATAAAACGAGGTCTAGCGTCAAAATTATTTAATAAAATTTCATTTAAGGCTGAAAACAATGTATGAAAAGGATTGCTGAATTTTGTCTTCAGTTATGTGCTAACTAGTAATGTGCTCTAAATAAATACTGAAAATCTTTATTAGTTAAAGTGCAGAAGTTTTATGAAGTACTTATTATTTGCCATATTGCCATAAATTTGCCATTAGGTTTGTGACGCAGAGTAGGAGGTGGGTAGATGTAAACTGAAGTGTATGGATTGGATCAGAATCGAAAAATAAATCGATTTAGCTATGTATGTCCGTCCGTCCGTCCGTCTGTCCGTCCGTCACCACGATAACTCAAAAACTAAAGGAGCTAGGATCTTGAAATTTTCACAAATTCGTTTTTATGCAATAGCCATCATCGCTATTGAAATCCGGTCATTTTGGTCCACGAGTTCGAGTACCTGTCATACAACTTCTTTTTTTATATGAACATTACTCAGTACCTGTTGAAGTTGGGTGTCTGAAGTTTTGCTAAAAAACCTTTAGTGTAATGGCCAAAGTTTCTGCAAAATTTGGTTGGTCTACTGCAGTTGGTTCGAGTAGCTGCTATACAACTTCTTCTTCTAAATGACCTTATAAAGTTGTGTATGTTTGAAATTTTGCCAAAAGTAATTAACCGGATAATATAATGTTTATATTATGGTCATACAGCTATCCCATAGTTGACAAAGTCTACTCTACTACACTCTTCTTCGTTTTAAACCCGAAACTTTTCAATTGAAATCTCGTCACTTTACCACTGAGCTATCGGTCAGATCATCGAAATAATTAAACTTAGATTTTATAAAATTTTAAACTTATCCAAAACTACAAATTACTTTTAGATCTTCTGATATTATTTGATATAGTTAAATTAAACAATTAATTTCAGTCTAAGAAATTTATTTAAGAAATTATTAGTATATATTTGAACTGATAGTGAAGATGTTTAATTGTATTTACATATTAAATAATTATGACAAGCAATTACTTACATTCGGTTTTTCCAAGATTAATAAATATATTTATTGCAAAATATAAAAATAAATTTCTTATCAATCTAATATTCTTATACATTTTTATTTAATATTTGGGTTTTAATTTTTTTTAAAAAATAATTAAATAAATAAATTAAATTTTTTTTATAATATATATATTTATATTTTAATTTACAGATACGCTAGCACAATATAAAAAATACTTTTGCAATAGATAACATTTAAATAGAAATTTTTGATTATTTAATGATTAACATCAGAAACTTTTTAATATAATATTGTGTTTATACGATTACTTTTTTACTCAATTACTTGAGTACTAAATTTTAATAATAAAATTATGATAGTTTTTATACAAAAAAATGAAATTAAAAAATAATGAATTAATAAATAAAAAATTGAATTAGTATGCAACATAAAAATATATTGTTTTATGCATAGTATTATAAAATTTATAATATTTTAATTTATTTAAATATTTTTTGAAAAAATTCTGTCTACTCAGAATGAAAGTGGCCTAATATAAAATGCAAAAACTTTGTCTCTTTTGATCTAATGATTTGATCTTTTGATCTAATCTATAAATTAAACATTTTGTTTCAACTGTATTTCAGCAAGTGAAAATGTCAAAATATATTATTTGATATAAAATTTCGATCAATTATTTAATTGAATTTGGCCATAGAAGTTGTAGTGAGAATAAATTGATGGCAGCTTCTCTTTTACTAGAATTGTATTTTCCTTATATAAAATTTAAGTCAAAAATGACGCATATTTGTATGTTATTCATATAATGTCATTCATTTGACATTAATTGGATAACATATGTTTTTAAGTCAGAAAATTCAACAAATATTATGGAAATCGGTGTATAGTTTCTTTTTAAAAAATAAGTACAAATTACTTTAATAAAACTGCAGAATTTTAGAATTTATTAAAATAATCATTTAAACCTACAAAAAATAGATTTTAAAATCCTGCCATAGAACTATAGGAGTTATTTTAGAGATGAAAATAAGCTATAAATCCATAAAGAAGTTGGGTCGACTTTGCAGGAAATATGAGGCCTTAAAGTTTCCAAAAACCTGTTAAAGAAATTTGTCTCTTAGAATGAGATTTATTGGAGCATGAAACTAAAAAATATTAACTTTTCATAAACAAAATACCGTATAAAGTTTTTTATTCAAAAATAACGGTATTAAATACTTTTTGACTCTTTATATTTTCCCACCATGATTTTGTAAAGAAATATTATTTTTCAATAATGTTTTTTCAATTAAATATTTATGACCTGTACCGAAATCGAACTTATGCTATCTCACCATGGCCCCGTGCTATAATTGGTATTGTTGGAAAATAGATTGTTTTTTTTTCATTGAAATTTATTTTTAATCTGTTTATCTACATAACTTAAATTTGTTGGATCAAAACGAGGCTTACATTTGGTCAATATTCTTTTAAATACGACGCTATACGACGCTATACAACGGGACAACTCGAACATTGGGTTCCATTTTTTCAGTAAATTTCTTTAAAGTTCGGAACTTGAGAAATCGAAATTTATGCATCTTATACTTTACAAATTTAGACTAGAAAGTCAAAAGGAGAACACTATAGGTGGGTATATTTTTTTTTAACAATTTATAAATTAAAATTTTAAAAATACAGTGGTTATTATTTAAATTTTCCATTTTTAGGTTTTCAGAATAATTTAAAACTCTTATTTAAATTTTGGTTAAATTGCAAAAAAAAAATTTTTAATTAAAAATTACAATATTAAAAAATTGCTAAATTAAAAAGTTTAAACTCATGAAATTTTGATAATTAGAATAATATATTCTAATTTTTTTCTTCTATTTTATAAAGAAGTCATGAGGCTTTTTGGAGATACGATCTAATATGAAGATCACATTCCAGAGTCTGTTAAATCTCTTTTGTTTTTTCTATTTTAGCTGAATTGTACACAGCTCGTAAAAATTTGTATAAGATTAACCGATTTAACTATTTACTAAATTAATTTGATTTTCAATTACTTAAGCTGTACATTGAAGCAAAGTCAATTGAAAGAAGAACTTTTTCTAATTAAGAACTAGCCATTTCGAATTTCATTATAAACATATATTGTACATCATAGCTAGGGTGAATTGCGTTTCGGATTTGGATGTGGTCATGGATAAAAGGATGGATTTTAAAATCCTTTACAATCACTTAGTTAACAAGGTTTATTCAACTTTAATTTATATTTGCCGTATTGAATCAGTCCAAAAGAATTTAGGGTTCGGGGTTATTTATTTTGTTTAGATTTATTTATTTTTTATTTTATTATACATATTTGGTTACCTTGGGGATTTGTAAAGAAAAATTATTTTCAATACGCAGCGAAATTATCTCACCCTATATTCGTGAACAAATGAGACTTAGGTATAATGTGAGCAATTTAAGAACTGTAGAACTAGTTAATTTAGCTCACGATTCGACAGATTACGGGAATTTCGAACCTGTTACGCGAATGGTATTAGTGGTTTGGACAGAAACTAACTACCGTAGTCTGAAATCTTCGTGTTTTTATCACATTACGAGTTGAAAGCATGATTCTCGTATTTGTTTAGTCAAATGAAGTATTTGATAAATTTACTTTGTTTAAATTAAATAAAATTTTTAATTCTTGGGTTTTTTTTTAACTGTGACATCTAATGCGGTTAAAAAATCCATGTTTAACCACATTTTTGAATCTAGTTATAATTCAAATTTTTGATCTAAAATTATAATATTTGCGTTATTAAAATTTATATTAATGAAATCATTCTATTTTCTTTCATATTTGACTTGGAAAAAGAAATGTATAGAGTTATTGAAATATATAAATGTTCATTAACCAAAAACCAGGCTTGTTATAAAATCTCTGTAAATTCAATATATTGAAATGAACCATTAAAATACCTAGCTCAATGAAATCTTGGAAATCAGTATTCTGAATTATTTTATTAAAATTATTAATTTTGACATTCTCTGTTTTTCATACAAAATTTTTAAATTTAAAACGCCAAAGTTAAGTAATAGGGCAAGTGATTTGACATAAAGCTATGCAAATTTTTTGTAAACACATGGACGGACAGAAAAGATGTAGACAAATTTTTTTTCAAAATTATTTGAAAATGTGCTAATAATAAAGAACTAATAACAATCAACACAAAAAAAAAAATGATGGACTAAGACAGGTTTTTTTTTCAAAATTTTAAAAAACTTCGTATTGTAAAATTTCTGTATTGTTATTAATTTCAAGATAATTTTTTTTTAATTATTTCTTCTTCTTCTATAGCTTTACAGTCCTTGATGAACCTGAGCTTCTGCTATAATTCTCTTCCATACATCCCGATCTTGTGCAACTCTCTTCCAATTTCTTATTCCTAAAATTCTTAAGTCATCTTCAACAGCGTCTAGCCATCTTTTTTTGGTCTCCCTCTACCTCTAGCACCCTGCATTTGGTGGAGAAACACTCTTTTTGTTGTTCTGTTATCCGGCATTCTTATAACATGTCCTATCCATCTTAACCTTTGCGCTTTTATGAATCTTATTATGGTTCTATGTTCAGTCAATTGTTCAAGCTCGAAATTATTTTTTGATCTGTATGTACCAATTTCGTTTCTAACCGGTCCATATATTTTTCGAAGTATTTTACGCTAAAATATTTCCAGTTGTCTACAATCTGTAGTTTTAAGCGTCCATGTTTCACATCCGTCTGTTAGAACCGGTCTGATTAATGTCTTGTATAATTTAAGCTTTGTATTTTTCGACAACAGCCTGGATTTCATAAGTCTAGAGTATGTGTAGTAACATCTACTTGCGGCTTGTATTTTTTCCCGTATTGCCACAGTGGTGTCTTCACTTTTACTGTATACAACTTCGAGATACTTAAACTGATGAACGCCTTCGAACTTATAATCATTAATATTCAAATCTTGCGTTGGCATATGTGATTTGCTTTTTACGAAGTATTTAGTTTTGGGTTCATTTATTATCAGTCCCACTTTTCTAGCATCATTTTGCAAACGTGTAAATGTTTCTTTTAGCTCTCTTAAATTCTAAGCAATTATTACAATATCATCAGCGAAAGCGCATATTTGTATGGCTTTTATAAATATAGTTCCTATGTTGATAGAGCATCATGTTGATAGAGCATCACCCTGCTTAACTCCCGGTTCTATTCTAAATTATTTAAATCCTGATTTTCGAAACTGTTAGGTATTTCTTTGGACAACCGTATACATTAAATGAATAAAGCATTAATGCACTATTTTTAAAGATTGTCCTTTTTTGAAATTATTATGAAATGAAGAAAACAACCGATTATGATAAATATTATAATTTTGGTTTAAATTCTTATGAACTAAGTGTATTATGGACTCGTATTTATTATAACAAAATGATGATAAATAAATTATGTATACCTATATATTAAAAATAGTCAATAGAACTAAAATTTCTAGTTTTAATTTCTATTTTTTATTTTGAATATTAATCAAAAATTTAAAAAGAGAAATTAATAAATTTATCTAATTATCTTCTATCTATTGAATTTATTATTATAATACGTGGAAGACGTGACCCAAAATGGCTGGATTTCAATAGCGAATATAATAATGTATATGTATATTATATGTATAATACGGAGAGAACTCTTCGTATGACAGGTCGAATTGTAAACATGAAAATTTTTTTTGTTAAAATTTAATATTGAATTTTAATACTTTCATGAAATATCTTTCATGATTTCATGATATTTGCATATGAGAATACGTATTCCTCATTTAATATTAAATTTAATTGCATTTACAAAAAACAAAAATACTTAAAAAAATATTGCACTGGATTTGAATTGAACCTTACTACTTAAAATATAACATAAAACCCAATATAATTAGTAGTCGTCGCTCAAACCACCCAAACACTTGACAACTTATATATTGTTTGCTGAGTGTTACTTTTGATTATTAGGGCACGCGAATTATATAATAGATAAATAATGGATTTAAATTTCGGCCTGATTTCTGATTTTGAAACGATCTCTAAAACCCCTTTTACCTTGTAGATACATATTTATACATAAATAAACTTAAAATAGCGGTAATCATGATTTTGTATCCAACTCTGAAATCTCGCCTAATTTTTTTTAATAAATAATAGGGTGGGGTCGCCACAAAACTCCCGCTAAAAAAAATATTGGAACTCTGGTTTCGTATTCAAATCCTAAATCCTACACCAAACTTTGGACATAAATAATATGTCAGTAGAACTTTTAATAAAATGAACTTACTACCAGTTACCAACAAGGTCTGTCAAAAAACTTAATGAAAATAAAAGATCCGCTCTCTTTATCTGTAAAATTAATATTGCACATCTTCAAAATTGAAGCTATTCTAATTTTAAACTGGTACTAAACTTTAAAAACGAAAGCCGAATAATAAATCAAACTTTTATTTTATAAACAAATTTTTGAAGGTTAAAGTATGTCAATCGATAATAAATTAATTGAAATGAAGCAAAGCTTAATGAAATTAAATTAATTTAAGTAAAAACTAAGTATTTGAATAAACCAAAATAAGGAATTAAACACGTAAAATGAAGCCAAAATAAATATAATTGCCATATATAAGTTTATTTACAAATATACGTATACATAAGACAATTAATATTGAAATTAAGTAAAGTCATAGAGTAAAGATAATAGACTATTTAGTATGAATAAACTTTTTTAGTATGAAATATTTTTGAAAAAAACAAACGATGGTCGATGGTCAAGGTTTTGAATGTATTAGTGAACACTTATTTTATTCAGAAAAGATTTTGTTTATTTAATAAATAAAAGTATTTATTTACTCTTTTTGTAATAAAATTATATACACACTTGCTCCCATATTTATTTACTAAAAAATAAAATTTCAAAATATACATACAATTTTTAATGGAAGCTACCGGCCTACCGGTTTTTAATAAGTATTAAAATAACTAATTAATACTTTTTAAGTATTAAATAAAATAAAATAAAATAAACACACACTTTTTTTTTAATTCGTATTATATTTTTTAAAATTTATTAAATTTTAGATTTTAGTTTTAACAGCATTCTTTTCCATCTGAAACTGAATTAAGATAATCAAATATGAAACAACCATTCCAATATAATTGAATAATAGTTTGTTATTTAAATTAAATGCTCCAAAAAAACGAATATTAGCTGGATACAATTTTAGTGTATACACTAGTTGTTCAATCTAAATAAAAAATAACAAAAGAAATTTAATTTAATATTAATACAATAATTATTGTATAACTTACTTTTTAACAGTCAAATAAAACCATTTTCATTAACATCCAACAATTTTTCATACAAATTAAACATTTGTTCATTCAAATTAAACATTTTTATTCCACAATTTCAAAAATGTTGAAATTTGGATCAAAAATTGTTGAATATTAATATAAAAAATGTTAGATGTTTATGAAAAAATGGTGTATTTGACTTTAAAAAAGTCTTGTATTTTAAATGTATGTAATTATTTAAATCCAAATCTATAGTAATAAGAATGTTATATGTCAAAGTGTAGCTACCGTTACAACTTGTGGTATAGAAAGGATTAGTTTAGCATTTTGACAGTTTTCACAACAGTTGTATTGGAAATAGAGATATGCATTTATAAACATAAAACAGGTTGTGTTATCAATTTGAGCTATTACTCGAAAACAATACAAATGAGTTTACAAAAATTTGAAAACCCCAGATCTTTTAGATTTGGAATATCGTTTTGACAGACAGACCTACATACTGAAACGAATTCAGTTTTTCGATCTCTTTCATACTTTTGAATCTACGAGTCCATTTTTACACCATTTTTACATAATTATACATTTGCTATACCATTTAAATCATTTATATTAAATTTATGATTGACATACTTTATTTGTCATAGGCCATTGGTTAACTTTAAATTTAAATTTTGTAATTGAGCTCTTAACTTTTAATATTTTAAAAATTAATCATCAATGAATTATATGCGTTAATCAAAATTCTCTAAATTAAATAATTTACTTACTGATTTTAATAATTTATTTGTAAAATTTCCATTTGCATCTGATAAAATATCAAAAATTCGCAATTTAGTTCTTCTCAATAAATCATATGAGTGTATAACAGCTATAGCATTTGCCATATATGTTATTGATATTTGAAATAATATTCCAAATGTATTACCCTTTTCAACAAAATATTCATTTAAACTAAAATAACATGATTGTAATAATGTTGCAAAAATAAAAAATAATGATAATATATTTAATCTACTATATATTTTATTAATACTATGATTTATTTTATAAACTATTATTAATATTTTACATAATTCAATTAATTCAATTTCATATTGAATTTTTCTAATTTTTTTATATTTTTTTTGAAGTATATTTATGATATTATTATTAAATAATTTATATAATATATTAAATAAAATAATTGTACCATAATTAATTAATGCACAAATAATACCAGATGTTGTATATAAACAAAATAAATAAAAATTTAATATCCATACAATTGTATTCAGCCATGTAAAATGAATTTGATATGATAAAAAATTAATATCCATTAATATATCAGATATAATTTTTATTATTGTTATATTAAATATAATTATTATATTAATTAAATATATTTTTTCATCTTGATATTTTTTTGAAATTTTTTTTTTATAAAATTTATTTATACATTTATATATTAGTTTTGTTTTATTAAAAATATATTTATATTTTAATATATTTTTTAATTTTAAATTTTTTATACTTGATATAATTAAATTTATAGCTAATATAATTTGCATACTACCAGAAAATACCATACTTATATTATCAATATCTAATAATTGTGTATTTAATTGAATTTTAATTGTTACAATAACTAAAATACTAATTAATATTTTTATTAAATTTACAAAATATATTCGATATATTGAATAAAATTTAAAATTATCAAAATTATTATTTGTTATATGTTTAAAATAAATTATACCAAAAAATTCACCACATTTTAATAAAATATTTGTAAAAATATTTGATAATTTTAAAATAATTTCCATGTCATTCATATTTATAATTGATTATAAATTGAAATAAAAATATGATTTGAAATTTATTTAAAGAAATATATAACTTTTTAAAAATAATTATGCTATCCATTTATAAGTTTAAAAAATATACTAAAAATATTTTTTCAAATTAATTAAGTAATTTATTTAATAAAAGTAAACTTTAAAAATATTTATAATTATATTTGCAAATACTTGTATGCATTTCAATTACTTGTTTTTATTTAGTAATCATTATTAAACTTTATTGTAATTGTTAGAGGATATCATTTGCTATCTTAATTCCTAACACCTAGGTGTTGCGAACCGTTATTCATCCTACTTTTATTACTTTTTATTAAATTATATTTTATTAATTTTATATTTAAATAATATTTGATCACCATTTTTTCATAATATACTTTTATTGTAACTTATTTTGAAAGGAGACAGCCATTAAAACAAGCAGACGAATTTATCTAATAAGTACTCTAATAAGTATTTAAAATAATAAGTACATTTTGTATAAAATTTTTTATTAAAGATATTTTTTTAAGTCTAAGATATTATGTTATATTAATATTAAATTATATTCTATTGTACAATTAATTGAATTATGAAATATATATTAATTGTTTATATTTAATTAATTAACTCTTTTTTAAGTAAATAAAAAACATTCAATAAATTTTTTTAATTTTTGCAAATATAATATAAGTAATCGTTTACTACATGCAGACTTCTTTAGTACTTGTACTTGAATCGTGTGTCGTAAAAAAAATACTTTTATGTACTTGCAAAATTAAAAAAGGGTTTTAGTTAAATTAAAAGAATACTATATATTATGTTTTTTATTTACTTCAATTTTCTTTTAAAACCATCGGGTACTGAAACCATTACCGGTATGAATACTATTGTTAGATTAATACAATTACTGTTGATTGTATATTTATTAAATTTGATCGTAAGATGGGTAATTGTAATGAAAATTATTTGTTTTAGTAATTTTATTTATCTATTTATTTATTTATTTGAATATTACGTATTACACTGAATTACGCAATGGTAAAACTGGTAAAGCCCCCGGCTATCAGAGCCATTGTGGGCTAATTCTAATTTATCTTACAACTTTTACATCTTTTTTATTTTTAATTTTATTACTAATTTATCTTAATCAATCAATATACTTATTTAAATTCAATTATCTTTTCTAATTTACAATCTTGAGACTAATTTCTTGATTTTTTAACTACTAACTCATGTTTATATCCGTATGACTATAAGTCAAAAGGGTATACTAAATTTGCCATTACGTTTGCGAGGCAGAGAAGGATGAGGGTAGATATAGACTCAAATGTATGGATCGGATCAGAATCGAAAAATAAATCGATTTAGGTATGTATGTCCGTCCGTCCGGACGATAACTCAAAAAATAAAGGAGTTAGGATTTTGAAATTTCCACAAATTCGTTTTTATGCAATAGCCGCCATCGCTATTGAAATCCAGCCATTTTGGTACACAGTTTCGAGTACCTGCCATACAACTTCTTTTTTTATATGAGCATTACTAAATTCCTATTGAAATTTGGTGTCTCAAGTTTTGTCAAAAATAGTTTAGTTTTATGGTTAAGGTTTCTGCAAAATTGTTTCGTCTACTGCAGTGGGTTCCAATAGTTGCCATAGAACTTCATATTTCACAAGGTCATTACTTTATACATAATAAGCCTGAATGTTTGAAATTTTGTCAATTATAGTTAACTTTAACGGCCCACATTTGAATAAAATATATTATATTTTATACCTCTACCACTATATACTATATTCAGTGTAGTGGTAGAGGTTCGAAGCTGCCTTTCAACTTATATTTTCTTTTGTTCATAACTGAAAGCCTAATAAGTTGTGTATTTAAAATTTTGAAAATCCAAAATAAATTAACCGGATCATATAATGTTTATATTACGGTCGTAAGGGTAGTTTTGAATTTTGGATATAACTTTTAAGTATTTGGTTTTTCTCCTCTTTTGCTATTATTTGAATTGTATTCCAAATTTTACTAGCTATCTTTTGAATTAGTTTTATTCGGTTGCGGTGAGATTGAAGAAGGTGTTGAGTGGCTAGATTATAGTTTCCCAATGTAATTTAACTATTTAAAAATGTTTTGTGTTTTTTATACAAAATTGCATATTTATAGGCAATTTTTCTTTTATTATTCTGTAATGGATTAAATTTTTTTTAAATATTTTGACAGCAGATGACATAATAATATATTAATAAAATTTACACATAAGAATTTCATTAATATTTATTAACACAAAATAAATGTTTAAAATATTTTAAAATGGTACGTAGTTTATAACTTATCATTATCCACTTCCGTAGTTACAAAGTTGTGTTGTTTCTAATCATTTTTAGCATATTTTCAAAAGATTTTGTAAAAATGTGCCTATATACCTTCACTCTGTCCGTCCGTCTGTCCGTCCGTATGTTAGATATTATAACCACGAGTAGGTATTGTTAAAAAAATAATATCATAGAAGAACTTTTTCATGTAGCCCCCAAAATTAGAAAAAGCCCTATATTTAAATTTATATAGAACCTATATAGAACAAGAGCTCTGTTGGTTGTATTTTACATCTGAAAACGGCAAAAGAAAGATGGTTTTATAATCTTCATATACTTTGAAAAGCAAATTTTTGGGGTTGCCATACGGTACAAAAATTTACCATTATGCAAAATTTTTGGCCCCGCATATCTTCAAAACGGTTCAAACTAGGGTCTTGAAATTTTAGAAGGAATCATCATCAATTTGGGAACCGTCCCCATTGAGGGGCTATTAGGACTCAAAATTGAAGCTCCAAAACTATATTTCACCCTTGTTAATCAGGTTTTCTTGAGTGCATTGGGATTATATTCTAAGTATTGGTTTCACTATTAATCATAATTAATAATAAGGAATTGATGAAATTACAAAATTATTAATTTATTTTATATATATTTTTTAAACTAAACTCAGTATGAAACACTATATAATTTTGAAAATGTGCTTTTTTAAAAACTCTTGGTTTTTTTCTTCACTTGTTTAGAAATATTTAAATGTCACTTTTATGATTAATATGTACCTGAAATATATATATATATATATATTTAATGTATTAAAGTCTTGAAATATCTTATATATACATATATATATATATATATATATATATTTATTTGTAATTCATGCCAAATTCATTTATATATAAATGACCCATAAATGCCCATTTATTCTTTTAATATCATGAATTAATATAATTTATTTGTATTTATCTTAAATCTATCATTGAACGTTTTGTTTAAATAATAAAATTATGTTTTTATAATATTTTCAATTAAATTAATATCGGTGTCATTTAATTTTTTTTTTTTTGAATTAAATATATTTCATAATACGAACAATTCAAATACTTTTGTGATTGTCTTAAGTTATAAAGTAATAATTGATTAAAAAAAAGTATACATTGAAATTAAATTAATTACGTAACTAATTATTCACAAATATTTTAGCTATTAATTTTTTTTTCATTTATCTACTTTTAAAATTAATAATGATAACAATCAAATCATGATTTGTGAAGTTTTGCAAGAAGATTGATTATTCTTTATTTAAATAAATATTATAAAATCCAGCTATTAATAGATCCAAATTTGATGTATAAGATTGACTTTGAATAATTTAATGCAGGGCTGCAGAACAAAACGATATTCGAATAAAATTTAATCCTTTATTAGCATTTTGTTCTCTACGGAGTAAAGAAGTGTCGAAGTTCCGAAACTTTTCATTTGTTACAAGGGCCACCTATTTTTTTTTTCAGTAAGGTGTTGTAATCAGATCTTTGCTCAAACCAGATGTCGAGCGTTCAGATCAAAGTTTAATTAGACTCTGCTCATTTTCAAAATTATATTGTGTATCGTACTGAACTTAGGAATACATATATATATATATATTCTGGTAACCAAGTTACTGATTTATAAAAGTGGGAATTTTTTAAGTTCCAGTAGTCCTTCAACAGAGAAGCTTTCCAAATTATTTTCATATTAAACTTATGGTGATTCTCGAGGATCTAACTCCAATTTCCCCGTTCCAAAATTTTGAGATTTTGATTGAAAATTGTTAAAATTAAGAGACACTTCTTCATATAATATAATAATTTTTAAAATATAATATTGGAGCTTTAATCTTTACAGGTGCATAAAAATATAAAAATTTAAATTTTCGGCCCCTTACAAAACAGGGCGCGTGACAAAAAAAAAAATTGAGTATCCCATAACGGTTATTATTAGTACCAAATGGCAACTCTATATATTTAGAAGAAATATTTTTATTTGATCATCTCTCTTCTTTTTTATTGTGTAGAGGGCAAGAATGTTATTAAATTTCGCAAATTAATGACTTTTAAGATTATTATTTTTAATATTGAAACCTCGTTTTGACATCTTGACATTTGAATAATTAAAAATGATATTATTTAACTTGATTCCAAAAAATTTAAGAGAATTTTGAGGTACAAAAATATTTTTATTTATTTGTTTATTTATAAACAACCCGCTATCGCATTCAATGTGATAAGCGACTGATTCAGCCTTTCAGCATATAAACTGCTCTGAAATTAATTATAAATTTTATTTTATTGCAATAATAAAAACCAAAGTTATTTCATTTATTCTTTTATTTATTTAGAAAAATATCTGAATTGTAAAACTTATTAAATTTAACAAGTTATTATTTTAAGTCGGTAGGTGTTACTGATACAATCAACATTTGATGAAAGTAACATAAATTAAATACTGCCTGCATGGAACACGTCTAAGTCACAATGATTTTTCTTATATCGGTTCATGATTGAATTTTCAGGACACGAGAAAGCCTTACTAAATTCTTCTAAAAATGAAAGCGCCGAAACGAAATTTTCTTTTGACAATTCTCTTTGTTTAGTTGATTGACAAGCTAATTGTGTTGCACCTATGAAAAATAATTGATCTGGTTCAATTAAATTTTTAATTGATTCAATTTCATTCTTTAATATTGAATTTGTTGTTTCAAAATGTATCGTTGAATTAAGGGAAGCGATTAAAATTAAAATCTGTTCAACATCACCAAGATCTTCATTACCATGGGCTTTTTGTAAACAATTTTCAATTTGTGATATTTTTGAATATTCTATAGAATTGTATTGATAGTATTTTAACCAAAATTTAAAATTAATTAATTTATAAAAATAAAAGTTTGGTTTATTTTTAATATCTGATTCAAGTAAATCATTATACAAATGAGAAAGAAGTTCCTCATTTGTAGGCAAATATCCATATAATAATAAACCGAAAAAGTTTTGATATAATTTAATTTTACTTAAGTATGGCTTATTTAAATCATATTCCATATAAAGTTTTTCAATAGTTTCATGTGGTATTAAATTTGTATGATTTGCCAAAACATTTTTTCGTACATTTAAATCATCTTGAACTCTTTTATTACTATTATCAGAATCATCTGTAGTTGATTTTAATGTTTTATTAAAATTTATCTCAAATTCATCAAGAAACTCTGAATATCTTTGAACAGTTCTGTCTGTTAAATTATCATCCCATAATTTTCTGAATGCAGCAAGTTGATTTATTAATGGTACCAAAAATCTTTTAAATTCTTGTTGCCAACGACCAACATATGAACAAATTTTATAATTAATTAAGGTTTCAATATCTGTAGAATCAATAATTTTAAAAAGTTCTTTTGCATAATCAACATTCTTCACAATATAATTGTATTTGGCGTTATGATTTTTGTGGGGCCAAAGTTTGTCCATTGTTTCAAAGAAAATATCCCAATCGAAATTTTTAGATGGAAATAAATTTTTTAATTCTTCAATAGATTCTGCTTCTATGGTTTCAGTTGTTGGACGTCTTTTATTTATTTGGAAAATTTTTTTTTTAAATTCAACAACATTTTCAAATTCTTGGTCTATTTCTGTTGTATTTGTATTGGGACTGCTCAGAGTATAAAAAATTTTCTCAATATTTTGACTATCTTTATATTGTATATTAAATGGATTAATTACAATTGTTGTATTTAAAGCTGGTGCTATTCTAAAAAAGTTTCCCAACAATATACTGTTGAATTGTGCTTCAATTTTTGCCACTGTTTTACTTGTTAATTCATCGGATTTTTTCACTGGAAATGGTTTAAGTGATTTCAAGAAATCAAGTTCTTCAATAAGATCATGTGCAAATGAAAAATCATTTGGATTTTCTTCTAATTTTTTAACTACCAATACTTGATCCTGAATAATTTTTCCAATTCTTGTGTCAGGTTTATCTAAATTGAAAGCTTTTTCAATTATTATCATATCTCTTTTGACACCTTTGGTATTTTTAGGTTTTAATTCTCCACATGAATATTTTAGAAAATCTTCGCATGGATTTACGGTTTTATTAACATGTTCTTTAATTTCATTTATGAAATTAATTATATCCTGTTGATTGACATCAACTGGATCAGCAAAAACGAAAGTAAATGTCCAAAATGATCCCAGAATCACTGTTAGAAAAATTCTTGATGTTAACATTTTTGAACAAAACTATTTTTTTTAAACTAAACTAAAAAATTTAAATTAATTAATTTTTTGTATTATACGTCTTTACTGATTGAAGTAAAGATTGAAAATAAACTATTAGTGATTTAATTTGTATTAAAAATACTTTATTATAATCTGAAGACAGGTTAACATTCAAGATAATTAAGCTTTTAATGCTTACAGGTTATCTCAAACTATTTGCATTTGAAAGAAGGAAAATTGTAGTTACGCTTGTCTACTTTAAGATACCTACCAGTGTGAACCAACTACGGTGTTTAAAATAAAGTAGACTATCAATTTAATGATGATTTAAAAATATATATTAAAAAAAAAAAATACAAATAAAATCAATATATAACGTTCTACATATGGTTCTACAGCTACTCTTATATTTATCCGAAGAAATCCCAAAACTTATAAACAAGCTTGCCATATTACTTTACTTCTCTACTTTTAATTTCAAATTCGTAGTATAATTAGTTTTGAAGATAGTTAACTACGTTCTAAAATTAGAACGGGCATACAGTTCGTTATGAGTACATTTTGAAACTTCATAGAAGTTCTTGCCCTATTTTGTAGCTTACCGTGTGTAAGTTTCTAGTGGTACTTTTAGTTTCAAAGATATTCGAATTGGTTGTAAAAATTTATATGGCATCTACTCGAAACCGTAGTCCAATTTTAACCAAAAAAAAAGTACTTACAAATTGTCTAAAGAATACCTAGCGTGAATTTCAAAATTCTAGCTGTTTTAGTTTTTGAAATGCCGCACTGACAGACAAATGGACGGACGGACACACATAGCTAATTCAATTTACTATTGGATGATGTTTAAATCCGTACCTTAAATTCTGTATCAATCATGTCTGAATCGATGTGTTACTAACGGACTTGTAATTTTATAATACCCGTGACTTTTTGCTCGCACGGGCATAAAAATGTTAAAAAACTATTCTAATCAATTTTACTTAAAAATTTTTATTTTATTCTAAGAAGGTAATTAATTTATTAATTAATATTCATAAGGGACAGGGCGAACTATTAATAAAACAACGAAGAAGAGTGTAGTAGAGTAGGCTAATATAAACATTATATCAACCGGTTAATTACTTTTGACAAAATTTCTGATACCCAGCTTTACTTGTAGAATATAATATATATATGTAATTTAGTATACCCTTTGGACTTATAGTCCTACGGATATAAGAAGAAATAAAATAACAGTAAGGTGTTGCAACAGACATAATAATACACTACACGTGAAAAATTAAATTATTATATTTATTAAGGTCGCAGATATGGTAGTTAGATATTGTGAAGCATGTGTGAGCTTTCTGGGCATTACTCTAATTTTTATAAAATTTCAAAAACATAAAATAAATAGAACAATAGAAATCGATTATATTTAGTGGCTTTGTTTAATTCCTCTCATTTGCAATCAATCCTCTTCATTATTACCTCATTAGTAACCTATAGTTAAAATTTCATTAAGCTTCATTATTTTTGAGTTTTTGGGTGTACTGACAAACAGATATCGCTTAAACGTTAAAGGAAGGGGCGCTAATCAAGAACATATTATACACGTGTTCAAAACTGTAGCTTGCTTCCTATCGTTGGTAACAGACATTGTAATAAAGTTATTTTACCTCTATACCTATTTGGAAGTGGTTAAAAGTGGAAGTGATTAAAACAATATACAATAATATAAATAATTTATAATGTTTATAATAATTCAATGTGAATTTTACATTCACAAAATTTGTAATACTTTTTTTCCTAAAAGAAAGCTCCGACACTGATTGTTTAGAAATTGATAGCTTTAAATTTTCAAAACAAATTATTAATGCTGATAAGAAAATAAATGCCTAACTTGTGGAATATCATTTTTTTCTGCGGATGTTACAGTTAGAATATGTTTTAATTAATCTTTTATTTAAATTTTTTTAATGATATTAATTTTAAACACATGGAAGGAATGATGTTTTTATGTTCTGATAAAATGTTTTTATACTCGTGCCAACAATAGGTCACGGTTATATAAAAATTGTTCTTCCGTTTTTAACACACGAATTTAACATTGAAAATTTGGACGTCATACTCGTTACAGGTGTGTGACAATCACTCACACTAATATAAAAATATATTTATTTGACAATGTAATTATGTAATTTTCATTATTAATTAATAATAATTAAAACGAGGAAGATTATAGTTGCCCTTGTCAACTTTTAGATACCCGTGCATACCCACTATGGTGTATAAAATAAACCGTAATATACTTCCTTTATACCTTTAACTCATTACTCCATAATTTTGACGTAAAAAAAAAAAAAAAATTAACAAAAAAAAAAAAATCACAAAAAAAAAAACAAAATTTTCATTCATTGTCCCATAACTTTAGCTTAAAAAAAAAAAAAAAAAAAAAAAAACAAAAAAAAAAAAATGGCCCACCCTAAAATTGCGATGGTCCGAGTGATGTCCAACTTTGCCAACTAACTTGCCCTATTACTTTACCTGCCCAATTTTAATTTTAACCTTGTAGCTTCATTAGATTCGCAGTTATTGAATCGAAAACTTTGTATGGCAGCCCCCCAAAATGGGGCCGTAACATTTTGAAACTTCATATAAGTGCTCGATTCATTATATAAATAACCGTGTGTAATTTTTATCGTCGTAGTATAATTAGTTTTGAAGAAATTCATATTGGTGCAAATAAGTTGTATGGCAGCCCCCCGAAAATGGGGCCCTAACATTTTGAAACTTCATATAAGTGCTCGATTCATTATATAACTAACCGTGTGTAATTTTCATCCGCGTAGTATAATTAGTTTTGAAGAAATTCATATTAGTGCAAAGAAGTTGTATGGCAGCCCCCCGAAAATGGGGCCCTAACATTTTGAAACTTCATATAAGTGCCGGAGTCATTATAAAACTAACCGTGTGTAATTTTTATCCCCGTAGTATAATTAGTTTTGAAGAAATTCATATTGGTGCAAAAAAGTTGTATGGCAGCTCCACGAAGCCTTGGTCCGATTTTAACCAAAAACAATAGGGAACCTACAAATTGTCTAAAAATTACTTTGTGAAAGTTTCAGAACTCTAGCTCTTATAGTTTTTGAGTTATCGTGCTGACGGACGGACGGACGGACACACATAGCTAGATCGATTCACTTTTCGATGCTGATTCGATACGTACCCTTGACACTATATCTAGCTCTTATATTTCGATGCGTTACAAACGGAGGAGTAATTTTAATATACCCGATGTTCATATATGTATGCACGGGTATAAAAAAATTAAAATGTTGAGATATGTGTATTTAGAATATATTCGTTTCAACCTATCTATAAATATTTAAAATTGTTTTTGAGTCGTGCAGAAATATTAACACAATTTTTCACACAAAAATTCTTTTTGTTCTTTTTAAAAGTCTGTACAATGTAAGTGACTCTTAAAATATTTTATTGAATAAAGAAATAAAAGTACATATGAGTATACAATTTTATTCCTTTATTTAGTTTTAATAGAATTCACAAACCTTTTCCACATTTAGATTGGGACAGATCCTCGAAATTCTTTATAAGTTTGCTTAGTAAAAATTAAAAAACTATTAGAACTTTAATATTAAAACTTTAACATTGAAGCTTCAACATTATATTCGCACTTGTTAACTGGTTTTCTTGAGTGCACAGGGATTATATTCTAAGTATTGATTTGACTATTAATCATAATTAATAATGAATTGATGAAAATACTAAATTATAATATTATTATTTATTTTTATAAAATACTCAATATGAAACACTATATAATATTAAAAATGTGCTTTTTAAAAAACCCTTTGTTTTTTTTCATCACTTGTTTATTTAAATTAAGACATTGTTGGACTAAATAAAAATATACAAAATAGTTTTAATAATTCAAAGTTTAGGCTTTTT
The DNA here is from genome assembly GCA_963082915.1 of Dolichopus griseipennis. NCBI lineage: Eukaryota > Metazoa > Arthropoda > Insecta > Diptera > Dolichopodidae > Dolichopus > Dolichopus griseipennis. The sequence goes on from OY720441.1 coordinate 40,465,046, forward strand.
TCTAAAACGTCAACAATTTGACGAACATCTATTTTGATGAGTTTTGCATTCGATTACCTATAAATAATTGTTGAAAACTTTTGCAATAGTTTTTTTGAATTTCTGATTAACACATTAAAAAGTTTATAAATTTTATGATTTGATAATCATGTGCCTGAATTAAGGCCCTGCGAAATAAAGCCCCCGGGGTATTATTTCCCGTTTTATGAGGGGTATTTTTTCTCATAGTAATTGAGTAATAGAGCCCCGAGGTTTTATTTTTCTTTTGAGTTGAACTCCGACTTCTGTAAGTAATAAAGTTTCGGGTGTTGTTTCCCTTTCAATTGAATCTTCGACTTCTTGAGGAATAAAGCCCCGACTTATTATTTGTCATTAATTATGTAGTAAAATCCTTTTTTTTGTAATTTTTAAACCTGAATAACTGATATATAAGTAAAATATTATAGATATAAAACAATATGTGTTTATTATTTATATATTTGTCTATACGAGATTCTATATTTGGAATCTAAGAGGTTAAAAAATCTAAGTTGACCCTTTTTCCGGAGTATTAATGGATTAATGTATGCAATACTTTTGTTACAATATCTGGTTTATAAGTGTAGTTTGTAGTTTAAATGTAGTTTATATGTGAAATTATTATTCGGTTTTTAATTTCGGAAAAAGGGAACGCCCCTGATTTCGATTTCAGCTCCAAAATGTGTGCTAATTATTTTTGATATTGTAGTTCAAGAAAATCTGTATATACTCGTATTCGTACGCGTCACTGATGTTATAAAATTAAAATTAACTTTTTACTAAAAATATCTGAAACCATTGTGGTTTTTCATTTGCAATTTCAATTGAAATGGAAAATAATACCCCGGAGCTCTATTTCTCAAAGAAGTCGTAGTTATACTTAAAGAAGAATTAATACCCTGGATTTTATTTCCGATACTTTTGGAGCTTTATTTCTCAATTACTTTAAGAAATAAAATCCCAGGGCGTTGTTCCTCATTAAATGGGAAATAACACCCCGGAGGCCTGAATTCGCATCGTCTGAATTCAGGTCACCGATAATCTTCGTGTTTTTGAAGTTTATCACTTTTATGTCATTTTAATTTAAGTTTATAATGAATTTATCAGTTAACAAGGTGAATTCAAAAATATTTTGTATAATAAATTTTTAATTTAAAAAAAAAATAAAAAATATGATAAAAAATATTTTGTATTTGATTTTCGAATTACATTCTTTCCTGTACAGACTTCATAAATTTTTTAAATAAAACAATTAAAATTTTTATTAAAAAAATAAATTATTTATTGTAAATTAATTAGTTTTTATATTAAAGTTTTGTTTTTTTCTTCAATATTTATACCAGTATTTTTAGCAATATTAAATTGTATAAGAACTGTTAAATATGATACAACCATTCCAATGTAAGCCAATAATAATTTGTTATTTAAATCAAACATTCCAAATAAACGAACATATATCGGATTCAGCTTTGAAGTAAATATAAAGTTTTCAATCTAAAATTAAAATAGAAAATGTATTAATTAATTATAAATTTAGATTATTTCAAGTTTAAAATTGATTAAAACTTTATTAAAATTAATTGCAAAAAAAAATTATTAAATAATTGTTTAAGATAAATTAATTAATGATAGAAATTGTACCAAACTTTTTTTTCTGAATATGATTTTTTAGGAGTTTTTTGGAAAAAATGTGCCTATATAGGAGTAGTTGTACTCTGTCTGTCGGCCGTATGATTTATACCACTAAAAATTATGGAACAAAATTTTAACTGCTGGTAGGTATATTACAAAAAAATAACATATTTGATGGAAGAAATTTTTTCTGTAATACAACCTGTTACGGAGCTGCAGTCCTCGAAAGTCTGGAAAACCCTATATTTAAATTGTTATAACAAGAGGTCTTTAACTCTATATATAGAACTATACAAGTTCTATTTTACACAACATAAACTTGTAATACAAATTTATAGGATTGCCTTACATGTGTGTCCATCCTCCCGTCTATCCGTCTGCTCGACTATTTGTACAATAACTCAAAAACTAAAGAAGCTCAGATTTTGAAATATTCACAGATTCGCTTTTTTACAAGAGCCATGATTGCTACTAAAATCTAACCAGTTTACTCTACGGATTCGGGTAGTTGTCAAACAATTTATATATATCCGTGCATACATATATGGATCGGGTATATTAAAATTGCTCCTACGTTTGTGACGCATTGACCTAGACGAGCTAGATATAGTGTCAAGGATACGTATCGGATCAGCATGGAAAAGTAAATCGATCTAGCTATATGCGCCTGTCCGTCCGTTCGTGTGTCAGCACGATCACTCAAAAACTAAAAGGGCTAGTGTTTTGAAATTCATATAAAATCATTTTTAGACAATTTCTAGGTTCCCTAATTATACTACGAGGATAAAAATTATAAACGGTTAGTTTTATAATAGAACAAGCACGTATATAAAGTTTCAAAATGCTACGGTCCCAATTTCGGGGATCTGCCATACAAAATTGTTAAGTCGATGACTGTGAATCTAATGAAGCTACGAGGTTAAAATTAAAACTTGGCAGATAAAGTAAAAGGGCAAGTTACTTGGCAAAGTGAGACATCACTTGGACCAACTTTTAGGGCGCACCACCTTTTTCTTTTTTTCAAGCAAAAATTATTCGATATTTTTTATGATATAAAGTTTTTATTAAGTTGATCCAGGTATCCGAGATTTGACTCCACACTAATCTATCTCGTTTTTATAAATTTAATACTAGCACTCGGGTTTGATCCTGAGACCCTTCGATTGAAAAACCGACGGCCTAACCACTACACCACCGGTCGGATATCTGAAGTCTAGATCAATAATTCTTAAATCTAAGAATTTAAATTAAGTGCTTTGATAAATTTCTAAAAATTTTGTAAACTTACCACTATTAAAAAATTTTTTGAATACAATTGATTAAAATAATTTGTTGTAAAAATATTATAAATAATTTCATTTAATTGAATTTTTGATTTTTCAACATTATTATGTAAGATTATATGGTAACAAGTGTTTGGTAAAAATGTTACCATAATTTGTGTAAAAACTACCAGTGAATTCTGATTTCTTGTAAAATATGAATCCAATGTAAAATAAGAAAATGTTAATACCGAACTACAATTAAAAGCTAATGAAAAAAATATCAAATTTCTATAATGTTTACTAATATTTATAATTATTTTATTTATAACTAAACTAATTCTACATAATTCTATTGCTTCTAATTCATTTTCAAATCTTATTAAACTTTTAATTTTTGTATTATTAATTGATTTTAGTAACTCATATATTCTATTATTTGTAATTATTATACTAATATTATTTAAATTATAAACTTTTTCAAATATTGGATAAACCATAAACATATAATAATATGAAAATAATACTATAATATTTTTCGGAGTTAAATCCACTTGAGTAGTATAAAATATTATATCCATTACAAGATTAACACCCAATGTTATAAATAATATATAAAAATTAGTTAAAACATATCCAGAACTTATTAATTCTTTATTATTATGAAATTTTTTTTTATAATAATAATCAATTTTAAAAAATAATATTTTTGCAGTTTTAATAGTTTTTTTATATTTTTGTATTGTAGAAATATTTAAATCTTTTATTGCACAATATATTGAATTTATTGTTAAAGTAAATTGAGTTAAAATACCAAATGCAGCATTTATACTATCATTATCGAATAGGCAAATTTCAAGATAAGTTTTATAAGTTAAAAGACATATAAAATAAATAATTAATTTAATAAAATTAATTAGAAAAATAATTTTTATAGAATAAAATTTTAACTTTTTATCACTATAATTAAAATATATACAATGTAAAAATGCACCAAGTTTTAAAATAAATATTATAATAATATTAAAAATTTTTGAAGAAATTTGCGACATATTCGAAACTGCAAATATTTTTCGGTATAACTGATTTTTTTTATCAGTTTTTTTTTTTTTTTTATTATAATAAAATTTAATATTTGAATATATTTAGTAAATATATAATTAATTCAAATAACAGTTTATCGATTAGAAATAGTAGATATGTATTAAGATATGGATCAATAATTCGTAAATCTATTTAAATTAAGTGCTTGATATTGAAAATTACTTACCACTAATTTTCGTGAAATTTGAATTCAAAATACTGGCTTTTAGACTAATGTATTTAATTACATAACGTGTAATTTATTCAGAAATGTTAAGTAGGACACTAAAAATGTAAACTGTGTTAACTCTGTCATATTTGCAAAAATATAATATGATTATTAATAAATATTTTGATGATTGAACTTGACGGATTAAATTTTTTTAATTGCACTTAAAAATTAACTACGTTTGAAAAAATTACGAATACCTAGCTTTAGTAAGCATGCAATTAAGTGGTGGAAAAATTTAAAATTTTACAGGAACTGCACGAATTTCTTATCGAAAACTAACTGAATAGATAAAAAATTGTTACCCATAAAACTGAATTAATTTTGGCTAATTTTACAGATACACAACTTAACTAGATGCCAATTTTAGCTTATATAAGAATCAATGAATTTTGAGGCATCTTCTCGAATATCTTACATTTGGAAAATCATTTTTTTTTTACAATTTTGTGTAAAAGTTTGGCATAAAACTACATACTTGAAATTACCCGAACCCGTTGAGCAAACTGGCTCAAAAGCAAAGATGTTTATTGTTAAAAAAGGAATTTGTAACAATTTCAGAAACTTAGCTCTTTTATATTTTGGGTTTTGGATTCTGATTCAATTCAAACACTTGAGTCTAGGTCTGCCTTGTCTCCTTTATAACATCACTTACGAAATAGCAAAATAAGTATACAGTTGGAGCTATGTTACTATGGAAATGAAAATTTTTAAATCCAAATGGAAATGTCAAAAAACGGCTCCGCGTCGTAAGTTCGAAAAAAAGATGTTAGTTCAAAATATTAAAAAACTTCCGTCGAAATTATGTCGTTTTTTTTTTCGAACTTATGACGGTGAGTCCAAAAAAAATTTATAGTTTCATGAGTAGCATATTTTTCATATTCATAGCACCATATATGTATTTTGTATAGTGTTAGTTTCTATAAATAGTTTTCTCCTTAAAAATGATTTTGTATTATCCAAAGCTATAATTAAATATTATAAAAAAAAAAAAAAAAAATAAAAAAAAAAAAACTATAATATTCAACATACCTCTGACGTCAATTTTTTATTTAAATAATTCATTGTATAAATGTTCGAAATTGTTTCATATAATTTTATTTTTGATGTTGCTTCTACTTCATATGATATAACAAATAAACTCATATTTGGTATAACAGTTATACATGTTCCAATTATAACAATTAGTGTATCTTCTTGTCTTGTTAAATATGCATCAATTGTAAAATATGAAAATATTAATATTGAACATGCACATAAAGTTAATGTAAAAAATATTAAATTTTTATAATATTTATTAAAATTTTTAATAACTTTATTTATTTTTAATGTTATATTACACAATTTTATTATTTCAAATTTATATTTATTAAACATAATAATATTTTGTTTCATATTTATATTATAAAAATTTATTAACTGTTAGATTTTATTTAAAGTCATAATTGTACCAGAATTTTTCAAATTAGGAATATGTCCAAAAAATGAATAAATAGATATTAAATAATAATATGATAACCATACAATAAATGTTAATAATGTGAATTTATCATTATTATCAAATATAAATTGTATATCTAGTAAATAACCAAATAAATTTGAAAAAGCCATTACATATATAGATATTAAAATAAAATTAGTATTAATTAATTTGATTTTATTTTTAAATATTTTTCTATGATAATTATCAATATTAAAATATATTAATTTTGCAATATTAAATGTTTTTTTATATTTTAATATTGTTGAAGATTTCCATTCTTTTAATCCAGTTAATATTACATTAATTGCTAAAACTAATTGTGATACAGTTCCAATCGATTCACTCATCAAATCACTATCAAGTTCTGACAATGTAATATATATTTTATATGTAAAAATACAAATTAAACATACTATTAATTTTATTATATTTAATATAATAATTTTTTTAAAACTATTAAATTCATATTTTCCATTACCACTAAAATGTGTAATACTTAAAAATTCGCTAGTTTTTAAAGTAAAATGTACTAAAAATATATTTATTTTTGAAATTATATTTATCATTTTGATTTAGTGAAAATTGATTTTTTTAATAAATTATAAATAAATATGTGCTTAAATATGTTGGTTCTCTTAAGAAATCAATTTTTAAATTATTTTTACAATAAAACTAAATAAAATACAAAATTTAGCGCAAAATATTTTTATAAGTTTTATGTAATATGAATTGCATATTAAAAACAAATATTCAATATGAATTTGTCCCAATATTAGTTCTTTGTTTATTATCAATCAAAAATCATTTAATAATATGTATTAAATTGATTAAATTAATTGTATTAAATTCCAAAGAATAATAAAAAGAATTAGGAAATAATAAAATTTTTTTATGACGTATCACTAATAATCAGATAAAAGAATATATTGCATAACTATGTGTTAACTTATAAAAGGTAAAATTAATTGATTTCCTTTAACAAAACTGTAACATAACATGTGATTGTTGAATCTAATTCAGTTGCCGGTACTTTATTTAATTGTTATTATTATCAGTATCTGACACCTACATTATGACTTTTTGATTTAATAATTTTCGAATTAAAATTGGAAATGAATGTCAAAAACATGAGTGTCCAAAAATTAATATACCTAAACTTTTAAATAATTCATAGAATTTTATTATAATTAGCAAAAATGGTTAAAAACTAAGACACACTTTCTTCAGTTTTAAGGAAGTCCATTCGTATGAAGAACACATGTTAAAATATGCTATTTGATCTTTAATTTTTATTTATTTATTTATTTAGACAGTCAATTTATACAGTCCCCTACCAGATTAGTCAGTGAATCTGCCTTTTCTTTTCAAGACTGGCAGTTAAATTTATTTTATATTATGGTATAAACTATTACGATATCAATTATAAATTATATTTTTTCAATAGATATGATCTGACCAGTTTGAAACGGAAACTTTTTGATTGAAAAACCGTCACTCGAACTACTGAGCTCTGTCAGATTTGAATTTTTTTTTTATATATGACCTAAAAAAAATTGGGATAGATATTTACAATACAAGTGCTTAAAAATAGCAAAATTTCATTTTATGAGACTGGAGTGAGAGATGAGTTATGAGAAAAAGTTTCTTAAATGACTCATACTAATTTCTAAAACTCTAAATTCTACTTTAATATATACCTGTCATCAAAATCTATTGTTTCTAGCTTTAGCAGTTTTGAAAATATGAAAGGTCAAAAATTTTGCAAAAATGAAATAAAAGTGCCGTAGAAAAATCCAATATATTTGTTTTACAGAAAAATATATATAGATGTTGGAAAATATATCTAATAGTTAAACTTAGTTTTTTTATTTCAAACGGTGTAGAAGATTTGTAAACATACAATGAAATCTTCAGCCAGACTTGAAAATACATGACAAAAATCTGTTTTAAAGAGCCCAGCTTGTTTTTTAGGAAAAAGAAGTCAAACAGATCATCGTTACTTAGTAATTCATGATAAAGAATATTTCAGGAGCAAGTCCCGTGCGTTTTAAAATCCCAGTGAAAATGAAAATACTTTTCTGGTTTTCGACTCGACTCAGCTACTATTCGCCATTTGGTTGAAATTAATGGCTTAATCAGTAATTAATAATTATATATCTTTAATAAAAAACTACATTACTATAAAAATATAAACAAATAATGAAATTGAATAATATAGCTCACAGATATATAGAATAAAATATAGCTCAAATAATTATTACAATATTGACAAAATAAAATTGTATCTATTGAAAATCTAAGACGTTTCTACATGTTATAAGGCCAAGTACTTTCATATGTTTAAATTGTATGTGGAATTCATAAAGATCAATTCTTATAATAGGAATATAATATGTCATATTATGGTATTGGTTATTAAGAACGCCTATGGTTATGGAACAGGGTTATTAAGCTAACAGTTAAACAGTCAGCACTTGAACAAAACAAAATGCAATAAGAAATGGCTTAAAACGTTTACTAACAAGTGATGGATAAAAACCAAGGGTTTTTAAAAAAGCACATTTTCAAAATTATATTGTATTGTATTACTGGGTTGAACTTTGGAATATTTACTTGGAAATAGTTTCTGCTTACTTAAAAACTTTACTGCTAACAGTAAAGTTTTTATTTTAAAGTTGTTTTAGCCCTTCAATGGGGAAGGTTGCCACGTTACTCAAGGATCTAACTTCACCTAACTCCCTCCCTCAGGAATTAATTTGTGAATTACACAAAAATTTGGAATTTTACTTAGAATTATACAATCTAAGCAAAAATGGGTAAAACTGAGAGACACTTTCTTCAATTTAAGCAACCGCTTTTTAACATTTTAAATATAGGGCTTTTCCAACTTTGGGTTTCCAACTTTCCGTAACAGGTGGGGCTACAGAAAAAAATTCTTCTAGGAAATTATATTTTTTGCAAAAACTACCCATGGTTAAAATTTCTTTACTCTATTTCAAACGATGTAAAAGTTTTTGTAAACATACATACGGACGGACGGACGGACAGAGTAAAGCTATATAGGCACATTTTTACAAAATTTTTTGAAAATGTGCTAAAAATTATGTTTATTAAATTCCAAAGAAAAAAAAAAATTAGGAAATAATAAATATTTTTATGACGTATCACTAATAATCAGATAAAAGAATATTGCATAACTGCTGTTGTTTCATGTGTTAACTTATAAAAGGTAAAATTAATTGATTTCCTTTAACAAAACTGTAACATAACATGTGATTATTGTATGTATTTCAGTTGCCGGTATTTCATTTAATTGTAGTTATTATCAGTATCTGACACCTACATTATGACTTTTTGATTTAATATATTTCGAATTTAAATTAGAAATGAATGTCAAAGAAGAGTGTCCCAAATGTTTTTTATAATAACTATCATTTTCGTTTTACTATGAAAATTAAATTTATTCCAAAATGTCAAAATTATACAAAAACAAATAATGAAACAACAGCAAGTTAATACAAAAATTCAGTTATACCTTAAATCTGAAATAGGTAATCGTTTTAAATTAAAAATTTATAAAGTTAAAAACTTATAAAAATAGATAAATTCTTTTTACTGCACACGAAGATATACTTGTTAAGAAATGAGTGTGTGTGAGAGTTATGTGTGTTAGTTACCCACTTCTTGTATGAATTGAACTATCAGAAAAGTGATATGGAAGAAGAAACCTGCAACAATTTTAAAGTTATTGCTTTAATAAATATGCTTGTTTTTTAAAGAGTTAAGTTTCTATCTTTATTCCACTCCGATTCACGGCAAATTTCTAGAACATGTATAGAATATTGCATGGGGCCCCTTTGCATTAAATTGCTAGTTTCCACCTTTATTAATTTCGGAAATATATATATTTGGTCTTGGGTGTTATTTGAGATACCTTTGGACCAAATTTAAAGTTTATTTCGTTATTAATGTGAAATAAGCTTATTAGCCTTGGGTGGATTATAAGTGCTAACTGAACCTCTACATTTCCGAATAAGTTTTAGTGACATATAGAAAAATAGAAAAGAACATCATTGAACAAAATTTGATGATTCCTTAATTATTAGTTAGTCGGTTCTATTATATTATATACTTACACGTTTTAATTTAAAACCTCCCCGTATTAATAGTCTTTAATATATTCAAATTGGTTACTCTTATTTTAATAACTTCTTTGTATGTGATTCAAATTTAACCTCACATAATTGTATATCTGAAATAATGAAAATCTACATATAATCTATCTATACAAACTTGCAACATAATTTTCTAATAAATTAGTTGTACTTTAAAATACCAGTTGCACTTTACATCTATAGTACAAACTACATCATCAAACAGTAAAGAATTACTACCCGTACTTGGATAGTAAGAGATTTGAATCGTGCTAATAACATAAACTATTACCTTATATCAAATAATTTTATAAATCAAAATTCTATTAAAGCAAAATCAGATTAAAATTATAGTTTTTTTTCAGTCGTGTAATACAAGTTTAAGTGGTAAGCATGCATATAAGCGATAAAATTTTTATTTCTTGAAATTATGAATGAAAAAGTTCAAATATTTTAATACGGATCTAGATATTAATGAACTATTTAGTAAAATTGGCAAATTAAATTTGTCTATACCAGAAATAAATATTTTTGAAAAGAATAATCTTAATAAGATTTATACATAAATTGGATATTTATTTAAATCAAATTTTCCAATAGTCTGGCCTGTTATAACCATGTGTACAAAGCAATCCTTAATAATATTCAATTATAATTATTAAAAACAAATTTTAATGTTTTTATATTTAATTTATATTTTTAATTTTTACATTGTTACAAATTGACAATTAATTTAAACGAATCATTTTTTATCATATTTATTATATAAACATAATAATTATTATTTAATTTTAATATATTAAAGTACTTATTTATATAATACATTTGAATATACTTACAAATATATTTATATTTATACATGTATATATATTTTTAATTTATTTCTATTTTATTTTCTTTCAGGATTTGTTATAAGATTTTTAGCCATTGAGAATTGTATTAATACAATTGAATATGATACTACCATTCCTATATATGCTAATAATAATTTATTATTTAAATCAAACATTCCAAATAAACGGATATGAGCTGGATTTAATTTTAAAGTAAACATCAATTGTTCAATCTGAAATAATAAAAGAAAAAATCTATTGAATAATGAAATTTTAAAGAATAATGGAATTATATTTTTTAAAAAATTGTTTAATTTAGAAGGAAATGGCTTAAGCAAATCTAAGACTAAACTTGGGATTCTTGGGAAACCATCTTTCCATTTCATACTCGTTGTCTAAAAATAATTCCAAAACAATTTAGTTTGAAACTTCGCATGGCAGCTTCTAAAGATATTGATACAAAATGGTTTGTCCAGATTAATTATTTAATAATGGTAAGTAAATCAATCTTTTAGCCTTTTTAAGTCTGATATCTAAACTTGGATAAAAGTTCTCTTTGAAAGTTACTCCAAGACTTGCTTCAAATAATCTAAAACTTGTTTTAAATAAACTCAAAAACAACAATATTCAAATCAAATTAGACTTCAGGCTATATGAGTATCTTTAATAATGTGTACGAAGAAAATTAACGGGTTGGGTATACGTTACCTACAAGATAAAGCTCTTTAGACAAAATCTACAAACAAAACCAACTCACCAAAAAACTAATATGATGCAGTAAATTAATATAAACAAACATAAAATATTTTTTTTTTAAGGCAAGTAGTCCTGATTCTGGAAATATTTTTTTGAGATAGATTGTTTGGTGAAGAGTGATTGTTCTGAGTGAAAAGTAATGTATATAGAGCTAGCAGAAATTTTTTATACTTTTCAGCGGTTAGGTATATTAAAATTTAAGTGGAATCTTTATTTTGAGGTTGGATGAAATCTACGACTTGCTTATGCCACGAAATAGAATTAGATTTTTTATAAAAATTAAAATTTTTTTTATTATTTATATGAAAAAAAATCATCCTAAAATTATGCAATAAATATAAATATAAAAGAATATTTTCATAAAATACTGCAGGTTAGCATAGTGATTAAGTACAAATTGTACAAATAGTATTAACTGAGGCAGTGCGGGTTGGATCCCTGATCGTAAGTTTTTTTAAGAAAAATTATTGAAAAGGTAATATTTATTACCAGAGGGCTTACCATCAAATTTATTAATCTTAGTACATAGTATAGTAAAGTAGATCCAAAATACTGCAAGAAAAATTAAAGAAGTTTGATTCTTAAGCCCGTCTTCATAAAAAGCCCTAGAAAATTATGGTTTTAAATTTTGAGACTTTCTTCGCGACTTCTACGTCCCAAGATACAAGAGCTTGAACTTTGTTTGAATTTTGGATGAGAATTGTTCCGAAGAGAACGAAATATTAAAAAGCAATTGAATTTTGTCTTCAATATCGTTTCATTCCGAACCTTTGAATAATAGTATAATATAATTAAATAATATTAAAAAAGTAATATCAAAAAATTGTTAATTTAAATTAAGTATGAGCTACGTTTTAGGATATAAAAAGTTTTCTAATTGTAAATTTTTTTTACCATACAACTTTATCAAACGCTATTTATTCAAGGTAATGGTACTCGTTGTTGTGTTTATTTATTTATTTGTTCATTTAATTTCTCTAAAAGAGCCTTGGGGCTCGAACAGAGTCCCTATAGGTTTTCTTATAATATAATTAAATAATTTTTAATTTAAATGCAATTTTCCATAATTCAAGTAATTTATGGTATCACAATAAATATATATATATATAATATGTGTAATATGTTAATATTTACTTTGGTGATCGGATAAATGCGCACACGAAAATTGCGCACACGAAAACTGCGCACAGAAAATTGCGCACAGACATAAATGCGCACACGAAAATTGCGCACACGGAAAAATGCGCACACAGAAAAATGCGCACATGGAAAAATGCGCACTGGTATAAATGCGCACACGAAAAATGCGCACTAGGAGAGATTTATTGGAATTATAGGTAAATAAAAATATTTAATTTTGAAAATGTTTTTCTTTTCTAAATAAAATATATTATTGAAGAATTTAAAATAAAATATATTATTGAAGAATTTAAAAAATAATCTATATAAAAATGGAAATTTTAGCTTTACTCATAGCACAAACAAAGTATACCAATCGTAATAATACTTGAATATATAAATATAAGAATATACTTTGGGTTGGTGAGTAAATCCACAAAAAAAAATCCAAAAGCCACAAAAAAAAAATCCACAAAAAAAAATCCAAAAGCCAAAATCCACAAAAAAAAATTCACAAAAAATATTATTTATGTAAATTAATTATGTAATATATTTACGTAATATTTATGTAAATTATGTATACGTGAAATTCTGAATTAAGATGGATTTTAGAGTTGGATTCAAAATCAGGATTGCCGCTTTTTCCAGAATATTTATATTTATACAAATGTGAGATTATGAATTAGGAGGGATTTTATATTTTCAGCCCCCGATATTAAAATTATTGAAGCTAGATTTCGCATCCAACACGCGAAATCTAGCTTCAATAATTTCAACACATGTCTGTGCGCAATTTTCTGTGCGCAGTTTTCGTGTGCGCAATTTTCGTGTGCGCATTTATCACTGAACCATTTACTTTATAATATATCAATGGCTACGTTATTCAGATGTATAATTTTAATATTTAATTATGTACAAATTTTTACAATATTTTTTAAATTAATGATAATTTAAGGTTTTAATGTTATTTTGTATACTGTTATTTTCTTTTACACTTCTATTAAATATTGGCTCCAGGTCCTGCAGGAGCAAAAAAGATTTTTAAATGATTCCAAGATTCTAAATTGTACGCAGGGCAAAAATACCGTACAAATGCATCAAGATTGTAAGAATGGCAACCCTGGAGGACATAACATTTCCGAAATTAATACGTTAGTACACTGCTTAATTTAATTAATATTTTCAAGAAAAACAATACTAAATAAAAATTATACTACTATTACTGAATACTATAATTTTACTTACCAATTTTTCAATATCACTACATTTATCATCAATATTTTTATTAAAATTTGAAAGATATTTTAAAATATCTTTTTTTATATATTTATTTAATTCATGTGTTAAAATTAAACCAATTACTTGTGTACTATAACCAATAACCAATTCCAAGAAAAAATTAATTGGAAATTTTCCATATTCATAATAAATTTTAAAATTTAAATATACAAATATTAAAATTGTTGAAAAATTCATATACATTTGGAAAAAAAATGAATATTTAATATGTTTTAAAAATATATTTGGTATATGATAATTTATTGTAAATAATTTAAATAACTTGTTAATATAATCTATATTATTATTTTGAATAGAAATATTTTGAAATTTTTTATATTTATTAAACTCATATTTAATTAATCTTAGAATTTTTTGACAATTAATAAATGCAAATATATTTACTAATGCATTTAATATACCAATATAATTATAATAAGAAAATACATATAAATGTGTTATAAATGTACAATATTGAGTAAATTTACTACAATTACGTTTTTTAGTAGTTAAAAAACAAAGTATTAATGCAATATTAAAAATTCTACATGAAAACATCATCAATGGAATAAATATTAAATATATATTTTGTTTTCTATTAAAATCTAAAAAATGTTTTCTATTTAAATAATTAATTTTTTGAAAATTATTAAAATTATTTTTAATAATTTTTCTTAATTTTAGAATTCGTTTTTCTTTTGAATCATTTAAAAAAACAAAAATTAAATTGATTGCCAATGAACTGTCAGTAAAAAATGATATAATTGTATTCATTGTGTCAGCTTCTTTCAAATAATCTTCAATTGCATACTTTTGTGTTATAACAAAACCAATACATAATAAAATTTTAATTAAATTTATTAAACGAATATATTTAATTGAATAAAATTTTAATTTTCCGATTGTTTTAATATTAATTATATTGAAAAATTCACCATAAATTAACATTAAACGAATGAAAAACTTTGAAAAATTAAAAAATATTTCCATAATTAAAAAAAAAACAATATTGCTTAATTATTTTATATTAGTGTTAAGGTTTCTAGAACCATTTCATGTACATACTAATTAAAAGAATTATTCAAAAAAGAAAAAAACATAAATTTAATCAAGTCAAATTATAATATTTCATAAATTTAATCAAATTTCTATTTTTATTTATGTTTAATTTATCTTTAAATTTTACATTAATATTATATTAGATAGATATTTATCATGTTGACAATTTTGATCAAATATATATTTGTTACTTTAACTGTCATATAATTACGATCGATTGTTTTATTTTTATGATAATAACTGTTTGCTTATTGCATGGAAATGGAGTAAAGTAATGGAAAGTAATGTAAAAATTAATTTTTCAAAGTAAATTTGTTTATTATAATATTTACAATCATGGATTATTAAATAAATTAATGATTTGGTTAATGACTTTGTTATAAATAAACAAATAGAGATAATATTTTTTTTGGATTCTTGAATTTTATACAAAATGTTCCTTACTCTATTGTATATGTATATTGATTTGAAAAGTGGAGCTGTTAAAAACGTGGAAGAGTGTAGTAGAGTAGACTGTGTCAACTCTGGGATACCCGTCTGACCGTAATATAAACATTATATCAACCGGTTAATTACTTTTGGCAAAATTTCAAACATACATATAAAACATTGTCTATAAAACTAAACTACTTTTGGCAAAATTTCAGATAGCTTTAATAAGTACGGAATAATGCTCATATAAAAAAACAAGTTGTATAGCAGGTCCTCGAGCCCGTGGACCAAAATGGCTGGATTTCAATATCGATGACGGTTGATATTTTTTGAGTTATCAAGCGGACGGACAGGCGGACGGACATACAATACAATGTATATATGTGATAGCTAAATCGATTTAATTTTCGATTCCGATCCGATCCATACCTTTGAGTCTATATCTACCCCACCTCGTTCTCTGCGTTTAAACGTAATGGCAAATTTAGTATTCCTTTTGACCTATAGTCATACGTGTATAAAAAAGTATAGCAAATAAAACTCCGAAGTTTTTTTAGCTCTTTAAATATGGAGATGCTTAATCTTTTGAGAATTAAAGCCTCATGTAATTGAAACTAAAAGAGAATAACATACCGGGGCGGCTTTATTTCTTATTCAATAAGAAATAATATTCTGTGGTGTAATTAATTTAACAATGATAAATAACACACCGGGAATTTTATTTCGCAGGTTCTTTTCTTACTCCTCCAGAACTTTATGTAAAACCAGACGCCTAATTATAATTAAAAGAGTTCTTCAGACCCGAAAAGTATTTTACTTTAATATTACCAAATACCCAGAAGAAGCCGTTGTAAAGCAACTAAATTTGCAACTAGCGTAAGTCTACTCCGATGTACCTAATTATTTTATTTAGATTGTATTTTTTGAAAAATAAAAAAAAAAATCTAATAAATTATTTATCTTCTTTATTATATGCTCTTCATATTATAATATATGCTATATATAATCGTTTTTGTACAGTTATCTATCACTTTGTGCTTTTCACACCATTAGTATTTTTATACCCATATAACTCTAGGTCAAAAGGGTATATTAAATGTACCATAACGTTTGTAGTGCAGAGACAAACAGGGGATAGATATAGACTCAAATGTATGTATCGGATAAGAATCGAAAAGTAAATCGATCTAACTATGCATATTCATCCGTCCGTTCGCACGATAACTCAAAAATTTATAAAATTTTCACAGATTCGTTGTTATGCTATAGCCGTTTCAATTGAGTTTGCTCCATTGGTTCGAACAGCTGCCATAGAAGTTCTATTTTTATATGAGCATTACTCTAGACCACCCTAATAAAGACGGTTGTCTCAAATTTTGTCAATAGTAGTTAACTTAAATGTTCAACGCCTGAATCAAATATAGTCGGAATAGGGGAAGAGGTTCGATGAGCTGCCTTTTAAATTATACTTTTTTTTATCTAACTGAAAGTCTAATAAGTTGTGCATTTAAAAATTTTACTTAAAGTAATTAGCCGGATGATATAATATCTTTATTGCATACGGGTATCCCAGAGTTAGCACAGTCTACTTCACCACACTCTTCCTCGTTTTTAATTTAAAAATGGTAAGAATTCCTATATTAATTTAATTTGTTGATTTTATCGATTTTTTAAGTATTATATAATTGATTGACTTACGTGTAATTGTTACTTGAACTTTGCATATTTCATTATCAAAAATATAATAATAACTGCCCAACATAGCAAATTTTTAATCTGTTTTTAAAATGTTTGCATTAATCTTTTGTATTAACAGTTGGTCAACAAAGTAAATCATTTTTGAAAAGTAAAAAGTAAATAAAATTATAAAATCTAATTAATATTTTCTTTTTAATTAGTTCGAATATTTGTACAACTAATGGACTCATTAGTGTTTAATATTTTATTAAAAGCCAATTTATTTTTTATTTACGTTAAATGTTTATTCAGTTTTTTATTTTTGATAAGTTCTTAATAATTTTTAATTTTGTATAAATCAATTTTTTAATTTTTAAAAATCTTTATTCAACTTTTAAAATAATCGGAATGTTTTTTGAAATATATCATTAAAATAAATTAAGTGTAAGTTAAAATTAATGATTTGTCATACTAATCAAATAACTACGATTTTTAATAATTGAAAGTCTTTTACTAATCAACCACTGTATTTTTTGTTATATTTTTTTTAACATAAATTTCTAGAAGAAAGTGCATAAATACGAGTAAATATAATAAATAATAGTTTCATTCAAGGACTTTTTCCTTCGTGCTGGAACATTACAATGGTAAGACTAATCCAAAAAGTGAAAAGCAGCAAATCAATGCTGATTATCGACCGATTAATTTGTTACCTAAGTGTGAAAAATTTTTTGAAAAAGTGGTGCAGTTCAAGTAGAATAATATCAAGTAATTATTTCCAGTTACCTATACAGGAGGGGCTATACACGAAACACACTAATATTCAAAAGGTTACAAATGTTCAACAATTTCCCAAATTGAATAAGTCAACCTTGTTTAAGTCTGAACTGGTAAACTACTTAAGTATATTGAATGACTAGCAGAAATTAAATGGAGAAATAATAACACCTGGTTTCATAATTTGTACAACATAGTGCTAAGTATCGTAATTTTAAAATTGTTGCTTCGATTGAGGTAATTTGGAATTGGATTTGTAAAAAATTTAATCGAATTGGAAATCACTTAAAAAAAATTATGTAATTTTGATATAATTTTAAAAATAAAATTTAACAGTAGATCCTTTAAATTTATATTGTTATGCGTGCAAAATGCAAATTGAAATTCAAAATTTTATTGTCCGTTTATTCAAATAATTTAAAATTATGATTTGAATCACGAATTCAAAAATACTCACTTTTTTCTATCATATAAAATATTCTCAAATTTTAAAATTCTAATATTTTTAGAAATCACCAGTCCGATGTCTAAAATTTAAAAACTATTAATCGAATTGATGTATATAGAAATGTTTGAAAATAATTGTTCAGTAGGTACAAAATTATATTAAATATATATATTAATAAAATTTTTAAAGAATTTTAGAATTCTCATATGAGTTATGTTATGACTAATGATTGAGAAGGCTCTCCAAGGAAAAAAATACAAAGGTATTATGTATTAGTAGTGACTTTAATTTTTCGAAGCTAAATAGAATAATTATACATAATATAATTAAAATATTAATATATATATAAGGTAAAATATTCGAAAAAATAATTAATAAAAGAATATGTGACTTTATCAAATGTTCATGCGGATTTGACATCAACTAATTTGGCTTTAAAAAATCGCATGGCCCTGATGTAGCAATCAATGATTTAATAAGAGCTATTATTGGAAATCTTAATAAAGGGAACTATGTCTGCTCAGGCTTTGTTGATCTGAGCAAGGCAATTGACACATTGGACCATCAAATATTGTTGAGCAGAATACATGAAATTGGAATAAGAGTTTTGTTCCATGAACTACTAAAAGCTTATTTGAAAAACTGATATATCAAAACCAAAGTTAATGGTGTTTGTAGCAATGAACATGCCACAGATATAGAAGTGCTACAAGAGTCAGTTCCGGGTCCCACGTTATATTTATTATATGTACATAGTATGCAATTTACAAATAATAAAGCTGACTATTAAAAATTTTCTGATGATACGTTGCTAATCTATCCAGCAAAAAATGTTGAGTTATTAGATGGATTGGTCAATGAGAATTTGGAAATTTATGAAATGGTTAAATGGAAATAAACTAAACATTAAAATTGAAAAACAAAGTATATGATGAAACAAAGAAAAACAAAGTATACGACTAAATAAGCCTGATAAACACCCTAAAATTTGTACGATAGCAGAGAAATTATAAGAGAACAGAATTATAAATATCTCGGTATAGTAATAGATGATAAATTATGCAGGAATGATCATGTGAATTACATTTAAAAAAAAGATAATCCTATTCCTAGGTTCTAATGAAGTGGCATTATATTAGATGATAAATCAGCTAAGTTATTATTCTAAGCACACATTTTGTCACATATTGTTCAAATATATTAAAAAAGAAAGTGAGCACTTTAATAAACAAAGCAATCAAAGTACTCTACAGGTTAAATTGGCGTACTCCGATTGATGAGTTATACGTATGGGATTCCTTAAGCTAGATGAATTAATAATTTTAGAAAAAGCTAAAACTATTCATAAAATAGAATATGGTGTCCCTAAAAGTTAAAACGTTTAATTTACAACTGTCTTCCTGAGAAATTAAAGAAATATAGTAATATAAGTAGCTCCAAGTTGAAATGGAAATTTTTATTAAAAATTAATCTGGTTTTATTAAAAAGATTATTAGAGTTATAGTAAAATTATATTTTGGCTATAATAATAATAGTAATATCCATAATTTTTGTATTTATTCTCTATATAAATGTAAATATATTTATTATAATTGCTAAGACTTTTATACAAATTTTAAGTTATTGTCTAAGTCTATACTGTAAAATAATAATTGTAATTTTATAACATAAAATTATATATAATAAAATAAATAAAATAAATATAAAATAAAAATAAATAATAAATAAAACAAATTTAATTATAAATTGTATTTAAAATAAATTCATAGCTACAACATACTATATTAATTAACTTACCGATTTTTCAACATGATCATAAGTATATCCAATAATATTTAAATTAATAAAAAAAAAATTCTTTAAAATATTCACTTTAATACAAATTAATAATTCATATGATAAAATGTAACAAGTTGCCTGCATAAGACAACCAATAAGTATTTGAAAAACAAAATAATATGAATATACTCCATATAAATATGAGTTATTTAAGATCATAAACATAAAAAATAAAATTGTTGAAAAATTAAAAATTAATAAAAAGAAAAATGAATATTTAATATGATTTAGAAATTTTTGTGGAATTTTATAAGCTAAATTTAATAAATTAAATAATACTATAATATTCCTTTCATTTTCAATTATTTCTTCTTTAATTTCAAACTTTTTTAATTTTTCTAATGTATATATTCTATAAATTATTAATTTGATTAGTTTTTTACAATAAATAATTGCAATTATATTAATCATGGTAGACAAAAGTCCAATATATGTATAATAAGAGAATATATAATAATGAGATGTCCATGTAAAATATTTCATAAATTTACTACAATTTATTTTGATATCTCTAATTATAAAAAAATCTGTTAGATCACCAAAAATTTTACAAAAAAATATCAAAAATGGATAAACGAATAAATTTAAATCGCAAGCACTAGAATCTGGCAACACTGTATTGTATAAATTATTAATTATATTGAAACAATAAAAACTATTTTTAATATTTTGTTGAAATTTAAGAATTCTAAACTTTTTTAAATTATTTAATGAAACAAATATTAAATTAATTGCGAGTGAAATGTCTGTAAAAAATGTTAATGACACACTCATAATTGTTTTAGAACTATCAATACCCATATAAATTTCATCTTGACATTGTTGTGTTAAAGTAAAATTTATACATAATATTATTTTAATAATATCATGTGTACGAATCCATTTTTGTGAAAATAACTTTAATTTTTTGAATTTTTTTATATAAATTACACAAAAAATATCACCATAAATTAAGATTATGCGTATGAAAATTTTTATCAAAGTTTCCATTCTATTTCTACGTGTTGATTAAATGCAGTTTTAATTTAAAAATGGATAATGCATTTTGATTTGATTAAATTGAAAAAAAATATAATTTTATAATATATGCGTATATATTTAAAAGTAATTTGTTAATTCAATGGGAGCATTATAATGTGAAAACTAAGCATACACACTTATAAATATTATTTTCCTACTTATTGTCTACAAAAGTCAATATAATTATATTAATTTTTTTCAATTTATTTAATATTTTATGAACTTCTTCGTTTAATTAGCTTAATGCTTACCCACTGACCCACTGACGTGGATGCTTACCCTATCATAGACGCCTCAACATAAATAGAATAGTGAAAATAGTTTAGAACAAACAGAATATTAAAAGTTTTTACACCCCCCTAAAAGCATGCAATTTAATAAATTAAGTAATTTTAAATTATTATCACCGTGCATACATATATGACATCGGGTATATTAAAATTGATCCTCCGTTTGTAATGCATTGATCTAGACGAGCTAGATATAGGGTCAAGGGTACGATTGGGATCAGCATCGAAAAGTAAATCGATCTAGCTATGTGTGTCTGCCCGTCCGCTCGTGTGTCAGCACGATAACTCAAAAACTAAATATTTCAAAGTTTTAAATATTTTTCAAAAAATTTCTAGGTTTCCTATTGGTTAAGATCGGACTAAAACTTCGGGTAGCTCTCAAACAACTAAATTTTTTAACTCCAATATTTTCATATAAATATTAGAAAATTTTGCAGTACATCTTGTTTACAACATGATGTTACATGTTTTATTTTGCTGTTGTGTTTTTTTTGTTTTGTTGTTGTTTTTTATGTATTTATCGAGTTACGATTTCATATGATTTAAGTGATGCATAAAAATTAAAAAAAAATTATAGATAAGAAAAAATTAACACAAATTTCTTTTTAAGTAAATGGCTTGTAAAGTAATTTATATGTATTCATATAATATGCATACGTGTAATATTTTATGAGTGGACTTCGTAGTTTGAGATTGATGATTATTATCTATCATAATGATCATTATATGAATATGATCATATGAAGCTTATTTTGCTTAAGTTTAATATATTGGTGAATTAAAAATTAATTATAAGAGATAGAACTGAAAAATTAGAGCTCGAGTTTTAAAAATTCACACAAAACATGTTTTGTACATTTTTGAGGTTTTCTATTATTTTTTGTTAAAACCAGACCAAGGCTTCGGGGAGCTGCCACACAACTTATTTAAACCAATATGAATTTCTTTAAAACTAATTATACTACGAGGAAAATTACACACACTTGGTTATATAATAGAACCGGGATCTATATAAAGTTTCAAAATTAGACGGCCCCATTTTCGGGCAGCTGCCGTACAAAGATTTCAATTCTATAACTGAAAATCTAATGAAGCTACGAGGTTAAAATTAAAACTGGGCAGGTAAAGTAACATGGCACATCACTAGGACTCATTTTTAGAGTGGACCTATTTTTTTTTTTTTGTTAAGCTAAAATTATGGGGTAGATGAGTCAAATTTTTTTTAATTATTTTACTTTTTCATATTTTTTTTTGTAATATATGTGATAGCATAAGGAAAATAAATAACGGTTTATTTTATTTTATACATCATAGTGGAAATGCACGGGTATCAAAAAGTTGGCAAGGGCAACTGGAATCTTCCTCGTTTTTAAATTGAGACTAATTTATTAATATGCGACATGTTTATTCCTGAAAAGGATAAACAAAAACAAACCAACTATTGGGGGTTAAATAGTTTATAAAAATAATATTTAAATGATATTAATATATCATACAATTTTAATTTTAATTTAGGTTTAAATTAGGTTAAGTTAGCTAACTTTAGATTAAGTTTTAGTTTTATTACTCGTAAGTTTAAAGTAGTTTAGAACTAATCTCTATTTTAGCACGGGAATAATTAAGATTATGCTTCACTGTATCATTTATGTATTATGTCTTCATTACTTTCAGTGAAAATCTGAATTAAAGGTGAAGGGCCAATGTATTATTCTTTGCTTTACTTGCTATACTTTGAAACCAAACAAAAAAATTAAAGTAATTTCAAATCCCAATATACGTGGAACGCTCTTACGCTACACTCTTACGCTACACGCTTTGACAAGCTACACGCTTTTGACATTAACGTTGAATATTAAAATTTATATGAAATCTTAATATAGCCAAAGATAATGTACAACTATAATGATAAAATACAACTATAAAAATACAAATATAACAGTCCCTCTAAAAGGGCAAAATATAAAATTTATTTGTTGTTAATTTTATTATATTGCTTGCGTTTTTTAATGAGAAGTAAGCTACACTTTTCTACTCTCAACTTTTCCCTGCTACACCAACTGTAAAAGAGAAGAAGAGTGGAGTAGATAATTATTTTGTTTTGTTTTTTAACTGTAAACTTTAAAAATAGACGAATATAGAACGAAAGAATTATATTTAAAGAGTTATTTTAAAAATTAAAAATCACACAAATAAAATTTTGAAATATAAAATAAATCGAAAAACTTTTTTTTTTTTTAAATTACTTTGAAAATTTTTAAAAGCACTAAGCTGAAAACAAATTTCAAAATCATCACTATTTATTAATCACTTTTATATTAGGCAAATGACATTTGACAATCGACCATATAGTATTCTACAATTCGGATAGAATTTGGGTACAAATGGATAATATTGCATATGAGAAATATAGTTGACTTTTCGCAATTATTAAAAGGTATTTATGCATTTCAAAATAATTTTTTAAGAAATTGATATTTAAATAATAAAAAATATAATTTAAATATTTGTCAAAGTATAAAAAAATTTTTTAAAGTAGCTCTTCAAAAAAGTATTTCTTCAACATGGCAGTATTGTCTAATGCTATTTTAAGAGATAGAATACTTTAGCAAAAAACAAACCTTTGCAATTTACCCTCCCTATAAAAATATAACATAATTTAAAATATAATAGCTTAATGACTGTCGGTGAAAATTTAAATATTGTAATTTCATTTAAGGTGTCATCTATTGGAAATAAATATAACTACAAAAATATGAAATTTGAAAAAACTCAAATTGTGCTGTGAATATATAAAGTGGGTTTATAATTTTTGACAGTTTAATCATTATTTAGGAGGTATAGAGGTATCTAATAATAGAAAGTTTCTTTTTGTTTTATGCATTTTATTTGTTCTTTTGGATTTTACAAGAATTAATTATTTACTAATATAACTTAATCAATTATTAAATATCTTATCAATCACATAATCATGTAATATATTTTAGTAAAATAATTTTTTTTTAAGTAGGTATAGTAGGTAGTAAGTTATTTTATTTTATAAGTAAATTTTAATTATAGTACCTATCTATTTTTGAAAAATAATTTGAATGAAAACTATGGTAGTTAAATATCCATAAAAAAGTGAGCATATTGACTCAAAAATTATACTTACCAATCTTTGAATTTTATAAAAATAAATTTTTTCATTATTTAAATTCCAAATGGTTTTCAATATATTATATTTAATATAATTTTTTAATTCAAATGATAAAATTGTACAAAAACCTTGTATCCAAAAACCAAAAGTTGATTCGATTAGAAAATAAATTGCAGGTTGTCCATTTTTATAATACAATTCAATATTAATGTAAACATATGATATTATAGCAGTAAAATTAAAAAAAAAATTCCAAAATAATAAATTTTCAATTTGTTTAACATAAATATTTGGTAAATTATATATAAAATTTAATAGTTTTAATAATTTTTTTATTTCATTAATATGTTTTCGATATTCTTTTATTTTAATATTTTTTCTTGATTTTAATTTAAAAGATTTAAGTTTAATTATTTCTAAAATTTTATCACTATAAATATATGTACAAATATTTATTAAAATTGTTAATATTCCAACAAACATATAATAAGAATGATGATAAAAGTCTGTAATCCAAGCAAAATATTTCAGAAAATTACTAAAATTATTTTTTAAATTAACCATTGTATAAAAATCTAACAAACTACCAAATATTAAAGCTAAAACTGATGTTAATAATAATGTAAATAAAAATTTATAATTTTTTTTTACATCTGGCAATTCTAAATTCACTAAATTATTAATTCGATTTATAATTAATATAATTCTTTTGAATTTATTTTGAAAATTTAATATATATGAATTTTTTAATTGATATATTGAAAAAATAATAGTATTTATTAATAAAGTAATATCTATACAAAATGAAATAAACCAATGTAACATAGTTACTTCTTGAAGATATAATTCAAGAATAAACTTTTCAGTTAAAATGCCTTTAATACTAATTAAAATTTTTATTAAATTAATTATAAAAATTTGTTTCTTTGAGCATAATTTGATTTTTCCAGATGTTTTTATATAAAAAAATCCATAAATTTGACCAAATATAAGTACCGAATTTAGAATAAAATTTAAATGTTTTCCCAAAAATTTCATGTCTTTTTAATTATTTGATAAAACTATTAATAATAATAATATTTAATAAATTCAGTTAATTTAATGTTATATTTCATAAGTTTTATATAACTGTTATTTAATAAATGTAATATGTAAATATTTAAACTTATGCTAAAGTTAATAGATATTAATTAATAAAAAAATATTATTAAAGATAAGATGTAACTATATATGAATTTAGATTATTTATTTTCCTTATTTAACTTTCATTCAAATGACAGTTATGATTTTTAGTAAAACAAAAAACACGTTTCAGGTATGACAGGGTGCAGTAAAACCTAAGGTAATAAGGTCAGATAGTTCTATAATTTACTAAAAAATATGAATAGTTATAGACTTAAAGGTAAGAATCGGATCAGCATCGGAAAAAAAGAAATCGATCTAGCTATGTATATCCTCCAGTCCGCATGATAACTCAAAAAATAAAGAAACTAGGTTTTTTTGAAATTTTTATGCAATAGCCATCATCGCTATTATGAAGCTGGATTTTATCCATAGTAGTTAACTTTATTTGCCAATGTCTTAATAAAATATAGTCGTTGGAGTAGAAGAGGTTCTAAGATCTGTCAACATTTATTTTCTTTTGTTCATAACTGAAAGCCTTATAAGTTGAGTATTTAAAATTTTGCCAAAAGTTATTAACAGGATGATATAGTGTCCATATTACGGTTATAGGGGTATCCCAGAGTTGATACAGTCTACTCTACTACATACAACGAGGAACATTTTTCATACAAAAGTTAGTAACAAAGTATTTAAAATAATGGGGACTACAGATACCAAGCCCCCAAAAGGATATTTTTGAAACATTAATTTCATCTCTATACAAATATATCCTAAAAAATGTGTTCCAAAGAAGAGCGTAAAACTGATTTTGATTTCAACTGTCCTTGTTTTGTTATTTGGAATAAAAGTTTTGAACTGAGAATTAAAGGAATTATTTCTAACTAGAATTAGATTTAATGCGGATATTTTTCAGTTTAACGTATTTATCAATTAGAGGTTGAAATACATAACAAAACATAAAAAAATAATAAATCTTATTTCCGTAGGCTTTATTTTAGCCTGCCTAAAATATTCATTTTTTTATTAAAATGACAGTTATGATTTCATAAAAAAAATAGTTTTAGCTATAAGCTATTAATAAATTACAAATTAATTCAATGTAATGTAATACACATTGAAAAATCAGTGTTTTTAGATAATTAATCAATAATGAATTATAAACTTTTTATACCCGTGTGAATAATAAAATAATCAAAAGAATAATAATATGTCCTACTTCAGTTTAAATATGTCTAATTAGATCTGATAGATTTGGAATCAAGTAGATATGATATTTATTTAATACATACATTTGATAAGCATTAAAAAGTAATTTATCTAAGCAATTTGTCACTACTCTGAACTTTTTGTCAAAACAATTATCCTAAACTGAAAGATTTGGAACCATTTGGCCGTTATACAAAACAATTTTAGGCAAAATTTCTGAAATCCAGCTTTACAAAGTGTAGAGTAATGCTCATATGAAAGAAGAAGTTGTATGGCAGCTACTCGAATCCACTGCAGGAGACAAACAAAATTTTGCAGAAACTTTGGCCATGAAACTAAACTACTTTTGGCAAAGTTTCCGACACCCAGCTTCAACAGGCATAGAGAAATGCTCATATAAAAAAATAATTGTATGGCAGGTACTCGAACCCGTGAACTAAAATGCCTGGATTTCAATATTGATGACGCATATTGCATAAAAACGAAATTGTGAAAATTTCAAAATCCTAGCCCCTTTATTTTTTGAGTTATTGAGTGGACGGACGGTCACATATAATTATATCAATTTATTTTTCGATTCTTATCCGATCCATACCTTTGAGCCTATATCTACCCTCCGTGATTCTCTGCGTCACAAACCTAATGGCAAATTTAGTTTACCCTTTCTTAGCTTTCCTGATAACCTGAGTTCAGCATTCACAACCATATACAGTAAATTGTCTTTGTCTGTGTGCTGATCATTCAGTCCTGAAGAAGGAGTGAATTTTAGTAATAATTTCCTCAAAATGAATGAAACAACAATATAGTACAATTACTCTCTAGTCTCTATATCGCTCTCTTTATACCCGTATGACTATATAGTCCAAGGGTATAATAAATTTGCCATTACGTTTGTGACGCAGAGAAGGAGGGGGGGTAGATATAGACTCAAGTGTATGGATCGGATCAGAATCGAAAAATAAATCGATTTAGCTATGTATGTCCGTCCGTCTGTCCGTCCGTCCGTCTGTCCGTCTGTCCGTCCGTCCGTCATCACGATAACTCAAAAAGTAAAGGAGCTAGGATTATGAAATTTTCACAAATTCGTTTTATGCAAAAAACGGAATCGAGTTTGAAATTCAGCCATTTTGGTCCACGGGTTCGAGTACCTGCCATACAACTTATAATTTTATATGAGCATTACTCTATACCTATGGAAGCTGCGTGTCTGGAATTTTGCCAAAAGTAGTTTAGTATAATGGCCAAAGTTACTGCAAAATTTGGTTGGTCTACTGCAGAGGGTTCGTATTAGCGCAAAACTGATAAATTTTTTCCCACCATCCTATATCCTATTTATAATACACAAGAGTTGGCAAGCCTTGCCAACATGTAAAATTAAAATTTCACATCTCGAATTATTATAAATACTTTAAATTTATTTTAGTCATGATTGAATAGTAGAATTGAAATATGTTTATTTTTGTGTTTGTTTTTTTTTAAACAAATTTTTAGAAAGAATATAGAACAAAGGAGAATAGAAATTGTTTTCTTCTTATTTATTTACCGAAATTCGCAAATTAAAGATTGAGGTTTGCTGAAAACAATTTTATAAGTAACAGCCTTTTAAAATCGATCAAAAATTTAGATAACTAAATGATAATTAATATTAAGATGTATATTTAATAAGCGCATTTGACAATCGACAATATAGTACACTAAAAAATGGATAGAATTTGTGTAACAAGTGAATAATATTGCATATTAAAAATATAGCTGATATTACACAATTATTAAAAGGTAATTAATTATGCATTCGAAAATAAATTATTAAAAATCTGAATTTTTTTTTAAATTTTAAAAAGTAATATTTATACAAAACGTAATTTATTAGTCGGATCATAAGAGAACTGTACGAAAACTCCGAACTAGCGGTCACTCACAACGGAAACATCAGTGAGCCCATCCAAACTAACATCGGCGTCAAACAGGGATGTCCACTATCACCATTGCTATTCACAATCGTCCTAGATAGCATAATGTCCGAAGTCTGGCAAAAAAGAGGCATTACATGGAGTTTCTCTCGCCACTTAGAAGATTTATACTATGCTGATGACATAGTTCTTCTAGCACACAAGGTCAGCGATATGCAGTCTAAACTGGAACAGTTGGAAAGACTAGCACTAAACACAGGCCTTGAAATTAACATCAGCAAAACTAAGGCGATGAAAATCAACAGCATTAACAACCAACTCATCATGCTGAAAACGCAACCAGTCGAATATTTTATATTTTATTTAGTCGCAAGGGCATCATTCGGACGGTTATACCCAGTATGGAGGAGAACCCAAATCTCCAAGAAAACAAAAGTAAGGATCTTCAATGTTTGCGTAAAGGCCGTACTAATGTATGGAAGCGAAACATGGATGATATTCAACAACATTGTCCAGAAAATACAAATCTTCACTAACCGCTGTCTGTGCATAATCTGCAGAATATTCTGGCCTAGCAGAATAAGCAAAGAAGATCTATGTAGAATTACAGGAGAGGAACTCATACTGCGGCAATTAAGAAAGAAGAAATGGAGGTAAATAGGCCAACATAAGCCGTGAGGCCTTGGAGTGGAACCCCCAAGGTAGTAGAAGACGCGGCGTCCAAATAACACCTGGAGGCGCACCATAATAAGCGAGCTCAATCAGTGCAACCTCACTTGGGAGAATGCAAAAACAGCAGCAGGAAATCGGGTGAGATGGCGATGTCAAATGGAAACCCTATGCTCCCTCGCGGGGTGAAAGGACAAAAAAAAAAAATTTTAATTAGTCAAAGTATTAAAAAATTGTTTGAAGTAACTCGGTATTGCAAAGTATTTAAAAATTACAGTATTAATGCTAGAAGAGATAAAATACTTTAGGAAAAATGCCTAAAAAAACTGTGCAATTGCACAAGGGTCTTACTATTTCATATTAAATTCAGTAGCAAAGAAGTACTTGCATTTAGTACTACTTCTGCAATACTTCTGGGTTATTTCGAATTTTTTTCGAATATTTCATTTGAACTATAAAGAAAATTGTTTTATTTATTAAATGTGACTAACATACTTACCAATTGTTCAACATTCGGTTTGTATTTATTTTCTAATATTGAATCAACAGAGAACTCTTTTAAAATATTAATTTTAATAAGAATGGTTTTTTCATATGATAACATTATACAAAAACCTTGTATTATATATGAAAAAGTCGATTCAAATAAAAATATTATTGAAAATATCTTTGGTTCATTAAATATTTCAAAATTAAAAAAAACAAATATTACCAGACCACTACAATTTAAAATAATCGAACAAAATATTAAATTCTTAATATATTTAATATATACATATGGAATATTATAAATAAAATTTAATAAATTAAATAATTCTTCAATATCAAATTGGTTAAGATTTTCGTTTATATTAAAACTATTTAAAATTTTTAATTGCAAAGTTCTAAATTTGATTATAGATAAAATTTTTTTAATATAAATAATTGTTCCAGTATTAATAAAAGTCGATAGTAAACCAATATATATGTATAAGTAATATATATAAAAATGAGTAAACCATGCAAGATATTTTATAAATATACTATAATTAGTTTTTAAATATAATATTGTATAACAATCTAATAATATACTAAATGCTATACATAAAAATAATATTAAAAATGGTGTTATCAAAGTTAAATAACTTTTTTCAAAATCAGTTGGCAACCCATTAGTTAAATTATTAATTTTTTTAAAAATATTTATAGTTTTTTTTAATTTTTTTTTTACTTTAATAATATTGGATAATTTTAAGTGATTAATTGAAAATATGATAACATTTACTATTAAAATAGTATCTAGAAAAAATGAAATTAAAATTTTTATAAAAGTTACTTCTTGTACAAATAATTTAATTTCAATATATTCAGTTAAAATAAAATTTATACTAATTAAAATAATTATTAATTTTATAATACGAATTCGTTTGTTTGTGTAAAATTTTAATTTTCCATATGATTTAAAATAAATTAAACCAAAAATTTCACCATAAATAATAACTCCATTAATACTATATTTTAAAAATTTCATTAAGAAGTCCATATTTTTTAAGGGTTTATAGGTTAATAACTTTCAATTAGGTTAATAAAATTTATCTAATATTTAAATTGATTTTAGCTGCGTTTATTTAAATGTAACCTTTCAAAATATAAAAATTAACTAATTTTACTTTCTATTTATAATAATTTTAATAAAAATTTGGGAAGAGGCAGTATATTAAAAATTTATACATACATAATTATTATGTATTTGATAGTTATCTTTTATTTTCAAAAAAAAACTATATTTTTTATTTCAGTTTGGTTTAATAAAATAAATAAAATGGTTTTATGTTTATTTATACAATATATTTATTCCCGTATGAATGTATGTTCAAAGGGTATACTAAATTTTACATACCGTTCATGACACTGATATAGAATGTTTATATCAGTATATATTGTACAATATATTAATACCCGTAAGAACGTAGTTTCAAAGGGTATACTAAATTTTACATACCGTTCATGACACTGATATAGAAATTAGATATATACTATAAAGTATGGATCGGATCAGAATCAAAAAGTGAATTGATCTAACTTTGTGCTTCCTTCTTTCCAGACGATAACTTAAACACTAAAAGAGCTGAATTTTGAAATTTTTGTATTCACAAGCTAATGTAAATCCAACCAGTTTGCTCAACAGGTTTGAGTAGCACCCATACAACTTCCTTTTTATAATAGCGTTTATGTTGCCATATCATAATTTAACATTTTTTTTCATTTAACAATAATTTTGTCAAAAATTGTTATAATAAAATACAGATGATACAATGCTTTTATTACATTCATACGGGTATCCTAGAGTCGACAGTATACTCTATAGTTCTTTCTCTTTTTTCATTAACACCTAATTTTAATTAAAACACAAATTAACTATTTTTATAAAAATCGTATCAAGGATGTTCTAATACCAAATACACAATTGTCCTTGAACTTGAACTTAGTTAAATTTCTGAATAATTTTTTCAGACCTGTCAATCATTTTGGAAAAATACGATATCTATTATGATCTGACTCTTTTCTTAAAAATAAATACATTAAGAATGGTTAAGGTACATTTCAAACAATAATTTTCGAAAGAACTGACCTTTGTTATTTTAAGCTACACCTTTAATAGGTAAAAGAGGGAAATTTATCTAAAACAGTAATTCAAAGGTCCATGACACAAAAAATACAGTAAATTTGTAATTAAGCATATGTCAAAATCTAGTATTTTAAAATGCAGTATTGAAAATCCAGTATTTCAAAATCCAGTAAATTTAAATTTAAATTTGTTAATATTATATAATATCAAGTGATTATAATAACAAGAAAACAAAGGGCTTTAAAAAAGCACATTTTCCAAATTATATTGTTACATAAAAGTAATATAATTCATAATAGTAACTGTCATACAAGTATATTTATTATGATGGTAATGTACACTTGATAATGAAATCTGTTATGTGTTGTGATTTTTGCATTTATTCTCACAAGAATACCATCACACCATGTAACATAATTAATTAGATTACAATTATGCATAAGTTATTAATTAGATTACAATTACACATAAGTTATTTTATGAGTATTACTTTAAGAAGTTTATATTTTAAATAAATAATAAATATTAAAAGGGTTGGTGACTCCTGAAATAAAAAATCCATAAATGCAAAATTCAATTTGGCCCTTTTCCGCATTATAAATAGATATAAAAATTTAAATAAATGCAATTTCATATTATGAATATTCTGGAAAAGGACAAAATCATTTTTTTTATTCAGTGTGTTAGCCTTTGTGGAGTTTTTTATTTGGCAAA
Source organism: Dolichopus griseipennis (assembly GCA_963082915.1). Lineage (NCBI taxonomy): Eukaryota > Metazoa > Arthropoda > Insecta > Diptera > Dolichopodidae > Dolichopus > Dolichopus griseipennis. Next base: position 40,497,803 of record OY720441.1, read on the forward strand.
AGTCATTATGGATTTTGTCTTTATCGTTAATTTTTTTTTTGTGGATTGTTTTTAGTGGATTTTTTTGTGGATTTTGGCTTTTGGTTTTTATTTATCTATTTCGGTTTTTGAATTTAGTCACCAACCCTTTCTTCAATTACATGGACTCCCTTTAAATTTAAGGAAAATCTTTAACCCATATTAAAATATAATGTTGGATTTTGAATTTTATAAAAACAAGTTTGAATGGGTATTTCAAGTTACAGGTGTTAAAAAATAGCTAAATTTTTATTTTTGACTCCTTACAGCTAAACCCCTAAACCAGGGGCATGAAAAAAAAATTTTGTTAACCGACTCCTACTAATTTCTGAGGATCTAACTTCTTCCAAACTCAAGTCTCTAGCTTGAACCGTTCAGAAGATATATAACGGTTCATTTAGTACCGTATGGCAAACCTTTGCTTTATTTATAAAAATTTATAAAGCTTATAAAAGGAGCTTATTTTTATCGTTTAAGATTGAAAATATACCTTATAAACTTATTAAGAACTCTTGTTATAACTATTTTTCCGACTTTGAGGGGCTGTAGCTCCGTAACGGATGTGGCTACGGAAAAATGTTTCGACCTTAAATTATGTTTATTGCAATACCTATTAGTTGCTAAAATTTTTAAGTTTGTCGTAGTTAAAAACGCGACAAACAGACGGGCGGACAGAGTGAAACTATAAAGGTAATGAGCTAATAACTATAAAAAAAAATGAGCTAAAAACAAAGAAAAAACGAGGAAGAGTGTAGTAGAGTAGATTGTGTCAACTCTGGGATACCTGTATGCCCGTAATATATACATTATATTATCCGGTTAATTACTTCTGGCAAAATTTCAAACATACAGCTTTATTAGGTGTAGTGTAATGCTCATATAAAGGAATGAGTTGTATGGCAGCTACTCGAACCCTCGGCAGTAGACCAATTAAATTTTGCATTAACTTTGGCCATTACGCTAAACTATTTTTGGCAAACTTTCAGACACCCAGCTTCATTAGGTGTAGTATAATGCTCATATAAAAGAAGGAGTTGTATGGCAGCTACTCGAACCCACTGCAGTAGACCAACCAAATTTTGCAGAAACTTTGGCCATAAAACTAAACTACTTTTGGTAAAATTTTAGACACGCAGCTGCAATAGGTATAAAGTAATACTCATATAAAAAAAGAAGTTGTATGGCAGCTACCCGAACCCATGGACCAAAATGACTGGATTTAAATAGCGATGACGGCTATTGCAAAAAAACGGATTTGCGAAAATTTCAAGATCCTAGCTCCTTTAGTTTTTGAGTTATCATGCGGACGGACTGACAGACGGACGGACGGACGGACATACATAGCTAAATCGATTTATTTTTCGATTCTGATCCGATCCATACACTTGAGTCTATATCTACCCCACCTCCTTCTCTGCGTTACAAACGTAATGGCAAATTTATTATACCCTTTGACTATATAGTCATACGGGTATAATGACTATATAGTCATACGGGTATAAAAATGACAATTATTAAAAATCACAATCGTAAAGTAAAGCTGATACGAAATTTGTAAAGTACTTTGTAAAGCTGATACGAAATTTGTAAAGTACTTTTAGGTTAATATTTAATTTGGAATTGCGATTATATTATTAATAGTTTTTGTTTAGTTGGAAATTAAAATAAAGTTGCAGCGCAATAAACATTATAACTGAAATATACAAAAGATAATTACGAGTTTGATATTGCGTATATACATAAGATTTAAAAGAAAAATTTGATAATAATTATCAAGTAATCCTCAAAATTCTAAAAATGAACCAATCCGTAAAATAATAAATGAAATGAACTAATACCCAAGGTAAAAGAACTAATATCAATTTTAGCTCTAAGTGAGCCCCACAAACTCAAGGTGTCAGATATTAGAATATTTATAGATACTTTTACCCCTTAAACCTTTGAAAAAGAGGTATGTATATATGTGTGTTGATTGATTACAATCAAAATATCTTTAATTTTTTGTGATAGAGAAGTCTTTGTTAAAAAAAAAAAAACTTGATAAAAAGGAAAAGAAGGTTAAGTACCCCCTTAAAATTCTTATACGTTTTATTATCAGTTTCAAATGAAGGGAATAAACTTTCCTGATTGTGTGTATAGTATTCATTGTTAATTTATTTATTGCAATTATTATTAAGACTGTTTATAACATATTTATATAATAACAAAATGTCTTATCTTTAAAGTCAAGTACCTACTATTGTTCTATTTAAAAAAAAACAACAGTGAAAAGAACTGATGATTTGTAATATTTTACGGAGTCAAAAAGTCTAGAATAAGAAATTATATATTTAAATGCGAATCTAGATAAGTTATAATTTGATTATTATTTACGTAGTATATTTAGTGACTTTGAAGCATTCTTGAATTCTTAATGTTTTATATTCATAAATATTAAAGATAATTGGTTTTACTAGACTCCTAGTTTTTAAAGTATTTTTTTTTTAAGTTAGTAATTTTCTGTCATTACTACAATATCCAATTTGTATGATGACAGCTACACGAAGCGCTAGATCAACCAGATTTTCTTGATGTCATTGATTATTAGACTTAACTATTTTTGAGAAAATTTCTGGTATCCAGCATTAAACTAGTAATTGTATGAACTTACTATCACAAGTCTGTATTTCTTTTGACAGTATTTCATTTGCCTTACTTTATTTGGCTAAACTAATTATTCAAACCCCTGATTTTCTAGTTAGCTCTAAAATCTCTCCTAACTCATAATCTCGCATATACATATTTATTTATTTATTTATGAACAGTCCCTTACCACATACAATGTGATAAATGATTGATTCAGCCTTTCCTTTGCAGATCTATATTTTATATTATGATATAAACTGTTATTGATATAAATTATAATTATCTATTAGATATGATCCGACCAGGATTTAAACCAGCGACCCTTCTATTGAAAGACCGACGTTCTAGTCAGTACGCTACCGATCGAATATATACTTATTCATATACAGGGTGTTTCTTAATTAAGTGCTTTCTTTCTTAATTAAGGTAGATAAAAAAAAAACAAAAAAAAAACGTGATTGAGCTCGTTTTTAAGCTTTTAAAAAAGATTAAAAGAGGATATCTTAAGCTTTCAAATACATTTTAAAAAATTTTCATAAGTAGTCTAGAAACAGAGTTAAGAGTAAAATTATGAAAACTAAAAAAAGTATTTAAATTTCATTTAAGCTCCCATATCTTGGAAACTAGGACAGGCCCAGCTAAGACTCCATACAAAAAATGAACCTACTCATAAGTACTTATGCACTGGTATATAGCAGAGCACGTTATTACGAACCACCCTGTATATATTCTGTAAAATAATTGTAAAATAAAGGGAAGTAAACTACTGAGTTAAATGATCAAGAAATACCGACAAATGAAATACAGGCATATAACACTCTCCAGTAGGAGCTAGTCAAACTTGAAACTTGTCCATTTTTATTAACAAATGCGGTTAAATTGTATATAAATGAATTCGTGCAAATTTCATAACCATAAATCTTTTTAATTTTGTAATATGAGCTCTTATAACTTTTGTTAGAAAACATACGTTAGGGCCGCAAGGATGTAGAAAACTTTATTTATCTTTTATCTAATATAAACGGCTAGAAGTCAATTTTTTATAAAAAGTCTACTAATATGAAAGCATTTGGTTTTTTGGGGTTCTAAGATTAATCTTATTTAAACTTGATGAAGCATTAAAAATTTAATTAATCATTACATAAATTGCTAATTTCTAAAATAATAATTTCTTAAGAATTGTTTACTTAAAGTTTTTTTTTTTTTTTTGGAAAATTCGCTTCTTTCGGAACGGAACGTTTTCTAAATTTTACGTCATTAATTTTGTTTTTAGTTTGAAAAATTAAACATTTTGTTATTAATTAATAAGATTAAGTTTATTATTGCCCTTCGAATTTCTCATTTAATTTTTAAATTTTTGGGTTTATTATTAATGATTCATGAATTGAAAGTACGACAATTAGAGTTGAAAGCACGTTTGAATTAGAAAATTTACATGTGTATAAAAAAAAAAAAAAAAAAAAAAAAAAAAAAAATTTTATTTTCATTTTATTTTAAAAAAATTTCGTTATTTATTTGAATATTTTAGTAATGAATAATATCTATTGATTAGATTATCGATATTATTATGTATTATCTAAAATAATATTATCATTATTTGATAAGCATTATCAATTGAATTTATAATATTTATATAAAAGAACAATGTATATTAGACTCTCTTCAAATACTTTTATTAATATATTTCAGTATAAAGAATATCGTGAATTAGTGCAAATATATACCGTTTTTATACTGTTAGCCAATTTTTTTTTCGATTTCATAATTCCGTTATTCCCTTTAATAATATAAAAAAAATCGATTAAAAAAAAAATATCAATTTAAAATAATTTAAAAATGAAAAAAATTTTTGATAATCTTAATTGTACGAAACCTAAAAAATCTCCCAAAGATAATAATAATATGTATGATCAAATAGATGCCAGAAGATCCAGTTCATTTAGTTCTCCACCATATTTAAATAAAAATAATGAATTATCAGATACTCAATGGAATAATATAAAAAGAAAATTTTCTCGTGCAACAAAAGAAACTCATTATAAAAATAATCATAAATTTATTGGAAGAGCTATAATATTTAATCATACAACAATAAGAGGTTTTAAAAAGCGTGAAGGTACTGAAACTGATCGAAATCGTCTTGAAAATATCTTAAAATCATATGGATTTGATGTTAAAACACATAATGATTTAGGATATTTTGAAATTCGTAACATTTTGGAAGCTGGTACGATGCTTATATAATAATTAAAAATAAACAATTTTTTATTTTTTAATTAATTAATTTATATAATTAATGCAATTTTTTAATTAAGTTGCCGAAGAAGATCATTCGAATTGTGATTGCTTTTTAATAATTGTTATGTCACATGGTGATAATGGATCAATTCATGCAGCTGATGCTGCATACCGAACTGAAGATTTATGGAGACCATTTTTAGGTGAAAATTGTCCAACTTTAATTGATAAACCGAAATTGTTTTTCATACAGGTAAATTAAAATTTTATAATTAAAAATCTATTGTGAATTTATACTTTTTGATATATATATATATGTATATATCGATAATTATCGATTAACATTCGTTTTAAATGTAATTGCAAAATGAAATATATATACAAAGGCTTTATAAGTTTGTCAATTTTCTTATCTAATCTAAAATTAAAGTTTTGATTAATATAATACTAATTATATATTGATTTATTATTAAATTTTGCAATTTGAAAATTCTTTGTTTTAAAAAAACAAAGAAATTAATGATAACTTATATACCTATTAATTTTCGTTATAACTTATGCATATATTGAATTAATTTCGACGTAAATATTGTTTAACTTCAAATAAATTATATTAAAATATTTATATTAAAAGAATTTGATTAAGTTTTAATTAAAGATTTATATAAAAAAAAAAATTAGTTTAATATCTAATTAAAATCGAATTATTTTGGTATATTTTATTGTGAATGTAAAAAAAATTCACAATAGTATATATTATATCATTTGATTTTAATTCAAATTCAAGTTAAATTATTAATATATAGCATTTTCCGATTAAATGAAACTGTTTTTCAATTGAATGAAACTATTTTTCAATTGAATGAAACTATTTCTCAATAGAATGAAACCTTTTTCCAATAGATTGAAACCTTTTTCAAAATAAATGAAACTTTTTTAAAAATAAATGAAACATTTTTCAAAGTAAATGAAACCTTTTTCAAAATAAATGAAACTTTTTTCAAACTAAATGAAACTAAAAAAATTTCAAATACATTTTATTGTTAAAAATAATTCAAATATTATACATTATATTACATATTTACAAAAACAAACTACTTAAAAACTCTAATTTTAATTATTATTTAAAGCATTCTTGTATGTTTACAATGTTGCATTTCATGTCATTCATTATTAGTAGCACTAATAATAAATTAAAATTTTTATGGGTAACGGTATTACAATTATTTGTTTTTAGCCAAAAAAAAATATTATCCAATAAATCATAATTTAAAAGAATACATAAAAAATAATAATTAATTTTGTAATTTAAATTTTTTTTTTTTTTTAGAAAGGGGGGAATTAGGTAATTGTTTTTATTTGTTATTTATTAATTTTTGAAGGTTACATTTAGGTTTTTTAGGTTCACTAGCTTGCAAATTTAATGCAATTATTCTTATCATTCGATAAAAATATGAGAAGATTCGATTTCAAAGTTAAATTAATTTTATTATTACATAACACGTTAGGTAATTGAGATTGAATCATTTTGATTAATTAAACATTAGATAGTTATTAAAATGAGTGAACAAGACTTTTCTTCCGGAAGCTCGGAATACTGGCAACCGAGCCAAGAATATTTAGAGGGAAATGTTAACGATGAAAGTTCAGTTAGACGAAGATCCAATATACAACGAGAGGGAAATGTATACGATGAAAATCCTGTTAGGCGAAGATCCAATATACAACGAGGACGGAGAACTGTAGGAAAATATTCAAAAATAACAAGAGATAAGAAACTTCTTTTCCTAAAATTGTATGAAGAAGGTAAAACCATTTCTGAGGCTTCGAACTTGACATCAATAAATGTGAACACCGCCAAAACCATAATCTCCCGTTACCAAAAAAATAATGAAGTTCTAATTAAAAAAAAACGTGGTGGAAACCGTACAAAAAGAGTAACACCTCATATTCTTGAAAAGATTGAAGCAATTGTAGAACAAAATCCGAGCATAACCCTTAAAAATATAAAAAAAAATTGCTCGAAGTACAAAATGTGGTGATATCGCAGACAACGATTTTTTAATAGTTTAAGGGAATTAAAAATAACGTTAAAAATGGCTTCAATTGAATTAGACAGGATGAATAGTGAACGATATAGTCATTTAGTTAATTTGTTTTTGCAAATATGTAATACTAGCAGATTTACCCGGCGTTGCCCGGAAGCTTGCAAATTGTAAAAAAGCAAGTTTCAGCCAATTTTTTGAGATACTACTTTGCCTATAAATGCCACAAAAAAATATTTGTGGAGTTCCGTTAACCCATCGTGGCCCAACAGCTTTTTATAGGTTTTTTCGTTGCTGTGCTATATATTAGAAATGATTTAACAGATTAACTTCAAATTTCGTATATGTGTTCTTCTTTGAAAATGAAGTTCAATTTACTAACAGACTTGAAAGTTGTTAACCCCTCCCGACCCGACGATTGTTCAAAAAAAAATTGTAAGTAAATTACGTCCAATTTTTGAAAGTAGGTACAACTTCTTTGAATTAGGGGAATACTTAAATAAAAGGTTTGTCGAGTTCTTTTAATCGATTGCGAAACAAAAACTTTAAAAAACAGTTTGCAAAACAATTTGAACGATTATCTCTAATTTTTCTATACATGGTGCTTTTTGACAATTTGGTGCTCCTTGACGATATAGTTGAGGATGGTAGGTTTCCGGTGAACAATGTTAACTGAATTAAAATGACTATAGGTCAAAAGGGGATTTTCTTGAATTGCCAACGCTTGAATAAAATATAGTCGATGGTTTAGAAAAGGTTTAAAAATTCGCTTTTCAACTTATATTTTGTTTAGTCCTGAAAGTTGTAATACGCTCTTCCTCGTTTTTTTATTATTTTATGAGAGAAATGTAGGCTTATTTTTTGGAATAACTGTTTTAAAATACTATGTATTTAAGCATTGTATATAACAAATTGAATTTTTTGATTTCATTTCATTTGAAGAAAACTGAAAATTTCATTGAATCTTTGTTCAAAACGTACAAACAGGTCAAAACCAAATTAACCCTGTGGGTTTTAATTAAAATGCTGGTACAAAATTTTCAATAAAATACTTTTAATCGTATAAGAAAATAAAATATATAGAAAACTTCATAGCGTCGTCGTGGAAAATGGGTTAATCGAACTTAACTAAAACTTTTTGCAGCCTCTCTTTTAGACTACAAAATCAACCTGTAAAATTGGACACAAATCGAAAACACAAAATTTTTTGAAAGTCCGCCAGGCCGAAATGAGTTAATTTATTCCAACCAAATTTATACAACTAAATGCGGTTGCTAAGTGGAACATTTGTGCAAAATTTCAAGTCAATTGGTCAAACAGTTTTGACTCGACATCAAAAACATTGAAAAAGCTTCTTTGCACCCTCGTGCCCAAACGGGTTAACCGAACTCAACAAAAATTTGTGCCAGACTTTATTTTCGACTGCGAAACCACCTTGTAAAATTGGACACAAATCGGAAACGCAAAATTTTTTGGAAGCCCGCCAGGCCGAAATGGGTTAAATTATTCCAACCAAATTTATGCAACTAATTGCGGTTGCTAAGAGGAACATTTGTGCAAAATTTCAAGTCAATCGGTCAAACTGTTTCGGCTCGACATCAAAAACATTGAAAAAGCTTCATTGCGCCCTCGTGCCCAAACGGGTTAACCGAATCCAACAAAAATTTGTGCCAGCCTCTCTTTTTGACTGCAAAACCACCCTGTAAAATTGGACACAAATCGGAAACACAAAATTTTTTGGAAGTCCGCCAGGCCGAAATGAGTTAATTTATTCCAACCAAATTTATACAACTAAATGCGGTTGCTAAGTGGAACATTTGTGCAAAATTTCAAGTCAATTGGTCAAACAGTTTTGACTCGACATCAAAAACATTGAAAAAGCTTCTTTGCACCCTCGTGCCCAAACGGGTTAACCGAACCCAACAAAAATTTGTGCCAGCCTCTCTTTTTGACTGCAAAACCACCCTGTAAAATTGGACACAAATCGGAAACATAAAATTTTTTGGAAGCCCGCCGGGGCGAAAGGGGTTAATTTATTCCAACCAGTTTTATACCATTAATTCCGTGTAATAAGAAGAACATTCGTGCAAAATTTCAAGTGAATCGGTCAAACCGTTTCGACTCGACATCAAAAAAACGAAAAAGCTTAAAACGGCTCTGGAGCTGCAACCTGCTGACTTATAAAAATGCGACATAGCCTATGTCACCCCCCGGACTCCCAAAATTATTCCTCTAAAATTTGGTGTCAATCGGACCAGTGGTTTTCACGTGAATCCTGGACAAACAAACAAACAAACAAACAAACAAACAAACAAATTTTCTTCTTTATATATTAGATAATGTACAATATTTGAATTAATTTTTAATTTTTAACAATAAAATGTATTTGAAATTTTTTTAGTTTCATTTAGTTTGAAAAAAGTTTCATTTATTTTGAAAAAGGTTTCATTTACTTTGAAAAATGTTTCATTTATTTTTAAAAAAGTTTCATTTATTTTGAAAAACGTTTCAATCTATTGGAAAAAGGTTTCATTCTATTGAGAAATAGTTTCATTCAATTGAAAAATAGTTACATTCAATTGAAAAACAGTTTCATTTAATCGGAAAATGCTATATTTATATGTATTTATGTATTATAATTAAGCAATTTAAAAATAAAATAATAAATTTCTTGTTCACATATATAGGCATGCCGTGGTAATAAAGGTGATCCTGGTGCTACATATGTTAGTGACAATGTTGATGGAATAACATTACATACAGGTTCAGATGAAACTGATGGTCAAATTACGTATAACATTCCTACTACAGCTGACATCTTACTTTTTTATTCAACCATGGAAGGTAATTAAATTTTGATATACTCTTTTCACATGAACTTAGTCCTTTTTCATATGAAGACTCTATTTTAAAATGAAATTGGTATTTTTTCAAAAATAAGTCCTATATAGTTCTAAATTTTAATTAAATTAGCCTTTTATAACCAGTTCCGTAGCTTGGGATCCAGTAGTTGAAAGAAATGATTGACTTGTCAATTTAATAGTAGAACCTAAATACACAAGAAAAAAATAGCTTAAAAAAGTTCCACTCTTAAGTCAGCCCTTAAAAATAGCCTCGAAAAATTTGTGTAAAAGTTAAAAAAGTTGAATTCTAAAGTTAGCCCTATAAAATGGCCACCAAAAATTTAGGTGCCCCTTTTTAGGACTTATTATAATTTTTTTAAAACTATATTTTGTAAAACATGTCAGTTCCACTTCTAAGCCCCTAAATATTGGGGTATTTTTCATTTTATTTCAAATTAAGACAAATTTCAAGGGTAGACGGACCAAATTCATGTGACAAGAGTATTTAATATATTTATTTTGTATTTAAAAACAAATATTTTTATTTAATTTTTTTAATTTTAACTTTAAGGTTTTGTTTCGTTTCGAAATCCAGAAAATGGATCATGGTTTATACAAAATATTTGTTTAACATTAGAAGAACATTTAAAAAATGGCAATGAAGTAGAATTATATCAATTTTTAACAACAGTAAATAGAGAAGTAGCTTATGGTTATCAATCTAGTGCAACAAATCCACAATTTAATGAAAAGAAAGCAATGCCAAATTTTGTATCAACTTTAACAAAAACGTTTATATTAAAACCAAAATAATGTATTATTATTAAATTATATTTAGCTTAATATAAATTAATTGTTTGGAATTGTGTAAGATTTTATGTTTTAAAAATAATATAATATATTATTATTATATTTTTAAAGAAGATTTTTGTGATATAAAAAATTTTTAATAAAAATAAATTTAAATTTTATTTAAAATAAAAAAAGATTTTCATAATTAAGGAACACTTACAATAGTGTTAGAATGTATTACATTTCACTGAACTTCTGGTTTAGTCTTAAATTATCAGTTTATTTATTTATTTGAATATTTTACCCCATACAATGCAGTAGTGGAGCGATACATGCCTATCCCTTTCAGTTGTTACAGGGTCTTAAAATTCAATGAGTTTTTTAAAATATTTTTATGTTACAATTATTAATATACAGGAATTTTCCATCTTTTGTGGAATTTTTAAAAATATACCAGAGAGTTGACATTAATTTTGAATACCTCCCATACAAATTTTTGAACGATACTTAAGATTTGTCTTCAGAAAGAAGATAGTATGTACTAACGTAAAATGAACCTATGTTAAAAACATCTAAGTCAAAAAACATTTATTAAAATTCAATGAATAAATTGTGCCATAACTCCCAGAATCATAAGTTTAATTAACAAAACATAATTAGTTAAATTCAAATAACACAAGAATTCATATATTTTTTATATTCAAGCAAACAATATTTTAAAAAAATTTTATAAAATAATATATCATAATATTTAATCGGCTTATTTTTTCCCATACAAATATAAACATCTTTTTTTAGGACAAACTATTTGACCAATTTTAATGAAACAACAACCAAAATAAAGGTTTTTTTTGTTTTCATAGGACAATGATATTCTTTTTTAGAATATTGCGTTTTTTCAGGTGAAAACCCGTCTTTAATTTAACGTAAATTTGAATTTAACGGTCACGCTGTTAAAAGTTAAGGCTTATGACTCTAATATTATGCGCCGACTTTCTGGGTAAAAGTAATGCATTTTCGGTTGTATTCGCAGCTCAATCAAACTATATATTATAGGCGCCGACTTATGTCTTTCTTTTTTTTTTGTTTTAGTTTAGTTCAAATATTCAATGAACAAGGAGATTTAAATTTTTTTAAAATTTTTTTTTTGTTTTTTTTTTTCTTTATCTTAAAAAATGAACGAAAAAAATGAGTTCTGTTCCAAAAGCAATACATTTGGTTTATACAGTAGTTTTTATTTATAACGAACTCGGTTCAATTTTAATTATAATAAACTTTACACTTTTTGCTAAAAAATTAAATTTTATCTAAAAATATAAAAAACTTACATTATATTACATTGATATTTCTTTTATTTAAACTTTAAATACCTAAATATGTCGCTTGGCGATTAATTAAGTCTTTTTTATTTAGTTTTGAATATAAAAAATATCATAATAACGCGTCAAAAATACAAAAAAAATGTCAATAGAAGAAAAAGCACTATACATAGGCTTGAGGCTGACACATCAAATAAAATTCTAGCAAATGAGTTCGAAGTGTTCATTCTAGAATCATCACATTCTACAATGTTCAAGTCTTATACTAATTTTTCAAACGACATTCGTTTATTACGACAATTATTTTCCGTCCCATCATGGTCGTTATAACCGAAAAGTACTGTATTTTGTTTTTGTTTGCTACTTATTATAATACAGTTAAAAAAAAAATTATTTTGTAAATCGTAAATTGTTGTTGCCTTTTGTTAAGTGACTTCTGAAATATATTCTACGTTTGAGAGTCATGATATTAAAATATATAAATATTTGCAAAACAGTTAAAAAAAAATACAAATAATCTTTCTTAAAAAAATAATTTGTAATTTAAATGATTTGTTACTTAGGGCCTAACCAACGCGTACGGTGTATAATTTCTGGAAATTTCTAGAAAATTTTGAAATAAATAGTTAGGTACATGAATTTACATGTGAGCAATCGAAATACGCGACGTACTGGTACCTCGGATTTACAAAATGACAAAGCGAAAAATAAAAATAGAAACTTTAAAATAATATCTTTGTAAAATATTTTTTTATTAAAAAATACCTATAATATGTTTGCAGAAACTTAAAAAAAAAATAATATTTCTTAAGAAAAATGATTTGTTTCTTATGGATCAGCCAAAATCAGCATGTACGGCATTCAGTTTCTGTCAAAAAATTTTCAAATAATTAGTTATGTAAAATAATTTACATGAAAGCATACGCGACGTACTGTACCTCAGAGTTTTAAAATTTAAAAATTGACAAAGTGTATAAGAATACATATTGAAATTGTTTTTTCTTATGCTACTGCGATTAAATTTTAAAAATAAAATATTTTAAAATAACATTTTTTTTTAAATAATTTAGTTTAAAACATATAAATATTCAAATAAATTGAAAATACCTACAATACAATATGTTTGCAAAACTAAAAAAATTATCTTTCTCAAAAAAAGTTATTTATTCCTTAGGTCCTAACCTAAATAAAAGCGTACAGCGTATAATTTCTGTCAAAAAATTGAGAAATAAATAGGTACATATATTTACATTAGAGCAGCGAAAATACGCGTAACGCAATGTACAGTATCTCGGATTTTTAAAATTTACAAATATTGACAAAATGTCAAAAAAATATTATTATTGGTTTTTCTTATATTTCTAATATTATGTTTTAAAAAATAATATTTTTTTACAATAATTTTTATTAAAAAATATCTTATATTCAAAATACCTATAATATGAAATTAAAAATATTTTTGTAGGTACTAAATTAAAACATTCAAATAAATATTTTTGATAAATTAAATATTGTACGCGCGTATAGATTTACCAATAATGGATATGTAGACAGACGTATTGACGTACTGCCGGTGCCGTATAAAAATTGTACGTCGTATGTTTTGATTTCATTCTAATAATTGAAAAGTTTATTTCACACTTTTAACATCGAATAATGTTTTTTTATAATAAAAAAACTTTTTTTAGTTTTACTTTGACAAAACGAACGAATTTTATATATCAAAAAGTGTACATGAAGATTAGATAGGCGTAGTTTGAAAATGGAACGCTAATTTTTGTTTCAGGAGTACATAATTGTCAGATTAATTGTCATATACCTATATATTTGACATTTGACATACTAAACTTATGAATTATGATATGTTTAATTTTGTTGTACATATTATGTATTCATAGAGTTTTTTAATTAGTACAATTTAATACAAAATACTTACAACATAGTTCAAATCGTACTAAAATTTTTGTCATTTGAGAAGTTAATTATATTTAATAGTATTTAAATATTAATAAAGTTAAAAAATTAAGGTTTATTGCTGATATAAATATAAAGAATATTTTTTAAAATGGAAGGGGGTAAGTCCTTATTGGTTATCAAATAAAAAATATGATTTAACATAATTCAAGAGAATTTTAATTAAAGCCATCTGCAGGAAATTATTTATCTACTCTGTTACATACTCTTTTACAAGGGCTGAATAGCTGGCAATAGTTGAGAGTAGAAAAGAGTTTACTCCTCATAAAGGAATAAAAGCAATAATATTATTTGTTTTAAGAAACTTATGAGTCATGACTCATGTCCATATATAGAAATATATTTTTGTCAATAAAAAACTTAGGAAAAATTAAATAAACAAACTAGACAAAAAGGTATAAAGTAAACTAAGGAATTCAGAATAATTTTTCGCATGTTTTCAGAACTTTAAATAGGCATATATTTGTAGTAAAAATTTACCTATGTAGCTTTTAAATTTAAAAATGAAAAAAGGGTGGGAAAAATTTATTCTTTGATTCATTGAAAAACTTTTTTTTTTTCTATAAATCTTAAGATTGAGATTTAAAAAAAGACTTCGATCAACTTGACTATTATTTGTACTTCTGGCAGCTTCAATATAATATAATACTAAATACTAAACTTATGAATTATGATATGTTTAATTTTGTTGTACATATTATGTATTCATAGAGTTTTTTAATTAGTACAATTTAATACAGAATACGTACAACATAGTTCAAATCGTACTAAAATTTTTAAAAAAAAAGTACGGTTTGCTATATGAAGGACAGCATTAACTCGAATTTTGGGTTCTTGACTTCAATAAATATATGTATATGTTTAGAAATATGTATTTATTAGAATAATATTTATATGTATTTAGAATTTTAATTTAATTTAACTGTACCAATTTATCCTCTTTTTCAACCGGCTTAAGCTATAGAAATAAAACTCAAAAATCGGTACTTAACAATGTTTTAATAATTAAGAAAAATTATAAATTTTTTTTAAGCAAATTTCAAGCGCAAGAATTGTTGACAACACTGTTGGCATAATTTTTATTATGTATAGTCTAATATAATTTACACAAAACGAATTATATGTTAATTTAAAAGCAAAAATAGCTCGAATTTCGAGCACAGGGCGATACTAGTATATATTATACTAGCTAATACCAGGTGCTCGTTGCTGTGCCTCTTAATGGAGGTTTAATGAAGTTGATGTTATTAAAAAAAGTTAATACAAAAATTACATATGGGGTAAATGTTAATTTCAAAATGTAAGTATGTATAATAATTTCGAATCAATAAAGCAATTTTTTTAAGACGATTGTTCTAAGATTATTCCAGCAGTTTTTTAACAAATTTATCAAATTTCACTTAAAATTTTTTATAATTATTAATAATACGAAATATTAATTCACATGATATTATTTGCCAGAAACCCACATCCTCAACTCCATTGTCAAAGAGCACCACGTATAGGACAATTAATGATAAGGATCTTCACGCATACAAAATTTAAACTCAACGGTTTCTTATTTAAAATAAAAGTAAGAATATATCTGTAAAAAGTTTCTGTGCCAATGGCCAAAGCAGAACTTCGCAAAATTGGACGTTATTTCCAACCGAAATTTTTTTTTACAACCATCAGCTCGACATGGGTTTATAAATTCCAAATCTGTTAATAGTGTTTACTCAGTTCTTAAGGAGCATCATGTATAGAAAATTTGAAGTCAATCGGTCAAACCGTTTTAATTTTATAACAAAAAAGGATAAATACTTGAACCACAGCCCAACTTGGCGCTCCGTTAGAGCAAAATTTTTAGTCCAGCATTTCTTTCCGTATCCAAAAACCGCTTTATACAAATTTTCATCATAATCGCCTGAGTAGGAGTATATTCACTACATACAAACAACGAACAAATAAATAGACAAACAAAATAAACAAACAAACAAACTTTCATTTTTATATATTAGATAAATAATTCAAAATTATTAATAATATTTTATTTGAAAACATTTAAAATACTTTGAACAATTGTTCTACAATACTTAATCGAAAAGCCTTCTAATTGGTTAAAATTAAAACATAAAGGTTTTTATTAATATTGGGAATCGTATGACACTTATACTTTAATTCATCTCAAATTTCATAAACATAAGGATATTGGTCAAGACAATCTTTTAAAATTTTCAACTTTTTTATCTTTATGAATTTTGAAGATATTGTAATTAGGTATTGAAATGTATGGGGCAGGTACCTCAATCCCCACTTAATTTCATCCGAAATCTTAGAGATGTAACGTAAACAAGAGAGAACACCTTTATTTACTAATTTTCAATTTACTACCTTTAATAATAAAATTTTAAATTTTGGGAGGTGTCTGGGAAGTTCCGAACCACCTTTCAAATTGATATAAAATTTGAGGGACACAAAGGAAATTGGACGTACGAATCCTTGAACCTAATTTAAAGGTTCTATATTTATTGGTTTTCGGAAATATGCTCGTTTGGCCTTAGTTCAATCAAAATTTTCCAGAAGACAAACGTATGATCCTGTTCCGCCTATTTGCAGTTATCGCCTTTCTTTCACCTGTCTTCACTATTGGATTATCCGGCATATGGACGGACCGTCAACGCTATATCGACTAAGGAGGAAAAACTGATGGAAAATATATATACTTTCGACATCTCATTTGCCCCTTGCCCTTAAATACAAACACAATACGGATGTTAATATAACCCCGTAAATTGTTCCTCAAATATTTAGTTTGACAGGCGGGTTATAGAACATTTAACATAATATGACGCCTTTGTTCCTAACTCTTTTTAGACATACATTAGAATGCTGATTAATAATTCAACTATTTAAATCCTCATAATTTTTTTAACAAAAATAAATTTGAAAAACACTGAAATAATAAACTAAAGTAGGATAATAAATCCACAATTCATTTAGGTATTTTCTTTGACATTAATTAATGGCTATGATATTAAATCAAAAGTAAGCAAGTAATATCCGGATCAAGAATTAGAGTAATACCAATAATAAACGAGGAAGAGTGTAGTAGAGTAGACTGTGTCAACTCTGGGATACCCGTATGACCGTAACATATACATTATATCATCCGGTTAATTACTTTTGGCAAAATTTCAAACATTCAGCTTTATTAGGTGTAGACTGTAGAGTAATGCTCATATAAAAGAAGGAGTTGTATGGCAGCTACTCGAACCCTTTGCAGTAGACCAACCAAATTTTGCAGTAACTTTGGCCATTACACTAAACTACTTTTGCCAAAATTTCAGACACGCAGCTTCCATAGGTATAGAGTAATGCTCATATAAAATTAGAAGTTGTATGGCAGGTACTCGAACCCGTGGACCAAAATGGCTGAATTTTAAACTCGATTCCGTTTTTTGCATAAAAACGAATTTGTGAAAATTTCATAATCCTAGCTCCTTTACTTTTTGAGTTATCGTGATTACGGACGGACGGACGGACGGACGGACATACATGGCTAAATCGATTTATTTTTCGATTCTGATCCGATCCATACACTTGAGTCTATATCTACCCCCCTCCTTCTCTGCGTTACAAACGTAATGGCAAATTTATTATACCCTTGGACTATATAGTCATACGGGTATAAAAAGAGTCCACCGTATATATCTGCAAAAATAACAAGTTCGAAAGTTGAAACCTCAGTAATATATTATTGGAGCAAACAATTTAAACCAAAGTTCCAGGTTCAAATTTATATTACTTAACTAAGCAACAGTCAATGAAGTTTAAAATTATTTGGATTGAATTTTTGGGTAATGGGCCATATCTTTTCACACAAATTCTACATAATAGAAATTGCAGAAATTGATAGGGATAACTTTTCACGCATTTTCTAATTGTATCTTTGCATATTTCTAAAATAACGGTTAAATCCCACTATTTCTAATTTTAAATTATAACGATAAATAAATAATTTAATCGTTTTATTATCAGTAATCATCATTTTCATATTATAAAACAATGGGATACCACCACTTGGTTTTATCTTCAGGTCAATTAATTATATTCGGTCAATCGTCTAAGAAAGGCTTATTTTGTAATCTCTTAATAATAAGATTTTATTTACAAAACAGCATATAGGTATAGGCATAGGTATATGAAAATATGTGTACCCGGTCCAATCGATGGCGTAGTAGTTACGACTTCGTTCTTTCAATTAAAAGGTCTCAGGCTCAAACTCTGGTTGAATCATATTTAATAAAAAAATATAATTAATAATTGATATCGTAATAATTTATATCATAATACAAAATAAAATACCTGCCCCACGTAACAAGTAAAGCCTGGATCACTCACTTATCACATTGTATGTAGTTGGAGGACGGTTTATAAATACTAGTAAATTAATAATTAAATTTGTACCCAATGTCTAAGATTAATTCCTGAATAAGCTGATGAAATGAAGCCATCTGAACTATCTGATATTGAGATGGCAAGTTTAATAAGGAATATAAAATTGATTCTGATAATTTCAAAAAATATGTTGCTCATACCAAACTGCTGCGTGATATATGGAATAAGTTTATATAAATATATAATAGTTGATGAGCAGCTATTTCCATATAAAGACCACACAAAATTTACGCAATAAATTTCATTCAAGAATATTTTGAAAAGTTGATTCATAATTTACTATTGAATGGTATATAGGACGTCAGGTGCAATATAACCACAACCCAGGCAGTAAACAACATAGTCAAGATATTTTTAGGCGATTTCCCAAATAATTAATACGCATAAGATTAACCTATATTCCTTGTTAGTATAGTAATTAATCTATAAAAATTAATCTTTAATTTTGAATTGTTCTATCAAATGTATTTTAAATTATCTATAGATATTTCTGTTTCAATTTTTAGTATATTTTCAAAAACATTTAAAAATATGTGCCTATATAGTTTTACGCTGTCCGTTCATCAGTTCGTCCTTCCGTATTCATATAAAACTTCTACACCGTTTGAATAAAAAAATTTAAATTTTACCTACGCATAGATATTACAGAAAAATTAATTTTATATAAGAAGTTTTTTTTGTAACCCCGGCCGTTATAAAGCTCCAACTCTCCAAAGTCCAAAAAATCCTATATTTAAGTTGTTATAACCAGAATAATTTCAATTTGAAAATGTCAAAAGACAGATAATTTTTTTGAGGTTTATTAATATATGTTGTTCAAATATATACAGTGATTCAAAAAAGTTTAAATACACTGTGAAATTTAATTTTTAAACCCTTAAAAAAGGTAGTACCTTCAAAAACTAAAAAAAAAAGTGTAATGTGTCCCCATCCCTATTGTATTAGGTGTCAAACTACAATATTAACAAAATTTTTACCACAAATTCGGGTTTTTCCCGAGTTGAATAGGTGTAAATGTAAAAATTTATTAGAAATAGTCGATAGAAGTTGTTCATAATTTAATTTAAGAATTATTTAAAATTGCTGGAATTATTGAGATAAAGATTTTCTTAAGCTATTTGAGTTTTGATCTATAAAAAATGGAAAAAGGTCGAGAAATTTCAATTGAAAAACTAAAACTTATACTCCAGCTATATTTAGAGGAGAAGTCTCAACGCAAAGTTGGGGCTACTATGAAAAGAAGTCATACAAGTATACAAACTGTAATTAGAAATTATGGAAACACAGTAAAATTAGAAAAAATGGTACGAATTGGACGGCCAAAAATATTTACTTGCCAAGAACAACGAAATGTTATCAAAATAGTGCAAAAAGACCCGAAAGTTTCCGCACCAAAAATAGCTCAACAAATAACAGATTTAACCAATAAAAAGTGCGATCCACAAACGATCAGAAATATCCTTAATAATGCTGGTTATCATGGTCGTTCAGCTAGAAAAAAACCTTTCATAAATGAAGAAATCGAAAAAAACGCCTTAATTTTAAAAACTTCAAATATCCAAGCCGGACAACTTTTGGAATGATGTGGTATTTAGCGTTGAAAGTAAGTTCAACATTTTTGGCAGCGATGGTCACACAAAAGTTTGGAGAACCCAAAATAAAGAATTTGATAAAGAAAAAAATATACCAACTGTGAAACACGGTGGCGGTAATGTGATGGTTTGGGGGTGTATGGCTGGTAGTGGCGTGGGAAATTTAGTATTTACAGATGGAATAATAAATAAATATTCCTACTTGGATATTTTAAAGGAAAATTTAAAAATCAGTGTGGAAAAACTGGGCCTTAATTTTCAACGATTTATATTCCAACAACACAATGACCCGAAACATACGTCTCAAATAGTAAAAGATTGGTGCATTTTCAATATTCCAAAACAGCTACATTCACCTCCACAGTCCCCGGATCTTAATCTCATCGAGAATTTGTGGATTTAGTGGACAGTCGCATTCGAAAACACCAAATTACGTCGAAAGCTATACTAAAACTTGCGATATTAACTGAATGGGGCAAAATATCATTGCAAGACACCTCAAAATTAGTTTCCGGTATGAAAAGGCGTTTGCAAGCTGTTATTAAAGCTAAAGGGTATCAAACAAAATATTAGTCCTGAATTAAAAGAAAACTGAATGTCTATATGTAGACACTGTATTTAAACTTTTTTGATGTAATTTTTGAAGTATTTTTTGTTTTTTTTTATTTATGATTGCTAGTGAATCTGACGGATTTATTTTTTTTTGTGTAAATATGTACATAATAATTAAAATAAATGCATCAAAAAAAGTTCTGTGAAATTCCATTAACGGTTTTTAAATTAGCATATCAATTTTATCAAAACTCCAAGTGTATTTAAACTTTTTTGATTCACTGTAGGATTGCCATACAGTACTTACCGTTATGCAAAAACTCAATTTTTATGCAAAACTTTTTACTGCTCATATCTCCTAAACGGCTCACGCTAGAAACTTTAAATTTTGGAAAAAGTTAGATCTTAAGAAATTAGTATGAACCATTTAAGAAAGTTTTTTTTGTGACGCTCACTGTTTAGAAGCTGTAATGGCTCAACAATTAAAATTTACTATTTTTAAACAGCTCCACCTTGAATAGAGTACCTGGCAAAATATTTTTTTTTAAGTAATATACAATTGTTTAATTAATTGTTTTGCCAATATAGGTGAACAAATTCTAAGTTTGTTATCAGAGTCAACTCTATTGACCAATAGCAACAAGTGTACAAAATTTGAAGTCAATCTGTCAAACGAAAAAATAAGTAACGAAAAAAATTTATTGTTGTGCCGCAATAAAATAACGGAACTTGGAAAACTTTTTCTGACCGTTTGCACGTCTGAGCGAATTTGTTAATTCAAAAACTCTTTCCGTATCCAAGAACCTTTAAATACCTACATGTTTCATGATTCATGACAAATCGACTCAGTAGTTAAGGATTTTATTCGCTACATACAAACAAACAAACAAATAAATTTTCGCTTTTATATATATATAGATAGATAAATAAATATATTAATAGATTAATAATAAACTAATAAAATAAATAAATTCTAGATAATAATTTTTTTGATTAGAGTTCTTGCTAAAATGTTTATTTTGATAAGTATAAATTTGTATATTTAAAGCGTTTTTTATTCAATAAAGTTTAAACATTCGAAAAAGTAACAAGTGAATAAATAAATTAATTGAAAATTGTTTTATTCTTTTTTTTTCAAGTTTTTTAAAAATATTTGATTCCAAAGTAATTAAAATGTCTAAAAACGAACAAGATCATTTAGATTCCAAAATATTTGGAGTCAACCTTCGAAAAACCAATTAACTGAAACAATATCAAATGTAAAAGTTACCCGTTCAACCAAAGTACCAACCCATTATAAAAATGATAATAAAAGAATGGGAAAAGCCCTAATATTTAATCATATGAAAATTAAAGGTTTTGATAAGGAACGATTAGGAACGGAACAAGATAAAGAACGTTTAGAAAAAATATTAAACGCATATGGATTTGATGTAAGAATAGAAAATGATTTACAACGTAAAAGAATCTATGAAGTTTTAGAAGAAGGTGATAATTTAAATATTAAAATTTAATAAATAGTAATATATTAATTAATACTTAAACCAATGTAGTTGCTGAAGAAGATCATTCAACTTCTAATTGTTTTCTAATAATTGTGATGTCACATGGTAAAGGAGATCAAATTTATGCCGCTGATGGTCTTTATGACTATGACGAATTATGGAAACCATTTACGGGTGACAAATGTCCAAGTTTAATTAATAAACCGAAATTATTTTTCATACAGGTAAATAATGAAACAAATGTAAAATTTATGTTTTGTATAATTTTAAAGTTAGACTATAAATAGCTGTTTCTTTACGAATTTCAATGTGCGGTAAATATAAGAGTAGTAAAAAAATTTACAATTAAAATTAAATAAAAAAGGTGGTTTCCCATTTTTTTCAACTTGTCTGTTTTTAATGACAAGGACGGCATATTATGCATAGTTTGTTTAAAAGGCAGACTTTCAGGCAGACAAATATTGCTAAATCGATTACTTTTAAACTTTCTTTACAGTATCAAAAATTAAATAAGGAATTTAGAATAATCTTTTAAAAACGAAATTCTATATTTTATATAGTAAATTTAATTAAAAAATATTATGTATATTAATTTCATTTATGTAGAAATGCCGCGGTTATGATGCTGATCCTGGATTTAAGTATCAGGTTGATAATTCTGAGATTTATGATACAATACAGCAGCTATCAGATTCAGACCAAATTGATGCATTACCTACATATACTCTTCCAACTACAGCTGATATTTTACTTTATTTTGCAACAATGCCGGGTAATGTATCTTTTCGAAGAGATACTGGATCATGGTTTATACAAACAATATGCTTAGTACTGGAAGAATATCTTCAAAATGTAAATGGAATAGATTTATATGAATTTTTGACAGCAGTTAATAGAGAAGTTGCTTATGATTATGAGTCTAACTATGAAGGCGATGAAAAATATAATAAAAAGAAAGAAATGCCAAATTTTGTATCAACTTTAACAAAATCATTTATATTGATGGCAAAGAAAAAAGAAGAGCAATGAAATTCTTAGGAAATTGCACCGAAATTGCAATGATTAATATAATCACAATAATATTTGGTTTAAAGTTTAATTTTTATAATATTTTTATATATTTACTTGTTGGTATTCATTTATATTGAAAATAAAGTTTGTAAAATAAAAAAAAACTGCAATTAACAGAATTTAGATCTAATAATCCACAAATAGCTATGTGTGACTTATTTTTATTTCATAGGTAGAAGGAGGCAAGAGTGAATTTCTAATTTAAAAAAAAAACCAAAAAACAAGGAATTAGTTGCCATTGTCTCAGGTACCCATACAAAGCCATTATTGACATATGATAAAACATATGATAATTTTATTTCCTGAACTTTAATTAATATGAAGCAATATTAGTTCTTACAATTTATATTTACGTATCATGTTTATACCCGTATGACTATATAGTCAAAGGGTATAATAAATTTGCCATTACGTTTGTGACGCAGAGAAGGAGGGGGGGTAGATATAGACTCAAGTGTATGGATCGGATCAGAATCGAAAAATAAATCGATTTAGCTATGTATGTCCGTCCGTCCGTCTGTCCGTCCGTCTGTCCGTCCGTCCGTCTGTCCGTCCGTCTGTCCGTCCGTCCGTCTGTCCGTCCGTCCGTCCGCACGATAACTCAAAAACTAAAGGAGCTAGAATCTTGAAATTTTCGCAAATTCATTTTTTTGCAATAGCCGTCATCGCTATTTAAATCCAACCATTTTGGTCCATGGGTTCGGGTAGCTTCCATACAACTTCTTTTTTTATATGAGTATTTCTCTGTACCTATTACAGCTGCGTGTCTGAAATTTTGCCAAAAGTAGTTTAGTTTTATGGCCAAAGTTTCTGCAAAATTTGGTTGGTCTCCTGCAGTGTGTTCGTGTAGCTGCCATACAACTTCCTACTTTATCCTATCCACCTAATGAAGCTGGGTGTCTGAAATTTTGCCAAAAATAGTTTAGTGTATTGGCCAAGGTTACAGCTAAATTTGGTTGGTCTATTGCAGAGGGTTCGAGTAGCTGCCATACAACTCCTTCTTTTATATGAGTATTCCACTAAACTTAATAAAGTATGTTTGAAATTTTGCCAAAAGTAATTAACCGGATGATATAATGTATATGTTACGGTCATACGGGTATCCCAGAGTTGACACAGTCTACTCTACTACACTCTTCCTCGTTTTATTTACAATTACATAATTTCATCATTTAAATTCATACTATTAGATTACTTATTATATTTATTTAACATTTTTTATTAATTAAACCATTAACTCTGTATATTAAACTCATTTCATATTTTTTCGATTATTTTAATGTTTTCTACTACAGGAACTAAGATTTCATTTGAACATTGATTATTATTTTGTAATATAGTATTAGTTAATTGGCATTCATAAAAAATATGTTTCAGGGACAACGTGTTTCCACAATGGTGACAAATTGGTGGACTAGTATTTTCGAAAATATATTTTTTTACTTTTTAGCGTATGTCCTAAACGTAACCTACAAAATTTTGTTTCCAAACTACGTTTACCTATATTATATGTTGGGGCATTTGCTAATGGGCAGTGTGTTTTTAGAAAACTGTTCGAGCCATTCCATGTTTGTTATTTCTGGAGTTGCATCTCTTTACCTTTAATTGTTGGAAAGTATACTCGACGATTAAAGGTTGCACTTCTTGTCGCAAGTTTAGCTCCTTTGTCGGCTAACTCATTACCTAGTATACCTATATGCCCTAGGATTCATACAAGTTTAATATCTTTGTCCAAGTTGATAAGAGTTCTTTTAATATTCTGAATAATAGGTGGTTTATTTGTTTGTTAATTGCCTGTAGAGCGCATAAACTGTCTGAGAATACTAATAACACATCTTTGTGGTACATCTCAGCGTTCATCTCAGCGTTACACACAATACGCAATTTCATGACGATTTTTGATCTATTGGGACAGCTTCTGGTAAATTTTATTATTGGTACTCCCTTTTGTGTGACTGGCTATTGAAGTATCTATATATTTCTCAACATTATTTAGCTGGGGTTCTATTATAGAAAATTTTGGCAATGGTTGTTCAAACATAATACCACTTAATTTTGAGAATTCTAAGGCTTGCACTAAGGAAGAGTTTTTTGGCGTTGGTATCTTTTCTTTGATCAGGGCAGTTATGAGCTTGTTTAAAGGGTACACCAGGTTGCTATATTGTCTGTGAACGAATTTTGACTAAAGTAGATTTCGTCGTTCCTCGAAAGTGGGAGAGTCTGCTTCTATGATTAAGCAGTCGATGTTTGTTGTTCTCAAAGCACCTAAGGCTATTCGTGCCGCTTGCTTTTGACGTTTATTTGCTCTATTTGGGTTTTATTACAAAAACCGTAGATTGATATTGCTTAATCTATTTTTCAAATTTGTATGGCTTTTGCAATAACTAGAGCTGTTTTAATTGGTGGCCCATATTTGCTTTTGCATATTAGTCTTAAGAGGTTGTTGATTTTTTTCAATTTTTTTAGGAGGTTCTTGATTTGCGGTTCATATTTAAGCCTTTTGGTATAGTAGTATACCTAGTATACTGAGCTCATTGACTGAACTGATTAATATACATATTATCGTAGTTTTACGGTGTTACGCTACAGTTTCATTTATTACAGATATGAATGAATTCGCATTTTTCAATTCACACCATTTGCATCCGCTCATATTTTTAACGACTTTAGCGCTACTTGTAGGATGTTATGTATTTATGTGTCTTTTTCTTTATCCTGGTGGGTATATCTTCCCACACACTTGGTAATGTTGATATGAATGTGTTAAAAAGGTGTACAGATAATAGGGAGGCCTGTGGTATATCATTTAGAAAATTTTAACCATAAATGTTTTTCCATTTACCTTTACTCAAATTTTCCTTTTTGTTAAGAAGCTTAGTATTGTTAATAAGCTTTGGTCCTAATTTCCACCTTACTAATTGCTGAAGTATTTTGTGCTTTGTTATTCTATCGAATGCCTTTTTAATATCACAAAATATTAGTGTATTGTGTTCTTTGTTTTGTAAGGCCATCGAAAGTTCTAATTCTAATGTTTGAATTAAAGTTTGAGTGCTTCTATTATGTCTAAAGCCATGTATTTTACTGGACAGTTTCTTTTTCATAAACCAGCTTAATCTGTTACCTATAACTTTTTTAAATAATGTTGACATTGTTGAGAGAAGTAATATAATTCTATAATTTTTAGAATTGTATGGGTTCTTCGAGCCTTTTGGGATAGGAATTAGTTCAGCGATTTTTCATACCTGTGGAAAGTAACTTGAGCTAAAAATTCTACTATAAAGCTTTACTAATCTATTTTTGAAGTTTGTAGTGGTATGCATGAGCATACCAGATGAAACTCCATCTAGGCCTGGAGTAGTACTAGTAAAATTCTTAAGTGCATTTTCTACCTCTTCCAGCCTAATGTGGCCATCTAAAGTAAAGTATTATAATTATTTATAGATTCTGGTAATTTATACTCTTGCTTTTCTCTTTGAAATTGGGAGCGTAGTGAAATTGGGGACTTTAGTGTGAATAAAATGTTCAGACGGATATACAAATTATAACTAAAATTATAGCATTATCAATAATTTATTTTTTTTTTTGTTATAAAAAAAAATGTCGGAATATTAAAGATTAGATTCGGAATAGAAAAGCGATTATAGATTAGATTAAAAATATAAATTAGAAGGCAGAAAGGGGTATATTTTAGTATTTCTTATAAATAATTGAGTTCTTATCTTTTTAGTTAAAATACATTTATCTTACCTTTTTGCTAGAATAGTTGTTAACATCATTCGATAAGTCATTTAATATATTTGCTTTCATTTGAGTAATAAGTTCATATGAAAATATTATTGCACAACTTTGTAAAGTATTACCAAAAAATGCATTTAATAATCTGAATGCAGAAAGTTGTAAACTTAAATGAACATATAAAAAAACTAAAATCTTAACCATGGTATAAAGTAATGAAATGTAAACAAAATATTTGAATTGTTTATGGAAATTTGATGGTAATTTATATATAATTTCTAATAAATCTAATAAATAATTAAAAGTTTCGATATCATTTTTTGTTAATTTATTACTTTTTATCAATTTTATGTTTTTATATTTTAAGAATTTAATTAATATAATTATTTTATTACAATAAATTAGACAAAAAAAGTTTATTATAATTGATAGAATAATCGAATTAATATAAAATAAATAAATATAAATATGGAATATGCTAGAAAATATGCATTTAATTACAGTTTCATTTGAAGATTTTGAAATTGCATATAAAAATGATAATTGAGTTATATATATTGATTGAAAAAATATTATTAATATAATTAAATACAACTTTATGTATGTTTCACCATCTGTCATAATTTCTCTTTTATATAAATAATTAATATTTTTAAAAATTAATACACTTTTTCTAAAAAAAATTTTAAACTTAATTATTTGATTTTTTTTTGAATTTAATAAACTGTTAATAATTAAACCTAAAAATGTTATTAAATCAAGTGTCAAACAAATATTACTGTAAAATATACCAAGTGCTTCATAAAATATTTTGTAATGTAAATTTTCGAATAAAATATTTGTTAGACACATTAAAATTCGTATAAAATTTAAAAAGTATATTTTTTTTAAAGAGTAATATTGTAAAGTTTTTATATTAAAATACAAAATACCGAATTTTTCAAAATAAATCATTAAAAAAAATATCGAACTTAATAAAATTTTTTTGAAATTAATTTTATTTTTATATTTTTGAAAAATTTTAAATTCGAACATTATGGTTTCTTTTTCCGAAACTTTCTGAATATTTGAGAAATATCCAGAAAAGAAAACAATTTATTAAATAATAAATAATTAGATTATAAATGGTCTTTAAAAATAAAATATAATTTCTTAAGGTTTTAAATTGGCTTCGTGAAATGTAGCCATGATACAATAATATTAGAATTTTTATCAATTTTCTTTTATTATGGCTTTAATTCTTAAAGTTTTAGAAAACCATACATTCGTAGGTTTGATTTCGTATTTAATTAAGAAATAAATTATGATGAGAAAATGTAAGCAATATTTTTCGAATCATTCAAAAAAGAATGTTAATCAAATCATTATAGCATTGTTTCGTATGACTTTGGTTCACTATTCTTCAGTTATTGGATTGGTTTCGCATTCTTGAACAATTTTCATTATCAATTATATTTGAAGTCAATTAGTTTGATGATTATGAAATAATCTATCATTGGTATATTTAATTCTATTACTTTATTGGAAAATTTTTTTTAAAAGTTAATACATTAAATAGTCGTAACACCTTCGAATTACGACTATGTTAATTAAAATGGTAATCTCTCATCAGCGGTTATACATGGATAGTTGCCAACCATAGTTAAGGTTAAGAAATTATTAGGAAATTATTTTAGGGACAAAGTTATTCAATATTATTTTTAGAATACGTATTTACAATAACAGTTTCTTAGAAGTATTATATTTTAATAAATTTATATGGTTTAAAAAAAACATAAAATATGTAATTTATGTTTTCAAAAAAAAAAGTATATATTGGATTCTTGATTGTTTTTGAAATTTAGAAGCTAATATGAGTCCCATGGATAATTAAATAAGGAAAACATTATTAATTAGCATATATAAAATTTATAAACTATAAAGTGTACAATATTAAGTTTAGTTTAAGAACTTATTTAAGGTATAGTTAAGTTTTATTAATAATTTTATTATTATTTTAAGATAATTTCTTTTATCTAAAAACGCATGCGAATTATTATTATTAATATATTTGTCTAGAATGAGGGTGTAACAAACGCATTCAATTAAATGTGTTTTGTTGGATGTGTTCAATTATAAAAAAAAATAAAATATTAACGTTTTGTTGGATGTGTTTTATTTTAGAAAATAAAATATCCAAAATTATCATAAGCAGACCAAAACATATTTTATTAAAAAACAAAAACAAAAAAAACGAGGTGATATCAAAAAATGAGGTTATATAAACATTATATCATTTATAAACATTAATTACTTTTGGTAAAATTTCAAACATTCAGCTCTATTAGGTGTAGTGTAATGCTCATATAAAAGAAGGAGTTGTATGGCAGCTACTCGAAACCTCTGCAGTAGACCAACCAAATGCAGAAACTTTGGACATGAAACTAAACTACTTTTGCCAAAATTTTAGACACGCAGCTGTAATAGGTACAGAGTAATACTCATATAAAAAATTAAGTTGTATGGCAGCTACCCGAACCCATAGACCAAAATGGCTGGATTTAAATAGCGATGACGACTATTGCAAAACAACGAATTTGCGAAAATTTCAAGAACCTAGCTCCATCAGTTTTTGAGTTATCGTGCGGACGGACATACATAGCTAAATCGATTTACTTTTGGTTCTAATTCGATTCATTCACTTGAGTCTATATCTACCCCTTCTCCTTCTCTGCGTCACAAAAGTAATGGCAAATTTATTATACCCTTTGACTATAATATAGTCATACGAGTACAAAAATAAAAAAAACGAGGAAGAGTGTAGTAGAGTAGACTGTGTCAACTCTGGGATACCCGTATGACCGTTATATAAACATTATATCATTATTATTATAAACATTAATTACTTTTGGCAAAATTTCAAACATACCATAGCTTTATTAGGTGTAGTGTAATGCTCTTATAAAAGAAGGAGTTGTATAGCAGCTACTCGAACCCTCTGCAGTAGACCAACCAAATTTTGCAGTAACTTTGGCTTTTACACTAAACTATTTTTGGCAATAGTTTAGTATAAAACATTTTGTGTAGTAAGTCTTAATTATTTTCAGTGAAAATCTGAAATAATGGCGAAGGCCCAAAGTACGCTTTGGTGCTTTGCTTGCTTTGCTTAAGTATCAAAGCATTGTAATCAAAGTAATTTCAAAGTTTCCCTCATCTCTCCCTCATCCCTGCATCTTTCCTCATAATCTTTTAAATCACAACTATTCTAAATTCTCTCATAGACTTTCTACGAGAAATTGGCTACGCTACGAAAAAAAAGTTTTAGTGATTCTAAATTTCCTCGTAGAAAATTAAATTTTCAATGGCAACTTTGACGTTTGAATTCATTTTTATACCCGTATGACTATATAGTCAAAGGGTATAATAAATTTGCCATTACGTTTGTGACGCAGAGAAGGAGGGGGGGGTAGATATAGACTCAAGTGTATGGATCGGATCAGAATCGAAAAATAAATCGATTTAGATATGTATGTCCGTCCGTACGTCCGTCTGTCCGTCCGTCCGTCCGTCTGTTCGTCCGTCCGTCCGTCCGTCTGTCCGTCCGTCTGTCCGTCCGTCTGTCTGTCCGTCGGTCCGTCCGTCCGCACGATAACTCAAAAACTAAAGGAGCTAAGATCTTGAAATTTTCGCAAATTCGTTTTTTTGCAATAGCCGTCATCGCTATACAACTTTTTTTTTTATATGAGCATTACTCTGTACCTATTACAGCTGCGTGTCTGAAATTTTGCCAAAAGTAGTTTAGTTTTATGGCCAAAGTTTCTGCAAAATTTGGTTGGTCTAGTGGAGTGGGTTCGAGTAGCTGCCATACAACTTCTTATTTTATATGAGCATTACTCTCCACCTAATGAAGCTGGGTGTCTGAATTTTTGCCAACAATTGTTTAGTGTAATGGCCAAAGTTTCTGCAAAATTTGATTGGTCTGCTGCAGAGGGTTCGAGTAGCTGCCATACAACTCCTTATTTTATATAAGCATTACTCCACCTAATGAAGCTGGGTGTCTGAATTTTTGCCAAAAATTGTTTAGTGTAATGGCCAAAGTTTCTGCAAAATTTGGTTGGTCTACGACAGAGGGTTCGAGTAGCTGCCATACAACTCTTTATTTTATATGAGTATTCCACTACACTTAATAAAGCTAAAAGTAATTAACCGGATGATATAATGTATATGTTACGGTCATACGGGTATCCCAGAGTTGACACAGTCTACTCTACTACACTCTTCCTCGTTTTAAGTAAAATTGAAGGTTATTGTTTTCAAATTTGTAGTAAGTACCCAATAATTTTTGAATATTATTTTAAGAAAAAAGTATTTGAAGATTACATATAAATAAAAAATAGTACGATATTTCATGCCATTTCTTTAATATTTTGATTATGTCTAGTTCTTTCGTTATTTTAGTCTTAAAAATTTTAATATATGAAGTAGAAATATGCTACGAATAAATATTTCTTTCCTAGATTTTTGCACTTTTCGTAACGTTAAGTCGGAATCGAGAATCACGGATTATCTCCGACTTAGTCATACGAGGGAATTTAGAATAGGCGTGATTATTTTTCTATTTAAAAAAAATTAAAAATGGAAAAAAAATGGTGTAGAGGTTAGGAAAGTGGCTTCGGGTGTACAGTACCTGAGTTTTTAAAATAATTCCAAATAAAATTTATAATTTGCATTTGATTAATGCAAAACATTCAAAAATCAACATTTATTTAATTCAATTTTACGTACATATAAATATATACATTATTTAACATGTTGAGTAGGTACATTATAGAATGTTAGCAACAAACAAGTATTTCGATTTGAATCTAAACAAAGGAAACAATATAGAATGTCTAGCAACATTTTTTAAAAATATATATATACAAAACATTAATAGATGGAGAAATAGATCATTATTGAAACAAAATAAACCTATAAAAAAATTTTAAATCTTTTATTAATTTATTTAATATAAGCAAGTACGCACTTAAATAAAAAAAATATTAGTTGAAATTAAAAAAAAAATAATACCAAGAAGGGATTAAGACTAACGACCCCAACATTTTATAAAATACGAAACATACAAAAAGTAGACTACCTAATAACTTATTTATCTTCAAGTTTTTAAGATACAACAAGAAATTATATGAGTCATTTATTTATTTTTTGTGAATCTATTACTAGAATCGAAGCATAATCTGCGTTATACAAACTTTTAAAATAAAATTAGGAATAGTTCTTAATTAGAAAAAGTTCTTCTTTCAATTGACCTTCCGTTATTCTGTAACGGGCCAACAGCTAGTTTTTTATAATTGTATAATACAATATTACAACTTTTATCGAATGTTGTTGTACTTTCAGATTATGTAAAGTTGTCATCAAAATCTTTTTAATGTATTGCTTATGTTAAACAGCTGATTAATGATTTAAACTTGGAAATACATAATTGTATACATGAGAATCTATTTTGTTGCTTTTAAAAATAAACACTGGGAGAGATGTAATTAATTTAATATTTAAACGAGTGTAGTAACAAGTGTAAGTAGACTGTGTCAACTCTAGGATATCCTTGTGACTGTAATACAGACATTATATCATTAGGTTAATTACTTTTGGCAAAATTTTAAATATCCAGGTTTACCACGTATAGAGTTATTTTCAAATAAAAAAAAATAAGTTGTATGGGCGCTACTCGAACCCATGGAACAAAATGGCTGAATTTCAATAGCGATGAGTGATGACGGCTATTGAATAAAATTGAATTAGGGAAAATTTCAAAATCCTAGCTTCTTTATTTGTTGAGTTATCGTGCGGATGGACGGACGGAAATACATAGCTAGATTGATTAACTTTTGGATATTGAACAGATCCAAACCTTTGAATCAATATCTACCTCCAGACGGACGGACATGATATGTCCATCTATCCGTCAGAGTGATAACTTAAAAAATAATGGAACTAGGATTCTGAAGTTTTCACAAATTTGTTTTTATACAAAAGCCGTCATCGCTATTGAAATGAAATGAAAATCAAACAAACTATTTTTAAATAGATTTTACTTACCTTTTTACTTGAATAGTTGTTAAATTTTTTATCACAATACAATAAATCATTAGATAAGTCATTTAATATGTTAATTTTCATTTGAGTAATAAGTTCATATGAAAATATTATTGTACAAGCTTGTAAAGTATTACCAAAAAATGCATTTAATAAACTATATGAAGACAGATGCAAACTTAAATGCACATAAAAATACAAAAAAATCTTGGTACAACTAAAATGTAATGAAATCAAAAGTATATATTTAAATTGTTCATTAAAATTTAATGGTAATTTATATATAATTTCTAATAAATCTAATAAATAATTAAATGTTTCGATATCATTTTTTGTTAATTTATTACTTTTTATTAATTTTATGTTTTTATTTTTAAATAATTTAATCAATTTTATTATTTTATTACAATAAATTAGACAAAAAAAGTTTATTATTATTGATAGAATAACCGAATTGTAATAAAATAAATAATTATAAATATGGAATGTCCAAGAAATGTATTTAATTGTAATTTCATTTGAAACTTTTTTAATTGCATACAGAAGTGACCATTGAGTTAAATTCGTTGATTGAAAAATAATTATACATATAATTAAATACAACTTTATGTACGTTTCACTATCTGTTATCATTTCTCTTTTATATAAATAATTAATATTTTTAAAAATTAATACACTTTTTCTAAAAAAATGTTTAAACTTAATTATTTGATTTTTTTTTGAATTTAATAAATTATTAATTATTAAACCTAAAAATAATATTAAATCAAGTGTCACACAAATATAACTGTAAATTATACCAAGTGATTGATAAAAAATTTTGTAATGTGAATTTTCTAATGAAATACTTGTTAGACCCATTAAAATTCGTATAAAATTTAAAAAGTATATTTTTTTTAAAGAGTAATATTGTAAAGTTCTTATATTAAAATACAAAATTCCGAATTTTTCAAAATAAATAATTAAAAAAAATATCGAACTTAATAAACTTTTTTTTAAATTAATTTTATTTTTATATTGTTGAAAAATTTTAAATTCGAACATAATGGTTTTTTTTTCCGAAACTTTTTGAATTTTTTCGAATCTTCCACAAATGAAAAACATTTAAGAGACAATAAATAAATGTACTATTATAGCAAATATATATCTATATATATAAAAGGGAATGTTTGTGTGTATGTTTGTTTGTTTGTTTGTTTGTTTGTTTGTTTGTTTGTTTGTATGTAGCGAATAGACTCCTAAACTGCCCAGCCGATTTTCATGAAAATTTGTATATAGGGGTTTTTGGGTACGGAAAGAAATCGTGGCCCAAAAATTTTGCTCTAACGGACCGCCAAGTTGGGGCTGTGGTGCAAGTATTTAAACTTCTTTGTTCTAAAATGAAAACGGTTTGACCGATTGACTTCAAATTTTGTATACGTGATGCTCTTTGAGAATTGAGTAGACACTATTAACAGTTTTGGAATTTGTTAACCCATGTCGGACCGACGGGTGGTCAAAAAAAATTTTGGGTCCAAACTTTGTCCGATTTTACGAAATTCTGCTTTGGTTTAAAAGAAAGCCCCAAAAAAATTTTTGTTGAGTTCCATTAACCCTTTGCGGCCCAACAGCTTTTTATAGGTTTTTTCAATACTTTACTCTAAATTCGAAACGGTTTGGCCGATTGACTTCAAATTTTGTATACGTGATGCTCTTTGAGAATTGAGTAGACACTATTGACAGTTTTGGAATTTGTTAACCCATGTCGGGCCGACGGGTGGTCAAAAAAAATTTTGGGTCCAAATTTTGTCCGATTTTACGAAATTCTGCTTTGGCTTAAAAGAAAGCCCCAAAAAAAATTTTGTTGAGTTCCATTAACCCATTGCGGCCCAACAGCTTTTTATAGCTTTTTTCAATACTTTACTCTAAATTCGAAACGGTTTGACCGATTGACTTCAAATTTTGTATACGTGATTCTCCTTGAGAATTGAGTTGACACTATTAACAGTTTTGGAATTTGTTAACCCATGTCGGGCCGACGGGTGGTCAAAAAAAATTTTGGGTCCAAATTTTGTCCGATTTTACGAAATTCTGCTTTACCTTTAAAGAAATCCCCAAAAAAAATTTTGTTGAGTTCCATTAACCCATTGCGGCCCAAAAGCTTTTTATAGGTTTTTTCTATACTTTACTCTAAATTAGAAACGGTTCGACCAATTGACTTCAAAATTTGGATACGTGATGCTCCTTGAGAATTAAGTTGACACTATTAACAGTTTTGGAATTTATTAACCCATGTTGGGCCGACGGGGTGTCAAAAAAAATGTTGGGTCCGAATTTTGTCCGATTTTATGAAATTCTGCTTTGGCTAAAAAGAAAACCCAGAAAAAAATTTTATTGACTTGCATTAACCCATTGGGGCCAACAGCTTTTTTTAGGTTTTTTCAATACTTAACTCTAAATTAAAAACGGTTTGACCGATTTTCTTTAAATTTTGTATACGTGCTCCCCTGTGAGAATTGAGTTGACACTATTAACAGATATGGAATTTGTTAACCCATGTCGGCCCGACGGTTGGTCAAAATAATTTTGGAAGCTAATATTGTCAAAATTTGCGAAGTACTGCTTTGGCTAAAAAGAAAGCCCCAAAAAAATTTTGTTGAGTGATTTGGAAGCAAATTACATCCAATTTTGCGCAATACTGCTTTGCCCAAAGAGAAAGTGTAGTTCCGTTGACCCAGTGGGGCACAGTGGCTTTTAATAGATTTTTGCGTTACTTAACTCTAAAGTAGAAACGATTTGACCTGTTTACCTCAAGTTTTATATATGTGAAGCAACTTGAAAATGGAGTTGAGTCTGTTAACAGTCGGTCTTGCGATTTTTCAAAAAAATTTTTTGGAAGTAAATTACGTCAAAATTTGGAAAGTAGTTCGTACTGCTTTGAATTACAGAAATTTTCAAAAATTACTAGAATAATCCTAGAAAAATCGTTTTAAAAAGATTGCTTTCACACATTTTAAAATTTACATGTGTAAACCGTGTGAAGTTTTGTGTTAACTTTTTGCAGTAACATCAAATTCAATTAAACCTCCATTGAGAGGCGCAGCAACGCGCACCGGGTATTAGCTAGTTCTTAATATAATGTTATAAATCGTGTTGTGAAATAAAGCCATAAGTGTCATAAAAAAATAATGGGTACAAAAGCTCGTGTTTCAAAAACTTCCATTTCAAAATCACGCGTGTCAAAATCTCACTTTTCAAAATGTCGCGTTTCAAAATGTCGTTTGTCAAAATCTCGCGTTTCAAAATATCACACATCCATATATATAAATATTCTGAAAAAAGCGTATAATCCTGCCAATGAATTAAACTTTCAATCCCAGTTAAGAATCCCGAATATACATATATAGAGCTTTTGATTCGCGAGATTTTGATACGCTCCCAAAAATAATATTAAAAAGTAAAACATTTTATTAACCAAATATTTTTCGACATCTGCCGCTCATACTTCGAATAAATATTTCATCAAAACACAAGTATTGTACCTAATCCCCTAATCCCAATGCTAGATTTATAGGGCCACTTGAATAGAGCCTCTAGATTTCAATTTCTGACAATTCGAAACGTTCCGTTATTAGTTCTTAACTTTGTTGCTGAATTTTTATCAATTTTCTTTTATTATAGATTTAATTTGTAAAATTTTAGAACATTATATTATAGATTGATTTAGCATTTTGTTAAAAAATAAAGTCTTAAGACATAATAAGACCGAAATGAGTTTTTTTTTTCATTATAACGATAACTGTTTCGTAAGGCTTTTCTTCACTACACTTAATTTATTTGATTGGTTTTCCATTCTTGATTTTCTTGACTTTCTTGAAGAATTTCTTTAAATTCTAAGGAAATTATTTTGATCATTAGAAAATGTCTCTCATATATATTTAATTTTATTACCTTAATGGAAAATTTTAATATAATACATTAATTTTTTTTTGAAAGTTAATAGATTAAATATTGAATATTTAGCATTATTGATTAAATTTTTTGGTTGTTTAAGTTGATAGACTGATGGTCTGTTAACAGGGGTTAAAAACGACGAAGAGTGTAGTAGAGTAGACTGTGTCAACTCTGGTCTGGGATTCCCGTATGACCGTATTATAAACATTATATCATCCGGTTAATTGCTTTTAACAAAATTTTAAATACATAACTTATTAGGCTTTCGGTTATGTACAAATGAAAATGTAAGTTATTTTATTCAGACGTTGGCCATTAGAGTTACTAATACGAAAATAATAGTTTTAGCAAAACTTCAGACACCCAGTTTGATGGGTATTGATCAATGCTCATATAAAAAAGGTTGTTGTATGACAGGTACTCGATTATTTTTCAATTTTGATCCGATCCATACCTTTGAGTCTATATCTAACCCTTCCTTTTGACCTATAGTCATACGGATATAATTAGTTTTAAGATATTATTTCGTTTTTATTGCTTCAAAATTAAATCGGTATTTCAATAAATAATTTAAAAAGCAATAATTTCCTTTAAGTTTCTTATTTTTCAAAATTTTATACCATAGTGAAGAATTCACTTCGGTTCAAGTTAATATTTAAAGAATAAGTTTGACATTTCTACATTATTTCTTTTTCAGGGTTGTGTATTTAAATTTTTAACATAATCGATTTTTCTTTAAATAAATCGAAGTTTTTTCTATTTTTTTCATTCATTTATAATGACTTGCCATTTTTCTTTTGATATGTGAAATACTTCATATGCAAATTTAGCTACGTTACGAACAAAAAGTTTTAGCAATTCGGAATTCCCATGGAGACCAATAATCAAAATAGCGTGTTGACATTTGCTTGCATTAATGTTTGTTATTGTTTTGAAATTTTTTGAGGTGAAGATAGTATGGATTAAATAATAAATTATTATATTAAATAATATTTATAATATAAAAGAAAAAAAATTTCGAACTTACCTTCTTTTTTATATTATGATTATTATCGTACTCATTTGAGAGGTGTAATAAAATTTTAAATATACTTTTTTTCATATTTGAAATAAAATCATACGAAAAAATAAATACAAAAAATTGTACAGAATTACCTACAATACTTTGAATAGAAAAATGTATTGAGAAAGAATTATTAAATAAAAAATATCTTTTTAAATTAAGAGATACGAACGTTAATATAATACTTATATTAAAATAAAATGAAAATAAAATAATATATTTATAATGATTATTAATATTAAAAGGTAATTTGTATATAAATAATAATAAATTTAATAATTTCGTAAGGTTCTTATCTGCTTTTTTAAAAATCTTTTTTTTACAATTTAATTTTATTAATTCAATAATTTTATGACAAAACATAAAACAATAAAATAATATAATCATTGATAAAATATTAGTATTTATATAATATAAATAAATATAAAAATGTACTGCCCATGAAAGATAATTAATAAAGAAATTATCTTTAATTGTACGTTTTGCAAAGCGAAAATCTTGAATGCCTGCATATATTGAATTTAAATATATAATTAAAATAAATATTACATATAATATATATTTTTTGTAATTATTTCTAATTAATTGATTTTTCTTTAAATTATTTATATATTTATAATTTAATAGAATTTTTTCAAATTGTTTTTTTAATTTTATTATTTGTAATTTTTTTAAATTCCATAAACTTCATATAATTAAATTTAAATTTAGTATAACATCAAGTAAAAATGTAATTGAATTATAAATTGAATCATTTTCTTCAAAAAAAATCTCATTTTGATATTTTTGCAATGAAAAACCTAATACACACATTAATATTTTAAAGAAATTCATTAAACGAATCTTTGTCAAAGAAAAATATTCAAAAGTTTTTATATTAAAATAAAATAAACCAAAATTTTTACAATAATTTAGTAAAAATAATAAGAAAAATTTAATAAACTTGGTGGAGTAACACATATTTTAATTTGTTTTGTAAGAAGTCTTCAATTCAAATCGAACTTTATACAATAAAACTTTTTTAATAAAACTAAGAAATAAAATTAAAAATGAATAAATCCAATATTAGGGTTGGACAAATATAATTCAAATTAAAATTCTTTTTAAATTGATTTTATTACTTAGCACACAAGACATCAAATTGATAGTTTTATTACCCATACCTTTCTAGAGGTTCTATTATTATTTAGCTAAATATTTAATGTACAATTATAGCAGTATTGTTTATTTTAAAATATAATTATCTGGCACTATGTCAAGTTTGAAAACTCGCACGAACATAAAATAAACACACCCGGTGTCTATATCTTTAATCTGTTCGTTCGTCCGTCCGTATTATTAAAAAATTTCACATCGTTTGAAATAATAAAACGAAATTTTAACTACTAATAATTATACCAAAAAAATAGTTTTATGGAGAACTTTTTTCTGTGGCCCCATCCACTACGGAGCAAGAGTCTCCCAAGGTCAAGAAAAGCCTAGTATTTAAACTGTTATAACAATAACTCTTGTAATGTATATTTTTAATGCAGAAACGGTAAAAGAATGCTTTTTAAATTAATATAAAACAAAAAAGTAGGGTTGCCATACGGTACTTGAATTTACCGAAATTTAAAACCTCAGTTTTGCAAATAATTCTTTTAAGAAAGTTTTTTTGTTACACCTAATGTTTAGCAGCTGTAAGAGAGGGAAAATTTAAATTTTGTTTTATCAAACACCTGCAACTTAAACGCTTGTTCAATTTTTGTGGATTAAAATACAAAAGTTAAAGTTTTAACATTAAATTTAAACCTGTGGTAAAGATTTACTTAATCTTAAAGGGCTTCCCTTAAATTGAAGAAAGTGTCTTTTCATTTTTAACCATTTTTACTTATTTAATAAATTTCTAAGAAAAGAACCTAATTTTGGTGCAAGTCACAACTCAAATTTTTTTATTAAAAATGAAACCTTTGGGTTTTTTGGCAGTAAACAAAGAAAATTTGGCATTTCCAAATTCTAATTATTTAAAGTGGCTTGTGCCACAGAAGCAATTTTGAGTAAAATCTTTCCTCACACCAAAATGGAGCGTTCATTCTTACCAATTCAGTCCGCATAACAAAGTTAACTCTGAGTGTTCTTTCAATTTGTATTTAAACCGCCCATTATTTCGTAATAACGAAGTAACAATAATAAATTAATTCAATTAAAAATTAGTTCGCATAGTTTTAAATTAATTTCGTAAATATAATATTTAAAAATAAATTATCTTAATACCTTAACATTTTTCTTTGCTCCATTAATATTTTAATTTAATTTCATTAACATTTTTTTCCGATTAATAAAGATTCTCTCTGAGTCTGATTTTATTGAAAATTTGGCATGGTTTTTATTTTGTCCTTAAGTTAGGGGAATTACATACATTTACAAAAAAAAGAAATTCGATAAATTTGTTTGTTATGTGAAGCATAGTCTTAATTTTTAATATCAAAATGTATTACTATTTAATTGAATGCGTTTGTTACACCTCATTTCCTGGACAAATATATAAATGATAATAATAATAATAATAAAAATAATAATAATAATAATAATAATAATACCTAATAATAAAAATAATAATAATAACTATAATAATAATATTACAAATCAAAAACTAAATAAATATTGAATAGACTTCATACACAATTAACATATTTATACATACTGTAATCAGGGCTGAAACTGTTCTTCTATCATTTTGTTATTGTTGGTTGTCTAGTTGACAACAGTTTAATTCGTGTTCATTACCAACTCTATTACACGGTAATCAATATTTTGAAGGTTAAGGTCAATAACCTTTTGTATAACGTAGTAATTATTGCATTGACGTACTTTCTGACGTTTGATTATTGGTATACCTTTTCCGTTTCTAGGTAGTTTATATTTTGACCAATGACCATATAAATCATTTATTACATTAGTAATGGATGTGTCGATTATAATTATAAATAAAATAAACCCATAGAAAGTTAATATAAAATTTTAAAATAAAATTATTACAAATTCTACAAGAATTGAAATCGAAACATTACCCCAGAGTTATTTTACGTCAATTGAAATTTTATTGGGTTTTAGAGGAATATTTTTATCTGTCATCAAATTTTGTTCAAATAATTTTGCATATTGAATTTGACAACAAAGATAACTGAAAAATTAAATAAAAAATTTATGTAATATTCTAGCTACTTCTAAACAGTGTTCCCACTTTCTGAAAATTAAATGTATTAAATTTTAACAAAATATGTATCGAAAATGAATCCAAACGAATCCAAAATGCATGTAAAAAATGAGTTTTTGTTTATTTTATTAGAAATTGATCAAAAAACTTATGTTTTATATTAACAAGTGATGAAAAAAACCAAGGGTTTTTAAAAAAGCACATTTTCAAATTTATATAGCGTTTTATACTGAGTCTAATTTTGCGAATATATGCAGTGGCTAATAAGTTACTGATTTATACAAATAGGAAATTTTAAGAATTAAATTGTGATTTCTTCTTAGAATTTTATTATCTGAGGAAAAATCGTTAAAACTGAGACACACTTTCTGCAATTTCAAGGACCATCTTTAAAATATATTGTGGAGCTTTAAATTTTGTATATCACTAAAAAAAATTTGCATATCTATTCAAGTTACAGGTGTTTAAAAATAGCAAAATTTCAATTTTCGAGCCTTATAGCTCCCAAACAGGGGAAATGACAACAAAAATTTTGTTAACCAATATCTACTGATATCTGAAGATACTTTTTTTTTATTTCAAATAAACAAACACTATTAATTTAATTATTTTTGCTAAACTTCAAAATTTTAAATGTCAAGAAATGATTTAATTTTTTTATTTTATATATGACCAAAAAAAAACGAGTGCACTTGTAAAAAAACTCACTCAAGGAATAGAACTTATTGAACTATTGTTATAAGAATTTAAATATAGGGCTTTTTCGACTTTGATGGGCTGTGACTCCGTAAAGAGTGGGGCTACAGAAAAAAGTCCTTCCATTAAAATATTAGTAGTTTAAATTTCGTTTCTATATTTCAAACGATATAAAAACGGACAGAATGAAACTATATAAGCACATTTTTACAAAATCTTTTGAAAATGTGCTAAAAAGAGTGTTGAAATTTATTCTTGTTCCGAGGTTAACTGTACACATAAGTACAAAGTATGTATGAGTATTTCCTTCATAGAATTTTGACGTTTGCTTTCCGTTAAGTCGGTATTAAAAATCGCCATACGAAAATCGAAAAAAAATATTAAAAAAATTTGTTTTTCAAAATTGAGAATTATTTTTTTCTAAATAATCTCCGACTTAGCTGTAAAGGAGAATTTAGAATAGGGGTGATAGTATAATTTATGTAATAAATTATAATTATTAGTTACAATTTAAAATATAAAATTTGAAACTTACCACTTTTTTTAAATTATGATTATCATCATTTTCATTTGAAATGTGTGATAAAATTTTAAATATACTTTTTTTCATATTTGAAATAAAATCATACGAAAAAATAAATAGAAAAAATTGTACAGAATTACCTACAATACTTTGAATTAAGAAATGTATTGAGAAAGAATTATTAAATAAAAAATATATTTTTAAATTAAGAGATACAAACGTTAATATAATACTTATATTAAAATAAAATGAAAATAAAATAAAATATTTATAATGATTGTTAATATTAAAAGGTAATTTGTATATAAATAATAATAAATTTAATAGTTTCATAAGATTTTTATCTGTTTTTTTAAAAATCTTTTTTTTACAATATAATGTTATTAATTCAATAATTTTATTACAAAAAACAGAACAATAAAATAATATAATCATTGATAGAATATTAGTATTAAAATAATATAAATAAATATAAAAATGTACTGCCCATGAAACATAATTAATAAAGAAATTATTTTTAATTGTATGTTTTACAAAACGAAAAGATTGAATAGCTGCATATATTGAATTTAAATAAATAATTAAAATAAATATTACATATAATATGTATTTTTTGTAATTATTTCTAATTAATTGATTTTTATTTAAATTATTTATATATTTATAATTTAATAAAATTTTTTCAAATTGTTTTTTTAATTTTATTATTTGCAATTTTTTTAAATTCCATAAACTTCATATAATTAAATTTAAATTTAGTATAACATCAAGCAAAAATGTAATTGAATTATAAATTGAATCATTTTCTTCAAAAAAAATCTCATTTTGATATTTTTGCAATGAAAAACCTAATACACACATTAATATTTTAAACAAATTCATTAAACGAATCTTTGTCAAAGAAAAATATTCAAAAGTTTTTATATTAAAATAAAATAAACCAAAATTTTTACAATAATTTAGTAAAAATAATAAGAAAAATTTAATTAACTTGGTGGAGTAACACATATTTTAATTTGTTTTGTAAGAAGTTTTCAATCCAAATCGAACTTTATACAACAAAACTTTTTTAATAAAACTAAGAAATAAAATTAAAAATAAATAAATTCAATTTTGGGGCTGGAAAAAATACTACAAATTAAAGTTATTTATAAATTTATATAATTATTTGAATTTGGCGCACAAGTATCAAATTGATAGTTATATTACCAATACCTTATTAATAAAATTAACTAATTAATGGTTCTATTATTATTAAGTGAAATATTTAATGTACAAATTATAACAGTATAGTATATTGATAAATATTTATTAATATGCAGAGGGAAATAAAGCCTTGAGCCATAAGACCTAACAATTTCTAAAATTTGCTATATCTTTGTTTGGGGAATTTAAGAAATACTTCATTTAATAAGAAGGAGGAACTGTGTTACGAACATAATATAAAACAAGTAATATGAAACTACAATAAGTCGGTGCATCCGACTTAGAAATAACCTGCACTTGATAAATTCAAATGAAAG
Organism: Dolichopus griseipennis; assembly: GCA_963082915.1. Taxonomy (NCBI): domain Eukaryota; kingdom Metazoa; phylum Arthropoda; class Insecta; order Diptera; family Dolichopodidae; genus Dolichopus; species Dolichopus griseipennis. Next base: position 40,541,564 of record OY720441.1, read on the forward strand.
CTTGACGAAGCCCTATTTCATCTCAGATTTCAGGAACATGAGGCAAACAGTACAGAACTACCTTGTAATAAATATAAATTTACTAATTTTATTAATTCCGAAGATATGCTGGTTAAGTAAATTTCGAGAATATAATGAAGACATGGCAGAACTCGCATGTACTAAATTTCAAGCTTCTATCTTTATTACTTTCGAAGATATGCTTGTCAGATCTTGGGAGGTGCGTGTAGCTACCTGAAACATCATTCCAATTCATTCCAATTCTTAAGAACATAATTGAAGCATAACAGAACACCAATGTACCGAATATAAAGTTGAGATTATTTATTGGTTTCAAAGATATGCTTTTAAAGTCCTGGGAAGTGTTTGGGGTGTTCCTTAAATAATATTCCAATTCATAAATATGTTTCGATAAAATAACCGAATTTTCATCAAGTTGTTCACAAAAACAGTTTTTTTTGGCAAAACTTCACACAACTCGCTTTATTAGTTTATAGTGTTACCAGTAAGTAAGATATATGATGTTCACATAAAAAGTTAGCATAGCAGTAGAAACATCCGCTAATAAAATTTCTTCGATCCGAATAAAATCATGAGCTTCAATATGATGTTTTTTTTTATAAAAAAGAATTTGTGAAAATTGTTTGAATATTTTTAGTAATTTTTAGTTTTTTTTAGCTAAAACTAAGTTTCAATAATAAAAAATTACTCAAAAATTATATACCTAGGTACCTACCTTTCTTTGTAAATTGTGATTAAAGTGATGTTCATTTGACAATTCCCAAAATATTTTTAATATATTAAATTTAATTTTAGCAGTTAATTCAAATGAAAAAATAATTACTATACCCTGTATAGCGTTACCACCAATCGACTGTAATAAAAATGCAATTGAAAATGTATTTAATAGCGAAATATTACTAGAAACATTAAGATAAACATATATTAATGCTATATTAATGTTAAAGTATAATGTTAATAAAGTTAAATTCTTAAATTGTATATTATATTGTAATGGTAATTTAAAAACTTTTATTAATATATTTAATAATTTTGTAATATAACAATTTGAATCACTAAAAAATTTTCTATTATTATTATTTTTTAACTTAATTAAATTTATTATTTTATTGGAATAAATAATGGAGAAAAATATTGTGAACATTGAAAACATTGCAGCATAAATATGGTATAAATATATATAAGTATGAAAAGTCCATGAAATGTATGTTAAAAAAATATGAAAAGTATATAAATTTTTATTAATTATTTGTCTTGCAAAATTAAAATCTTGTATTGATGCATATGTTGAATTAAAAAATATTATAAATATAAGTAATAAATACAGAATATAATTTTCATTTATATTATTAATTGATTCATTTTTACATAAATTATTTACATACTTGTAAATATATATATTTTTTTTAAATATTTTTTCAAAAATATGTATTTTATATTTTAATGAATGTACAATTTTTATAAACATTAAATTTAAAACTAATAATATATCTAATGAAATACATAGTATATTATATATTGAATCATTATTAAAATAATAAAATTCATTCTGATAATTTTGTAACACTAAACTGATAACACCCATTAAAATATGTATTAAATTTAATAAACGTATTATTTTTATAGAGAAAAATTGCCAAGTTTTTCTATTAAAATATAAAAGGCCAAATTTTTCAAAATAATTTAATAAAAAATGTATTACAAATATTAAAAATTTTCTAAAATAACTCATTTTTAAAAAAAAACTGTCAAAAAGTATAAAAATCGCGACAATCTTTACTTTTCAAGTATTTATATTTAAATTAATCGCTGCAAACTAAAGGCGATTAATTCCCAAAAAGTAAAACTGTTATATTTGAATATTATTGATTTTTGAGAAGTTGATATTAATGTTTTTTTCCTTGCAAATTTTTTAGTTTTTGCATATAATTTATGAGTATATATTATGTACTAATTTATAAAATTGATTTGTAAAAAAGTAAAAATGTATAAAGTAAAAATATATTATTTTTATTATTATGTTGTTATATTAATAATATTTAGTAATTATTATGATTGTTTTTTATCAAATCTCAATTAACTGTCAATTTAATTATACAAAATTAATTTGACATATTTAGGTTTTTCAAAATATTTCTTTTAGTCGGGTATTTTTTTCAGTCGGGTTTAGATTAAAATATACCTGTTTGAAGTTGAATACCACTGAAGAGGTTCTTCTTTTTCTATTTTTATATGAATATAGTTGTATTTACGAGATTGTGATATAGGATGGATTCAAGAGTTTTAGGCAAAGATTGAGTCAAAGTTTCTATAATTTTATTTAAGAGAGGTCTCGGCGGTTAAATGGGTAAGCATTTCGGGGGTTGCTGGTTCGATTACCGTACCGGTCATGCATTTTTAATTAAATAATAAATTATTTAAAAATAATTTTTCTTTACAAATCACCATGGTGACCAATTATGCGTAGTGAAATATAAAATATGTATTATGATATAAACAAAATAAATATATAATATATTACGTATAGAATTAATAACTAGTGTAATCTGATACGCCTGAAAAGACTGTTTATAAATAAATAAATAAATTTATTTTAAGGAATGAGGGTGCGATAGCCTCGATTATTTTAAATATATTATTGGTATATAAATATATTTTATGTTTGTATATAATTATATTAAAGTAAAACAATCATTTAAAGAAACTGGAAGAGAAACAATACCCCGGTTATCACAGCAAAAAGGTCCGTGGATCTTACGAATTTCGTAGGACAACATAGCCAGACGTAAAGAACTGAAAAACAAAATAAAATCTGAACAGGATCTGCGGCTATTGGGTGAGCTTTGGAGCGAGTATAACAGAGCACATAAAATCGCGCAGAGAAGTGTAAGACGAGACAGAAGGAAACAAATGTAAAACCTTGCTACGGAAGCAGAAATAGCAGCAAGAAGAGGTGACGGCAAAGCCTTATTTAAGATAACAAAAATTCTTTCAGGTCATTCAACAAAGCAGCAAAATATTATCTTGGACAAAGATGGAAGGCTACTGGTGTCGATGAATGATCAATTACGGAGGTGGAAAGACTACTTTGGCCGTTTGCTAAACGAACATTTTATACAGCAATCTGCATCAGAAATCTCTGAAGAACCTGAGTTGCGTGGATCACACAGGGGTATTAGTACAGCGCCAACCACGAAATCTGAAATCGGAAGTGCCATTTCGCTCTTGAAAAATAACAAAGCTGCAGGAATTGACTAAATACCCACCGAACTTCTAAAAGCAGACATCCCCGCAATCGCAGATATACTTCTCCCATTGATTCAGGTTATATGGGAAGAAGTAAAGTACCCGAGTGAGTGGAAAGAAGGAGTTATTATTAAGCTCGCAAAAACAGGTAACCTGGAGCATTGCAATAACTGGCGCGGTATTACGCTGTTATCTGTCTTCTCGAAAAAAATGGTAAATATTATACTCGAAAGGATCAAAAGCAGGATTGAAAATACATTGAAAAGGCATCAAGCTGGCTTTCGCAATGGTCACTCTTGTGTTGACCATATCAACACGCTACGAATAATACTCGAGCAATCAACAGAGTTCGGGTCGCTGCTACATCTCATGTTTGTAGACTTCGAGAAAGCTTTTTAATCGTGTAAACCGCGAGTATATATGGAGAGCTTTTAGCAGGTGGGGTATCCCGGAAAAAAAATATTGCCATTATTAAGGAATCCTACGAAAATGCGAGGTGACGAGTCTTACACAATGGACAGTTGACTGATTCGTTTGAGGTGCAGCCGGGTGCAAGGCAAGGCTGTATATTGTCGCCTATATTATTTTTGGTTGTGATGGACGAAATTTGAACCGCAAACGTTGAATTGATGAGAGGTATAGCATTCTCATGTTTGTGGCGACTAGGAAAACATTTAAGCCATTTAGATTATGCTGATGATGTAGTTTTCATGGCACACACAAGAAGTTGTCTGAACGTGCCAAAATTTGAACACATATGGCAAACGAGCTGGTCTAAAAATAAATGCAGCTAAGACCAAAAGTATCCGTACAGAGCACTCAACACATCAGCAAATTCTACTAGAAGAAAGCCAAATTGAAGAAGTAGAGCAGTTCAATTATTTAGGAAGCATGGTGACATGAAATGGGGGAACAGAAGTTGATGTTGACAGCAGAATAAAAAAAGCTAGAGCTGCTTTTGGAACTCTATCAAACATATGACAGTCAAATAATATAGCCCTGCGTACAAAGCTAAAAATATTTGAAACAAACGTCAAATCAGTATTTCTATACGGCTGTGAAACATGCAAGGTAACCGCCAATACCATCAAAAAGTTGCAGACGTATATAAACCGTTGTCTACGCCGCATCTGAAGAGTTCGTTGGCCGCAAATCATTACCAACACACAGCTGTGGCAAAAAACGAACCAAAAGATGATTGAGGTCGAGATCCGAGAGAGAAAATGGTCGAACATAACTTAAGGAAGCCAGAAGAAAACATTGCAAGGCAAAGCTACCTTTGATTTAGAAAAATATTGCATTACTTAACTATTTATAAAACAAGTAAAGAAACAGTCAGTCGGTGCAACCGACTTAGAAATACCCTACACCTATTTGGTTCAAATTTAAGGACATATCCATAAGTCATTTTAACACCATAAAAGCTGTTATTAATTTGATCGTAAGACATAGCTAGCCAAATTAACTTTATAATACTAAAAACATTTTCTAATTATATTATCTATTAAAAAATATTACAAATTCTTACTAATTTGTCTATTTAAAAATATTCAAAAACAAGCAAACTTGAAATAAATGAAAATATATTTATTCCAACTCAATTACAAAATGAAAAAATTCTAATTATTAAATTTTGTGATAAAAAGATAATCAAAGCATAATATATTTAATAATCCAAATTTTTAAAAATTGCAATTATTTTAAGTGGTTAGTTTATATACCTAATAGAAAAGCTTACAAACGCAAAATATGCAATAAATGTATTTCTAAAATACAATTACAAATTTAGACCTTTTCATATAATTCATTTAAATATTCAAATAAATTTTACATAAATGCAGCAAGTACCTTTGAATATAGCTGAACCACTACAATTAAGTCTAGATTTCGGAGACACATAGGACATAGGAAATATATTCTTTGGCTTTGAAATTAAACTCAACCAGAACCAATTCCCATGGTACTTTCATTACTAGTAACCTAGAGTTTAAATTTCATCAAAATACCGGCATTATTTTTTGAGTTATGGTGTTTTAAGATATATGTTTGTTAGTCCTTGAACTTGTCAAGGGTTCCAGAACTCCAAACCATGGTACGATTTCGCCCATATGCAGTCCCGTCATACTTTCAATACTAGTTAACCCTTGTATACAATTGGAACGTTCTATCTTAATTTTAAGTTACTAGTTTTATTAATTTCGATGATAAGCTTTTACACATTTGGGGGTCTAAGAGAGGTCCTAAACCACCACTCCAAATGATCCCAAATTAGGGGGGCATGGAAGAAATAGTAAAGAACACCCTGGGCCAAATTTGAAGCTTCTACATTTGTTTCAAGTTACTATTTTTATTAATTTCGAAAATATGCTTTAAGGTCCTCGGAACTGAGTGCCTGGTCCCCGACTCACTAGTCCAATGGGGTCCAAATTTCAAAGACCCTTATGCAATAGGAAGGGAGACCCTGATACCAAATTTGGAGGTTATATCTTCATTGGTTTCGGAATTACGCTAGTTTGGCCTAAATTCGATAAAAAAGTTCTCAGTTCCGAACCCATTGTCCAATCCTCACCGTACGTAATCACCGCCGTAGTTTCATTACCAATAACCTACAGCACAAATTTCATGAAGATAGCCTCATTAGTTGTTGAGTTATCGTGATTTTTAATATATGTTCGTTATCCCTGACACCGACTAAAAGGTCCAGAATCCGAACCCATGGGCTGATTTCGCCCTTATACAGCCCGCGCTTTACTTATAGTACTAGTTAATCCTTGTACACAATTTAAACGATCTATTTTAATTTTAAGTAACTATTTTTAGTAATTTCGATTATAAGCTTTTAAAACTTGGGAGGTCTGAGAGGGGTACTGAACCACCACTCCAATTGATCCCAAATTAAGGGAACACGCAAGAGATAGTAAAGAACACCCTTGTGGCAAATTGGAAGCTTCTACATTTTTTCAAGTTGTTATCTTTATTAATTTTGAAGATATGTTTTAAGGTCTTCGGAAATGTGTGGCTGGTCCCCGACCCAGTAGTCCAATGGGACCCAAATTCTCAAGACACTTAGGAGATAGGAGGGGACACCCTGATACCAAATTTGGAGGTTCTATCTTCATTGGTTTCGGAATTATGCTCGTTTGGCCTAAATTCGATCAAAAAGTTCTAGGTTCCGAACGCATGGTCCAATCCCGACCTTACGGAATCCCCGAAGTAGTTTCATTACTAGTTACCTACAGCACCAATTTGATGAAGAAAGCGTCATTAGTTGTTGAGTTATCGTGATTTCTTATATATGTTCGTTAGCCCTTCGATCGATAAAAAGGTCCAGAATCCGAACCCATGGGCCGATTTCGCCCATATGCAATCCCCGCCGTACTTTCAGTCCTAGTAACCTACAGTTAAAATTTCATCAAGATAGCTCCATTATTTTTTGAGTTATCGTGCCTACGGACGGACGGACGGACGGACATGGCTATATCGACTAAGGCGGTCACGCTGATCACAAATATATATACTTTTCCATATCTAGCTCGCTTCCTTTAGGTGGTTACAAACACCATACCAAAGTTAATATACCCCTTTACCTATTCTATAGGTGTAGGGTATAAAAAATTCAACAAAAAAATATAAATAGCTATAACATATATTGAATTTGAACTGAAAGTAAAAAAATTAAATATATAAATACGATGTAATATTGAATTGTTTGTATAATTCATATTTAAATCATATCTATAGCAAAGTATAAAATTATTTATCAACACAAAATTCTGCTAAAAAAGAAAAAAGAGCAGAAAATAAAAATTTAATTAAAATATCAAAAATTTTGAATGTAATGGTTGATTGCAGAGGATCTTTCACAATCTTAAACACCATATCTATTTAATCGGAAAGTGTTATACATTGACTAATAAATAATTATTAATAAATAATAATATCTAATGATTTACTCAATAATTTATTTTTCCACACTTTCTTGCACAAGTTTAAATTGTAAACATTTTAATTGTATGACAATTAATAATATTGATTAGATCATGTTAACATGTACTTAACATAAAATTAAATTAAAGTGCAAATAACTTTATCTTTTTTTCTAATATTATAAATTCTAAGCTTTAGATTATAATTTACTGATAACATGTTATCAATTATCATAACAAAGATTACGTTAAAAATTTGAGTATTACTGTCAACGGTATTCTGTTACAATAATGTAAATGTATACCTATATTGTAATTCGCAATATATATATATAATTCAAAAATTATCTAGTTTCTTATCAATTTTTTAGTATTTATTTGGCTTATCGTAATTAAGTTTGTTGTCTGATAAATTATTCAGTCTCTTAAAAGCTCTCGGCGGTACAATAAGTAGCTTAAATTGAACACGGTCAAATACGCAATAGTAAATTTTTTTGACAAGTTTGAATTTTTAATTATTAAATAATAAATTACAACTAAAAGAGAAAAAATGTCTGATGATGAAGTTGATGCATGGAATTTTTTTAAAGATGATAAAAAGAAAAAAGATAAACGTGATGCTCATTCATCATCAATAATAAAATCTAATTCTAATAAAACACCGGATGGTCCAAAAGTTTCAAGACCAACCATACATAAACATTATAAAAATGATCATCCAAATCTTGGTATTGCAATCATATTAAATCATACATTCATACAAGGTCAAACAAAACGTATGGGCACAGAAAAAGACAAAAAACGTATTAAAACTGTTTTACGGGAATATGGTTTTGATGTTAGATCATATGATGATTTATCATATGAAAAAATTGTTGATTTATTAAATGATGGTCAGTGAATTTGTTTTGAATTTTGAAAAATGTTATGAATTGAATTAAAAATATAATTATTATTGTATTTAGTGTCAAAAGAAGATCATTCAAAAAATGATTGTTTAATGATTGTTGTAATGTCACATGGTATATCTGGACAAGTATTTGCTAAAGACATGACATATCCAGTTGATAAATTATGGACACCATTTTTAGGTGAAAATTGTCAAACTTTAATTAATAAACCAAAAATATTTTTTATTCAAGTAAGTAAAATTTAAAATTTTTTTGCATAAAATTACTTTGTTTCTGTTTAATTTTTAGCACATTTTCAAAAAATTTTGTAAAAATGTACCTATATAGTTTCACTCTGTCCGTCCGTCCGTCTGTCCGTATGTTTACAAAAACTTTTACATCGTTTGAAATAGAGAAAAGAAATTTTAACCACGAGCAGGTATTACAAAAAAAATAATTCCGTAAATGAATTTTTTTCTGTAGCCCCCCCTTTTTGCAAAAGTTTTGGCTAGACATATCTTCTAAACAGGCCAAGCTAGAGTCTTGAAATTTTAGGAGAAGTTAGATCCTTAGAAATTAGTAGTCCCCTGTTTAGCAGCTATAAGGGTTCGAAAATTGAAATTTTGGTATTTTTAAACACCTGTAACTTGAAGACCTGTTCAAATTTTTTTTTTTGTTAATATACTAAATTTCAAGGTCCAACATTATAGTTTAACATATGTAAAAAGACTTTCTTAAATTTAAAAGCGGTTCTAAAAATTGAAGAAAGAATCTCTCAGTTTTAACCATTTTTACTTAAATATTAAAATTCTAAGTAAAATTCCAAATTTTGGTATAATTCACAATTTAATTCCTTGAACCTTAAAGTTGGAGGAAGGGGAATAGTGAGGATTAGATCCTTGAGAAATTGGGCAACCTTCCCCATAGAGGGGCTATTAGGACTTAAAAATTAACAAATTCACTGTTTCTATAAGTAAGTAGTAACTTAGTCACCAACGTATATATTCCTTAAATTAAACGTTAATATTGAAGCTTCAACATTATATTCCGATAAAATACTCAGTATGAAACACTATATTATTTTGAAAATGTGCTTTTCTAAAACCCTTGGTTTTTTTCATCACTTGTTTTTAATTAAAATTTGAAATCAAAATAATTATCAAGAATTGATAACTTATCAGTTTTTATTTGCTATAAATTATTAATTTATTTTTATTTACTGATAATTTATTGATAATTTATAACTTAATTCTTAGTTTGTAAATTTTGTGTATGTTACGTTCATAAACTCTAGATTTTCAGAAATTAAGAAGTTTTCGAAAATTTAGTAGATTTTCAACTTTAGTTTTTTTGATTTCCCATATTATATTTTTCAAAAATTTATCTGTCAATGAAAGTGAATGCTCACTACAGTATTTTCTGAAAATCATCTCAAAATCACGTCGTTCATCCATGAATAAATATTTCAAATCCTTACGTCCATTAAAAAATTTATAAATATGTCAAATCCTTACGTACTTAATTTTCAAAACATGTTTGTGAACACTTGACATTTTAGTTGATTCTATCATAGGGGTAATCAACATAATTTTGAAGGTTATGAACATACAAACTAAAAAATTTTCTATTTTATAATAATATTAAAACTTATAATAAATTTATGATTCATGGTTGCCGTTTTAGTGAATTTTAATTTATTAAATTTGTTTTTATACCCGTATGACTATATAGTCCAAGGGTATAATAAATTTGCCATTACGTTTGTGACGCAGAGAAGGAGGGGGGGGGTAGATATAGACTCAAGTGTATGGATCGGATCAGAATCGAAAAATAAATCGATTTAGCTATGTATGTCCGTCCGTCTGTCCGTCCGTCCGTCTGTCCGTCTGTCCGTCCGTCATCACGATAACTCAAAAAGTAAAGGAGCTAGGATTATGAAATTTTCACAAATTCGTTTTTATGCAAAAAACGGAATCGAGTTTGAAATTCAGCCATTTTGGTCCACGGGTTCGAGTACCTGCCATACAACTTATAATTTTATATGAGCATTACTCTATACCTATGGAAGCTGCGTGTCTGAAATTTTGCCAAAAGTAGTTTAGTATAATGGCCAAAGTTACTGCAAAATTTGGTTGGTCTACTGCAGAGGGTTCGAGTAGCTGCCATACAACTCTTTCTTTTATATGAGCTTTACACTACACCTGATGAAGCTGGGTGTCTGAAATTTTGCAAAAAATAGTTTAGTGTAATGGCCAAAGTTACTGCAAAATTTAGTTGGTCTACTGCTGAGGATTCGAGTAGCTGCCATGCAACTCCTTTTTTTATATGAGGATTACACTACACCAAATGAAGCTGGGTGTCTAAAATTTTGCCAAAAATAGTTTAGTGTAATGGCCAAAGTTACTGCAAAATTTGGTTGGTCTACTGCAAAGGGTTCTAGTTGCTGCCATACAACTCCTTCTTTTATATGAGCATTACTCTACACCTAATAAAGCTGAATGTTTGAAATTTTGCCAAAAGTAATTAACCGGATGATATAATGTATATGTTACGGTCATACGGGTATCCCAGAGTTGACACAGTCTACTCTACTACACTCTTCCTCGTTTATCTATAATATTTATTTATTTAATAGATAAGTTTCATAAATATTAGATTAGATATTAATAGATTAATCATATTTTAACGGAATTATAGTGGACAATTTTTTATATTCTATAATTAGAATGTTTAAATTGATTTGTTTTTTTTTTTTAAATTTTGCAAAATAAAAAATTAATTTATATTTTCTAACTGTTTTCAAATTACAAAAGTTACTAATAGAAACCTATATGTAGTTAACATTTCGTTGTTTTGATTCGAATTGTGTAGAAGTTTTTTAACTTCCGCTGGATAAACAGAGTGAAACTAATGGTTTAACTAATGGTAATGGAAACTAATAAAGCATCTTAATATAATTTTGTCCAAGCTTGCATAATCATTTAATTTATAATCCTCAGCCCGCTACAAAAAGAAATCTTTCTCTAAACCATATTTTAAATTTTGAATTAAAGTTGCCCCAAGTTCGAAGATATTTGTAAATAAAATTTGTATATTTTTTTAATTATTTAAAATCCCCCATTTCCTATTCAGGTGTGCAGGTGTATTTATGTTTTATATTATCATGTAAAATATTATAGTATAAATTAGATTTTTTTTTTATAAAATTTTTGACTAGGACTTAAAGCGGAAATTTGTATAACTAATAATTAATTTACGGTCATTACGAAATGAGAATGCAATTATATTGAGTTTTGTTTGAAAAACTGTTTAAGTGATTTGTTGAGTTCCAAAAAACATTTAATGAACAATATTTATTTGCATTCTACGCCAAAACCTTCTGCAGTTTTCAGACAAAACCTTCTCTAACCTTCTCATCTAAGAAAGGCGGGAACTTCAATTAAAGTTTTTTTTTTGTAAAATATAAGTTGATCAAAGAAGGCCTTTGCATTTAAAATACAATAATTAGTTAAATACAAAATTAATTATACAATTAAATATTAAAAACACATACACAACACGAATTCATTTAATTATATTATAGAATTTAAATTTTTGTAACTTTAGGCTTGCCGTGGTTCAGAAGTTGACGCAGGTGCTACTTATTCCGATCCAGAGTTTAGTGTTATGACAAGAGCTGATGCTATTGGTGTTGATGAAGTAGATACTCCAGTTACTTATACAATACCGAGTACAGCTGATTTACTTGTATTTTATTCAACTTTTGAAGGTAAAGTAAAATTTATTTTATTATATTTGGTTACTTCTTTAAATATTGGTTTCTTCTATTTTTAGGACATTATTCATGGAGAAATCCAACTAATGGATCTTGGTTTATACAAAGTATATCACGTGTTCTTGAAGAATATTTTGATGAAAATGAAGAATTTGATTTTTATCATTTTGTAACTGATGTTAATAGAAAAGTTGCTTATGAATATCAATCAAGTGTTCCGCAAAATGAAAAATTAGATGAAATGAAAGCTATGCCGAATTTTGTCTCGACATTGACCAAATTGTTCATGATGAGACCAAAACCATGAATTGGGTTTTTAATGTTGTAATTTATTAGAGTTAAAATGCAAAATGAACAATAATAGATAGTCAAAAACATTTATACATTATATAATGATGTATATAACTTTTTAAATTATTTACAAATTTTTTCTATGTCATATTTAATTTTAGGGATTTTAAAGCTTGTTTTTTATATATCTATACATTAAATTAAATTAAAATTGTTTGGAATAAAGTAAATATTTATAATATTCATTTATAACATATTTGGCTATTTGAAAAAATTAAACAAGCAAACAAAGCAATTGTTCTAATTTAGGCGCGGAGCTCTTTTCAAGTAAAATAATACACTTACATTTTGTAGTATTAAATTAAATTCAACCATACTAAAAACATCGGAATATCTCTTTCTTAATAAGACATAAACAATAGAGCATAAAATCTGTTGTTCGGTGGCATGGAAACCATAAATTGCTCTGTAGAGTTAGAAGACTTCATAGAAGACGAAAGACATAACATACAAGATATTATGTCTAAGGAACAGAGGCATAATATTTAGTTCAAAATACATAATAGATTTAAGACCACAATGTACTCATGTGTGTACAATTTAATAAAGCTAAAAATGTAAAAATTATGAAGTTTCACATGGGATTGGTGGAAAACATTATAAGGAGCTGTTAAGATATCTTAAAAAATTTTAAAATTTTACAGTGTAGGACTAAGTAACTCTTGCTCTCTTTACTTTATGCTGTAAAACTTTCATCCGGGACATCATTTTTTCTTAAGTGCTAACTGTTCAACTGTGAGGCTAGATACATGTTGTAACCGGTGGGACTTATTATATTCTTATTATTACAATTGATTTTAATGAGCTCCATTTTACATTTAAACATGAGATAGTACTTGACGTTATAACTTGTAAAAACGTCTTAGATTTTCAATAGATTTTACATTTTTGGTATTTGTACCTAATAATTTTAAAGTGGGTTATAATGTGATTCTATATCTGTGAGTTATATTCTTAAATTAAATTATTTGTTTATATTTTTATTAAAGATATATAATTATTAATTAAAGGTTATGCCAGTAATTTGAATACAATGGCAAATAGGGGTAGCTGAGCTGATTTCGAAAACCAAATAAAAGTATTTTCCAGTTTTACCGGAATGAAATGTTTTCGATACTTTCGAATGAAATGTTCGCAATCGAACCATTGTGGCGCCGTTAGAATACTGTTTGTCATTTGTTTTATTTCGTTAGAACAGTTGTTCTTCCTTTCTAAGTGTCTCAAAAACTATGTCAGTGGCTAGACTATGCACTAATGGTATGATCGTTGAGATAACACTAGGATTATTATAAGCCTTGTAGATCTGTATATTTTTTGCAATTTAATCGAGATATCGCAGCACTTGTTACTGATAATCAGCTGAAAAATGTGTATAATACTCTATTTTCACCCTAATGTAAGTTTTATAGGTTTAAAGGAGAACACTAGTTTAAGCTCTGAAGTTGTTTTTTTTCTGTTTTTATAACACAACAAATTGGGAGCTCCACATATTTGCTTTGTACTCAATTAATATAGAGAATATAGAGAAGTATAAAACAAATTTGACATATATAATAATTTTTAATAAAAATCTTAATTTTATTAAATTCAATAAAAAATATTTAAATTTAATATTATTGAACAGTGATTTTAGAGATCCAAAGTGAAGTTTTTATTTGTATAATATGAAAATCTATTTAAATGTCAAACATCAATTCCATTGTAAAATCAAACAATAATAACGATTTAAGAAAGGAAATTGAAAAGCAACATAAAATCAGTCAAATAAAATACATAAGTATGTATGTATAGAAGTATGTGTAGGACTCATATGAAAGAAAAATAGATAGATAGATAAAAATTGTAAAAGACAAAGGAATCTGTTTTTTAATTAAATTGACTTTTTTATTATTTTTTAAGCACATTTAAAAAAAAAAATTTAAATAACATGTGCCCTAATATAGTTACACTCTGTCTGTCCTTTCGAGTGTCTACAAAACTTCGATAAAGTTCGGAAAAGTCCTTTATTTCAAATGTTAGAGCTGTAATAATAGTTCTTACTAATCTTACAAAAATATGTAAATCAAATAAATTTAAATTACCGTTGTTAACATTATGTGTTATTCAATTTTTCACTTCTTATCTTTCAAACAGCTTAACTTAGAGACTTAAAATTTTAGAATTTGTTAGATCTTTGGAAATGAGTCTGAGTCATTTAGAAAAAATATACTGACTCGCCGTTTAGAAGCTGAGGTGTCGAAAACACGGTATTTTTATACACTTGCAGCTTGAAGTCCAAATTTTTATACTCGTATAACTATAAGTCCAAAGGATATACTAAATTTGCCATTACGTTACTTATATTCAAGGGTATGGATCGGATCAGAATCGAAAAATAAAGCGATTTAGCTATGTATGTCCGTTCGTTCGTTCGTCATCACGATAACTCAAAAATTAAAGGAGCTAGGATTTTGAAATTTCCACATGTTCGTTTTTATGCAATAGCCGTCATCGAAATTGAAATCCAGCCATTTTGGTCTACGGATTCGAGTACCTGCCATACAACTTCTTTTTTTATATGAGCATTTTTCTATAATTATTGAAGCTGGGTGTGTGAAATGCTGTCAAAAATAGTTTAGTTTAATAGCCAAATTTTGTACAAAATTTGGTTGGTCTACAGCAGTGAGTTCGAATGGCTGCCACACAACTTCTTCTTTTATATGAGCATCACACTACACCTAAAAAAGCTGAATGTTTGAAATTTTGCCAAAACTCATTAATCGATTGATATAATGTTTATACGAGTATTATGGTCATACGGGTATGCCAGAGTTGACACAGTCTACAACACTATTCCTCGTTTACTGTAAAATGCAAAAATTAAAGCTCGAACATTATGCTTTATCATGTATTAAAGACTTGCCATTAGAAAAGGTTTCGTTAAAATTAAATAAAGCTTTCTTGAATTCTAAGAAAAGCTTCAAATTTCGATACAAGTAATAATTTTGATATCTTGAACCCAATTTTCGAAGGAAATAATCAAAATAAGTTTCTTCGAAAAAATTTCAGAACCTTCACCCTATTCTAAGGCTTTTAAGTTTAAAAATTAAATGAATCTCCATTTAAAAATTATTTTGTGAAATTGTGTTTTTAGAATTGTGCTTTTTAAAAAGCCCTTAACTCTTATTATTACGTGTTTTTTCTTTAATATTTTATAATGGAACCAAACCAATATTCAATATTGTTTTTTAAATCACTTATAATGTTTTTCTGGCACGTCCTAAGAGAAAAAAAAAATCGGAAATTATTTAAAACATTCTTTTAGTCAATAAAATCTATAAGAAAATAATAATAAAAGAATAAAAACAAATTCATTAAAATAATAGAATCAAAAAAAGCGAATTAAATACAATATTGTAACTGTTAGAAGAATTAGAAAAATAATAAGGTCAAATGATATTTAGATATGTAAAACAAAACCCCTAAAAAGAATTGAATTACAAAGGAAATTGATTTATTTCCTTTTATTCTTATTTTTGCATTGCAAAAAATTTTCTTTTGTTTTTTTTTTTGAATTGCGGAAATTGAGAGGACACTTAAAAAGAAAAGGCTTAACACTAAACCTATATAAAAGTTTTTTTTTTAATGTAGATTTTATTGAAAAAATAAAGTTAATTTTAAGATATTGAAATAAAAATTTTGCATTCCAAATTTTAATTAAATTCTTAAAATTGATGCTTTTTGATAAAAATAAATGAATAATAAAAAGCATTTATTTAGGTTCTTGAATAATAAAATTAAATTTAGTGCCCTGCTTTTTTATAATGATTTATATTAAGTTACGAGTACCTATAGATTATTTTTCATTCTGTTACACTGTGATTCTTAATATTAGAAATCTGACCATATATTAATAAGAATTGTAAAGCACCTCTATGCTTAGCGAAGAGGCCTCGGGTGTAAAAAGATTTGAGTTAATACTCAACTAAAATTTAAAACTCAAGTCCTAGTGACGGAAATCACTATTGTTGCTTCCATTTTCAGTAACTGCATTTTATAATTTTTTTGTTAATTTGAAATATTCAAATACTAAGGAAAATTAAAAAAAAACTCAAAATTAAATTAAAAAGAGGAAGAGTGTAGTATAGTAGACTGTGTCAACTCTGGGATACCGGCATGACCGTAATATAAACATTATATCATCCGGTTTTGTCAAAATTTCAAACATTCAGCTTTATTAGGTGTAGAGTAATGCTCATATAAAATTAGAAGTTGTATCCTAGCTCCTTTAATTTTTGAGTTATCGTAATGACGGACGGACGGACGGATTTACATAGCTAAATCGATTTATTTTTCGATTCTGATGCGATCCATACACTTGAGTTTATATCTGCCCGCTTTTGCCCCGTATACGCTTTTGACTAATAGTCATACGGATATAATGAAATAAATAAAAAACTAGCAGTTTGCTTTTATATACCAGTAGTTCGTCTACGGAATGTAGACTTCTTCTGTGCAAGTACTCGATTCTACATTTCACCTTTCACTCAAATGCTCAATAATAGATTAAATATTTCAATTAAAATATATTTCAAACTCATAAATAATAATTTCTTTATTCTGATTTACAACAGAAAACGACTTTTTAGTGTTGTAAAGATGTTGCCTGTCATAGTACTACAAAACTACAAATCAACTTGAAAGTGTCAAAAAATCAAATTGTAGACAACAATTTTTAAGAAATATATTTATGAATAGGTAATGGATTTTCTTTATTGTAGGTACTCAAAATGTCAATTCATATTTTGTTTTAAATAATAATTTATTATTTAAGAATGATAATAATGATAGTAATACAAATACTAATACCTAATTTTATTTATAATATTTTAAAAATGCTTTATTATACCCATTTTAAATTAGTTATATATTTGAAACCACACCCACAAAATATCCATAAATTATTTTCGACAAAGTTGAATACCTGAATTCCTGTTCTCATTTTTAATACAAATGGTACAATTTACTAAAGGAAAATTATATTCAAGACAACTGATCTTGACGTGTTGTAATATTTGAGTTGTCACACACAACATTGCTGTGAATTGGAATAACTATATTCGCACACATCACAACATAAAAATAATGTTGGGTCGTTTTGACAGTTTAATTAGGTTGTGTTGTGAATTAGAATAGAAATAGACAACAATGTTGTCTATGATAACCATATCTTATGTTGAATATTAAAATAAGAGTTATCTAGATAAATCTAACACTACAAATGCTTAGATGCTAATGAGTATAGGAGTGTTGAAAAGGTGAAACAATCCTTACTTATTTCTGAAATCATAGATGATAATTTATAAATACGTAGATTTTCACTTGAAACATTTTGAAATGTGTTTTGATTTTCTTCTTAATTTTTTGTTTTTAATTGGGATCCAACCTCACATAAACACACATACACATAAACATTTTTTGAAATGAAAATCATGAAACTTTTTTTTTACAATACCTATCCGTAGTTAAAATTTCTTGTTTCTATTTCAAACCGTGTAAAAGTTTTTGTAATCATGCGGACTGACAGACAGACGAGCGGATAGACAGACGGATGGACATAGTGAAACCATATAGGCACATTTTTATAAAATCTTTTGAAAATGTTCTAAAAATTACAATAAAACGTATAAAATATAACAAAACCACAATAAATAAATAAAAATTATATAAATTTAATTATAAATCCTAAAGGTTGGATCCCAATTAAAAAAAAAAAAATTAACTTACAACATTTTATAATCTTTACAAACTAATTCTATGTATTATTCAAAATCATTAAACTTCAAAAATCGCTTTGATTTAATGCGTCATTTTTGACAATCTAATTTTTGAAGCAAAGTCAAATTTTAAGTTTATTATTTCATTTTGAACTTTGAAGTATCCAAAGTAAACACAATGGATATTTTTTTAAAAATTTAAATACAAATTCATGACATAATTCGTAATAGATCAGATAATTAATCATCTTATTAAACATTTTAGTTCTAAATAAAAATTAAGATTTTGTTTGTTCGGATTACGGAACTAATTATCGGATATGCCTGAAATATATTAAAGAAATTTCAATGAATAATTTAAACTTTAAGCTCAATTAAATTTACAATCTACAGTTTATTTTTATTATTTTATGCTTAATAAATGTTACCAGATCATCTTTTAAAACTATAAAATCACCATGATGTGATAAAATTAAAAAATTGCTGATATTCTATTTTTTGATACATATTTTATAAGATTGAAAAAATTATTTAAACATAGATATAGACCCCCTTACCTGAGACCATATTTATTATAATAAACGTTATGTAATGAATGTATATGTAAACTTTCTATACAAGTGAGTTTTGAAATTTTCGATTTTTAAAATGTCATTTATTTAAATTCCTTTAAAGATTAATCAAAGAATTTTTCCTGGGTTTTAGTCCTGGTAGTAAAGTGTGCATTTTTCTCCGTACATGTAAATACAGATTTCCTTTTTACGGGTAAGTTAACATTTTTTAAAAATTTTGACAAGCGGTTTTGTCTGTTTATTATTGTGTATGGTAGAATAACCTTTTATTAAATAGCGTCTCAATAACATTGATTCTAATAGCTAGCTTTCAATTTCGATCAGTTTTATGTGTATAATTTAAGCTTAGTTTTCTTAATGAGTCGATTATCTGTTTTCCTATCCTATAATCCCTGTTTGAAGAGGATTTTCCTTTAAACGCTGAGTGTCTACACTGTACATCTGGTTGACAGGAAAACTTTACAAAAATAATGACAACAGCTAGAAATGGGTTAATTCAAGTAATTCGCATTGGTTTGATTCATCAACCCGTTTTGAAATTATAGTGTTTTGATTTCCCGGTTCTTCTGATTACAAAGCTTAATATATTAACTTCCAACACTTGGATACTCTAGACTAAAGGAATGTGTTACTATGGAAACTATTACTTTTTCTTAGACCCTAGGTTATTAAATCTTAATGGTTATTCGAAACCAGTTGTTACGGTAACAATTAATAAAAAATTCAGTAATTTTTAAATTTGTTAACCCTTTCAAGCACAATGTTTGTTGAAAATTTTTTTTTGTGAGTAAAATCGTATTTATACTAGCTACTCATATATAACCTTGATTCTATTAAAAACCTCAAATCTTTTCAGTACTAATTACTGGCGTCATTAAAAGTAACGTAACTGTAATTAGAGTTACGGTTAGTATTAAATAATGTCAAAAGAATATTTGCCTTCAAAATTGTTTTTCTTTTTTGGTTAAAATTCGTGTTTCGAATAAATTTTGATTCCAAAGCAGAAAATTTACAAGCAAAACAAATTAAAAATTGGGACTTTAAAAAAAAATTTAAAGTTTAAATGGAATGGGAAAAAATTCTCTAAGTTAAAGAAAATAAAATCAAAACTCATGGTGTTTCATTCGTTTTTTTTTCCCTAAAGAAAAAGTTTAAGAAAATTAATTTTTTTTTTTTTCTTATTCCTTAAATGTCAGAACTCTTTGTAAATTATAACTTTCAAACGACTTTTCAATTTAATACAAAAAGAGTAGGTATATAAGAAAAAACTAATTTTAGATTTGTACTAACGCCATGTTATTTTTAGTATGAACAATATTTATTACATGCATTGGTTTATTAAACCCTGCATTGCTCAGTTCTGAGTCGAAGAAGTCTATTCGAAAATAAAAACTAAAAATCTAACTGTAAAATATTTTATTTATTTATTAGATATCATGGTATATGAATGAACCAGGTTGCTGTAACTCCTGTTTCCAATTTGAAGTGTGGGGTGCTTTTATGATGTATATATTTATTTTATTATTTAAATATAATCTGATCAGAGTTAGAACACGAGACCTTCCGTTTGAAAGGCCGCCGTCCTAACCTACTACTATTGCGTCAGATCCAAAAAAATATTCTCTATATTTAGTTAATTAGGAAAAGTACTCTATGGATAGATTATACTCCTGACAGTAGTTAGCGGTGCAATTGTATTGGTGCATTTTATCCCGCGAAAGATTCTAGTAAAAACAAAAGTTTCTTAGGCCTTGCCAACTCAGAAAGCAGGCGAGAGATATTTTACCGGACGATTTTCTGTGGACAAATGGTTATATAATTTTGCGTTCACTTCAGGCTCTTTTGTATGGCCAGTTATATAAAATCCAATGTGTTTAAATTAGTTTTAAATAAGTCACCCGCAAAAATATTGCCCGGCACCTTTCTGCGTGCCCAAGAACTAATGATTAATTTTTTAAAATCAGAATACTGAAAAAAAACCGTCAGTATTATAGGGTTAAAGCATTACTAGAATTATGTTTTGTAAAATTTTTTCTTGCAAGGAAAAATATTTGTTATTCTCATTTTCATATGATTCACAATTTTGAATTCCTGCTAAACATCCATATCTTGGAAAAAAAGTCACTTGGCTTTTTTTTTCTTTAACGGAAAATTACAGTGAGAAATTTTAATTTTCTGACTTACAGATGCTTTGGGAATTATTTAAGGGAAAATGAATTTAAAAAAATCTCAATAGAGCTTCAAAATCAGTTGAATATGATGTGTATATGGTTTTATATCAGAGGCAACATAATAATACAATTTTTTTTTAAAAGTATTGATTAATCAGGAATCGAATTCATGAATGACAATAAGCAAATCAAGTGGTATCTACATTATTATTGTTCATTATAAAGGTATATTTTGTGTTAAAGATTCAAGCTCTTGTTGTGCAAATATTTGAAATAAAATAAATATAAAGTAAAATTTTCTTAAAGATTTCCTTAATGATTTTTTTTTTTTTAAATTTTAGATAAAGACGGTTTTGGTTTAGTGGATTTCTATGCATAGAAAGAATGGGGGAACAGAAGTATCAACAACAAACAAAGCTGCCTATAGTAGAAAAAGCGCATGGAACAATTGCGAAAAAGCAAGGGCGACGAAAATGATAGGTTATAACCTTTTCTTCTATAGTACATAATATAGAAAAAAAGCTTAAACCATTGCAAATTACAACACTGTAACGTTTTTTACTGCTTTTTCACAAATAGTGGACAAATGGCAAAGAGAAATGTGCCGATTTCTCTGACGTAACACAGTAGGCAATTAAGCAATGACGGTTAACAGATGAAAAATGAGTAATGAGTCAAATATAGAGATAGGCAGAACCCATTCTGATAAAATAAATTCTCAAAACATAACTTATACCAATGGTACTGGAACATTTCTGGAAGAGGATACTATTACCCTTTGAATTATAATTTATTCTTCGAAACGAAGATATTTATACTCGTACTAACGTAGGTCTAAATATAAAATTTAGCATTGCGTTTATAGCGCTGTAAAAGAGACAATATAGATCAATTCAGGAGTAAGCATCGGATCAGAATCGGAAAAGTGAACTTTTTTGAAGTTTGAAAAGCTGTAGCTCAGTAATCTTGCAATTCGTTGTTATGCTGCAGTCTACTACCTTAGACAGTATTTCCTATCCTCTTTATATAAATGGCTTTTTGTAATTCAATATCAATTAAAGAACGAAAGCTAATTTACTAAACTACAAACTCTTTGTTCCTTATCATTTAAAAAAAAAAACTTATTTACTAGAACGAATTCTCAGCAGACTCCTCATTTCAGCGGTTTTAAAAGAAATTCTATTGGTATCATAATTTTAAGAAAACACATGTATTTGTTTTGGGTCTACAATTTCCTCTAGTTTAATAAGCACTAAGTAGTTATCAGGTAGGTTACAACGTGTAAAACGATATATTGACAAAAAAAAGAAAACGCGAAAAAGATTACAATATGTAACGGAATGGAGTACGGTGGAAAAAAGTTTCTTTTGTTTTTTATGATGTCAAATAAAATTTTGGAACATAAGGTAACTAAATGTAATAAAAGTAATAATATATGTATGTATTTAAATAAGAAAATATATCTGATGGATAATTATAATAGTCTGGGTCACATAATGTATACAGTGAGAAAGAGTTTTTTTCTTAAAAAGTTTCCAGACATATTTATTATTTTTTATTCTTAAGAAAAGAACGAAACTCTGTATGCCGCAAAATCCCCAGACTAATGTAAGTTAAAATATAAATCTTAACTTTTATTTTTTATTTAATATTTTTGATAGTTTATTTGTTTTTTTTTTAGCGGAATATTAAATATTATTAACAGAAGACTGTTTGTAAAAGGAAAGGAACGAATTTGTACATAAGGTGCTCTCTCAAAAAGGTTATTTTAAAATTATGATTTGTCATAACTGAAAAAGCCTATCTATACCATAAGTACATGCTGAAGCAGGAGTTTAGCTGGTGGCGCGAAATAAAGCCATACGAAATAAAGCCATAAAATGACATTATGGCTTTATTTCGCATTCAAATGCGAAATAAAGCCATATCGCCAATTTTTTCGCGTATGGCTTTATTTCGCATTTGAATGCGAAATAAAGCCATATCATTTTCTAAAATTTTACGAAATAAAGCCATATAGTAAAATTGATACAAATTCTAGTTTAATAGTAAACAAAGTAAAAAAAAAATAAAAATTAATAAGTTCCTAATTTTTTTAATACACTGTAATAAAACATGTTAAATAATATTATATTTTCATTACGGGGGCTGCCGCCCCCGAACCCCCGCTAACTCAATTATTGAAGCTAGATTTTGAATCCAACACTAAAATGAAAAGAATGGTATAAGAATTCGGATACCTAATTCATTAAAAAAATTAATAAGTTTCTAATTTTTTTAATACACTGTAATAAAACATGTTAAATAATATTATATTTTCATCCCCGCGAACCCCCGCTAACTCAATTATTGAAGCTAGATTTTGAATCCAACACTAAAATGAAAAGAATGGTTAAGAATTCGGATACCTAATTCATTAAAAAAATTAATAAGTTTCTAATTTTTTTAATACACTGTAATAAAACATGTTAAATAATATTATATTTTCATTACGGGGGCTGCCGCTAACTCAATTATTGAAACTAGATTTTGAATCCAACAGTATAATGAAAAGAATGGTATGAGAATTCGGCATAGCTATTTCATACAAAAAATAATCAACCCTAATTAATAAATATAAATATTCTGAAAAAGGGGGCAATCCTGCTTTTGAATCCAACTCCAAAATCCCTCCTAATTGAGAATCCCACATATACACATATATATAAATATTCTGGAAAAAGCGTAAAGCCCTGCTTTTGAATCCAACTAACAATCCCACATATACACATATATAAATATTCTGGAAAAAGCGTCAATCCTGCTTTTGAATCCAACTCTAAAATCCCTCCTAATTGAGAATCCCACATATACACATATATAAATATTCTGGAAAAAGCGTAAAACCCTGCTTTTGAAACCAACTCTAAAACTCCTTCCTAACTATTTAAATAAAAAAGTTTGGAAAATTAAATTGCTTCTATTTTCACAAATAAAATTACATTTTAATTTCGCAATTGAATGCGAATTAAAGCCATACGCGAAAAAATTGGCGATATGGCTTTATTTCGCATTTGAATGCGAAATAAAGCCACAATGTCATTTTATGGCTTTATTTCGTATGGCTTTATTTCAGGGCGCCGTTTAGCTTGCTAGACATATTAGATTCTTGTACTTAAAATTGATCCTAAGAATTTCAATTGGTTCAGATAGAATATCTCGGTTTTTAAAATCATATAAATCAAAAAATCGTTTTTTTTTCAAATCTCGAAAATTAAAATCTCGTTTTTTTCAAATCTCGAAATTAAAAAACTAGTTTGAGTTATACTACAGCATTTCTGTATCTGCGAGTTTTATTTTCTAATTAAATTATTTGTTTATATTAATAGATATTCTTATTTTAGATTTTGGTAAGGCAATTTCTTTGAACCTGATGGCGAATGGTGGCTGAATCAAATATATAAAATCAGATAAAAGTTTTTTTCTGGTATTGGAATCCGGGTCCCGAATGAGAGGTTAAGATTCACATCATTGTGTCACCCAGATCGGCTTTTTTTAAATTATAACTTTAAGAATTGGAAAACAAATATTTAAATGATAGTCCTGAATCCGATGCTTTGCAACTTGTGAAACTATACAAAGTTGAAATAGAAAATGTCGAGCAAAGAAATGTAAGAAGCATCTTCGCAAAGCTTTAAATTTTTCGTGCAAAAATCGGGGTATTGAGCATATTTTTTTTGACCTTCTTAAAATTTGCAAAATTGAAAAATTTTGATATTATTCGAGCGTTGCTCGGTTAATAGAAGTTAATTTGAAGTATCAGGAAAAAGGTGTTTTAAAAAATTGAGATACTTCTGACCAAGCCTTAATATTAAGCTTATTAAATACAGGTTGCATGTAGTTTTCTTGCAAGTACTTTACAAAATTTAGTCAAACTTAAATATTAAAAATTCAAATAATAATATTTCCCAGCCAAGTGACGTCATATCATGTGTTTTTAAAAGATTTAATACGTTCGGATGGATATCTGAGAGTTAAAAAAGGGGAACCGATTTCCGGATTCCATGGGCTTTAAATTCCAATGCCACCGCATTTAAATGGGTATCATGAAATTGTTTTTTATCAAAAACATAATTTACTTAAATATCATTATTTTAGATTAAGTAAAATAAAACTTCATTGCAAACATTATAATTCACTTGAACAAAAATCGGTAGTATCTATTCAAATTATTAAAATTATTTTATGATAAATTGATATCTATAGAGTTCTATAGTAAAAATCTTAGATTACAAATTTAGAAGATTGTAGAAGGGAAGACTGTCTCAACTCTGGGGTACCCATATGACCGTAATATAAAAATTATATCATCCGGTTAATTACTTTTGGCAAAATTTTAAATATACAACTTATTAGACATTCAGTTATGAACAAAAAAAAAAAATGTAAGTAGAAAGGCAGCTCTTCGCACATCTTCCACTATACCAACTTTATTTTATTCAGACGCTGGCCAAATTTCAAACATCCAGCTTTATTATGTAAAAAGTAATGCTCATGTAGAATAAGAAGTTGTGTGGCAACTACTCGAACCCAATGCAGTAGTCCAACCAAATTTTGCAGTAACTTTGACCATTACACTAAATTTTTTTGGCAAAATTTCAGGCACCCAGCTTCATTAGGTGTAGAGTAATGGTCATACAAAAGAAGAAGTTGTATGGCAGCTACTCGAACCCACTGTAGTTGACCAACCACCAGACCATTTTGCAGAAGCTTAGGCCACAATACGAAACTATTTTTGGAAAAATTTCAGACACCCAGCTTTAATAGGCATAGAATAATGGGCATATAAAAAAAAAAGATGTAGGGCAGGTACTCGAACCTGTGGACCAAAATGGCTGGATTTGAATAACGATGACGGCTATTGCATAAAAATGAATTTATGAAAATTTAAAAATTCCTGCTTTTTTTTTTGAGTTACCTTGCAAACGGACAGACAGACGGACATGCGGACGGACATACATACATACGGATTTACTTTTCGATTCTGTTCCGATGCATCCTCGTTTTCTGCGTCACAAACGTAATGGCAAATTTAGTATACCCTTTGGACTTTTAGTTATACGGGTATAAAAAATGTTTTTTAACTTGAGTTTGTCGTAGACAGTAACCATCAATCAATAACTAAACAAATACTTTAACACTTAACATTTATATGAAGTATATCTATATATGTATGGTACTTACCACTACATATTAAATTAAAAATTGAAAAACTTTTCCATTTTCAATAATTCTTTTGTTTAGGTGTTAGAAAATTAAATTGAATAAAAAATGTGTTGGCATTAAAAGTATACAATTACAAATTTACTATCTAAATATGCTCTTAGTACATTATGAATATATATGTATATATATATTATGTAGAATTGAATTGTTGGTATAAAATCACAAATATAAACAAAAATATAGAAATAAGTTTCAATCAAAATATTATTTTGCCAATATTTACAAACAACTTTTAATTCAAATGTTTATTTAAAAGAAAAAGAAAGAACTATATATAAAGTAAAATGAAACCCTAAATCAATGTTAGAGGTTTTTAGTTGTCTGAGCCAAAAAATTGTCCAGACTATTTACTTTTTTGTACAATAAAATGATAAGTAAACAAAAACTAACAACCATCCCATTAATCTATATACTTACATAGATTTTATTTATTTCTATACACTAGTTGAAGTGGTTTAAGATGTCAAACTCATTTTTAAAGTGTATATATGTAAGTATAAAGATTTACACTTGTTAATTGCTTAATTTTAAATGCAAAGAAATAGTTTACTATTAAAATTAGTGTTCAGTTACTATTTATTTGATTAGATAATCTATGAGTTACCTAGTAAGATAGATTAAATTGATTGAAGGTGGTAAATTATTTAACTATAATCAATTAGTCCAGCTTATATTTTGTGCTTCCATTTACATCTGCTTTTGCTTTCCTGATATTTCTGGGTCTGCCTACATTTCTCTTAATTTGAAGTTACTCAATCTAGAGCTTGGGATATGCAATTTATGTCGATTTTCAAAATGTTGTTTCTTAAAAAGTAGACTTTCAAAATGTCGATTTTTTTATTTTGGGTTGAGGGAATTTAGAGTTGCTTTCAAAATCAGGGAATTCCCTTTTTTTAAGAACATTTGTGCATACACTTTGTCAAAGTAAATATTTTGACAGTCGACTATTTGGAAGGCGACTTTTTTGGGAGACAATTTTTTGTTCAAGTTGACATATTTGAAGTCGATCAGTTGGAAATCAATATTTTGCAAATTGACATAAACTCGAAATTTAAAGCTTACGAGGGAATAAAATATTGGAAAGCCACCCATTGAAACTGTGCAATGTTTTTTGATTAGTTTCCAACTTTAACACACCAAAACCACACCCTTTTTAAACCAAACTTTAAGATGTAACCTGTGATACAAATGTTCAGTTTGGTTACAGGAATGGGGATATGGAAGGATTTGGGATTACGGTGAAAGTTATTTGGGATTTCTGGATTATGGAGATGGGGAAAATTGAATGGGATATTTAGAAGAAAGATGTTAATGTTCTTCTTAATTTGACCAAATTTGGGGAACACATTCGGTGGAATATTGTTACAAAAACGTGATGAGTACATGAACAACGAATTTCCATAAGCCGTGTTACGCCATCTGGTTAGGTTTTTGATTTGACTTTAGATAGAATCTTTCTTTCTAATGCTCTTAGATATTATGTTTGGCAAGATTATCTGCTAAATTATTCTGAATCAATTGTTTAGGAAGACCAGTAGTAGCTTCTTTGTTAGATTGTTTTGAAAACCAGGCAGAAATTCAAAATTAAATGTATAGTATTCGTAAAAACAGCTTGTTAGTAAGAGTGCGGAAAGTTTTTGATATTTAAATAATTTGATTTTAAGAATTAGAAAATTGTCTCTGAATAAACAGTCTCCATACAAAGGGTATTTTGCGGCCCCTGTCCCCTAGAATTAATTTCAAAATTCTATGAAAATCTAAAAAAAAATTTTGTGGTAAGTAACATGATATACGTTTTATAAGTCTGAATTTTTTTAAGTATATCTAAACAGTTTAAGCTTTAACTGAAGAATTTTTCATTTTAAATGAATTTCTTTTACTTTAAATGAAAACATTTTTAAAATGAAATGTGCTGAAATGAAGGATGAATCTTTAGATAAACAGTGATTGATTTTTAAGCTCCATAGTAACCCTTTGATAATATCCACCTCTACTGTAATCTATTTTATTAAGATGTCTATAAGGAACTTAATGCTCTCTGCAAATTATACTGTTTGAATTTCATAAGGCGCTCTCACTCCAATTTAAACAGATATTCGCTTTCAACAGTTTTCAATTCGCTTTCAACAGCTATTCCCGGAACTAAACTAAGAAATGACAGACAAACGGCCAAATTTACAATGAGAAAATTCAAAAATCAGTAAAAACTTCAATTCGGTAAGAATGAAAATTTTATGGTAAGAACTGAAATGCAAAAAAAAAACAAATGGAAAAATTGAAAATTATTTTTAATAAAAAAATGTGAAACAGACAGAAATAAAAAAAGAAGGATTAAAAGATGACCAGGTTTTTGTAATTGAGAATGAGATAAAATCTGAGAATAAGTTTTTGGGTAAATATTGATATTTTAAGGTTTTAAAAAATGTTAATAGGAACCCTTATCAATGTTTATACTCAAAATATTATTTATTTTGCACTTATATTTTCAAAAATTTAAATTATTTTAATTTTCATATACTTACAATTATTTACCTTACACTTACATAATGACTAATGTTTCTCAAGTATTATATAAAACAAATTGGTATTGAAAATTATTAAAATTTTAAATAATTATCATTATTTCAGTGACCTTTACTTTAAACAATGTTGGAGAAATTTAAATTTATTATGTGGTAATATTTTAACTTCAAATGAAATCTATAATTAAACTGAATTGCAAAAATTGCATACTTTTAGGATGTTTGAATATCTAACCAATGTCGTAGTAATAAAGACGCCAACTTTCATGTGCAAAGTCTCGGCTTCAAACCTCGGTCAGATCATATTATATAATAAAAAAATATCGTAAAATTGTATAATTATATAAGATCAGATTTAATTTAAATATATAATATCTTTTGTGTAGGATAATAGATGAATAATTTACATTTCTGTATTTATAATATTATAGAATACCTACAGCCGAGTAATCAACGGCTTAGTCAATATGACGATTAAATAAACTGAAGTATAGTCTAAATAGACTTGGTGAATGCCCTATATTCCTAAAAGGAGTGGAAAAGCAATAAAAAATCAAGGAAGAGTGTAGTAGAATAGACTGTGTCAACTTTGGGAAACCGGTATGACCGTAATATAAACATTATATTATCCGGTTAATTACTTTTGGCAAAATTTCAAACATTCAGCTTTATTAGGTGTAGTGTAATGCTCATATAAAAAAAGGAGTTGTATGGCAGATATTCGAACCTTCTGCAGTAGGCCATCCCAGCTCCTTTATTTTTTGAGTTATCGTGTGGACGGACGCACGGATATGCATAGTTAAATCGATTTATTTTTCGATCCTGATCCGATCCATACACTTGAGTCTATATCTACACCCCCTTACTTCTTTGCGTCACAAGCGTACTGAAAAATTTAGTATTGGTACCCTTTTAAATAATTAAAATTAAATAATTAGTCAAAAGGGTACCTATGCTAAAGGGTACCTAAATAAAATCTTAAAATAAATTGAAAACATTTTTAGAAATAAGTAATCCAAATCAATCACTCTAGCAACTAGCAACTCTGTTAAAAATCTAGTATTTTATTTTTCAAAACCAAATTTCCAAAAATGTATTTATTACAATAGGGAAACAATGAGTTTAAAGTTTGTACATTACAATCTAAATATAAATACAAGAACATCATCGTTGATTTTTATACTTTTTCATACTGTAAAAGTTGGCCCTGAATTGTGTTATTTCTTCATTTCAATTGAATCTGCAAATAAGTAAATGGAAGTTTTTAAAGAAGAATTTTAAAATTATATTCGAAATCAGAGTATTCCCCTCTTTCAGATTATTTATATTTACGTGTAATACGTGTAGGTTGATTTTTTTGACATTCTGAATTAAGATAGATTCTTAAGTTGCATTCGAAATTCTGGAAAAGGGGATTATCTACCCTGTTTGAATTTAGTTCTAAAATCCCACCAGAATGTTATCTTTATAAAATAATTAACAATCCATGGCTTTATTTCTAGGAAATTAGATTGAAATAGAAATACGCCTTGGCGCTTTAATATGCAGGTATTAATGCAGTTCACCGGTCAAGGAGATAATATACCAAATTTATCATTAGGTTTGTGACGCCAAAAATTAGGAAGCGAAGGATACTTTTTTTTGTATACAAAAGTCGTCTTTTTTATTAAAATCCGAAATCCAGCCACTTTGTTCAACGGATTCAAATAGCTGTCATTCAACCTCTTTTAATAAATATGTAACAGAATCTAAATACTTCTGGGTATCTAAAATTTCGCCAAAAATTTATTAAATTTAATGAGTAACATCTGCACAAATAGTAGTTGGTGTAGTGTTTCAGGTTAAAATAGCTGCTACACAACTTATATTTTTTTTATTCATAACCTCGTAACCCAAACTCTAGATAATCCTATAAGTCCAGTTATGAATCGAAATCGTTCAAATTTTGTATATTCGTTTTATATTAGCTGTAAATTATTTTAAAACCGCCTGCTTAAAGTCTGTAGACAAATAATTTTCCAATTCATCCAAAATTTCATTTCAAGTTAGCCCACTGAAAACAAAATATGAAATGCATTTTGTTAAAAAAGTTGCTTATAGTCCTGGTAGACTACATGTAGTCTACACAACTTCCAACAGTTATCTTTGGCGTTAATATACTTTTTCTGATTTTTTTAAAACCAATATAGTTTCTTGTAAATATTTCAATCATGTTTGCAAAAAGAAATAGAAAAAAACATTGCAACTGTTAAACTAAAGCTTACCTTATTTTATTCATCTTAGCTAAAAATAATATTTGCAAAATTCTAACACTTCAACACTTTAAAACTCTTAACTTGACTAAAATTAAAAATTAACTTGAACGAAAAATCTCAAGGCCTATATTTCTAAATATAATTTATTGCATAAAAACATTAACATTTGAAAAAAGCAATGCAATATTGATAGCAATTATACATAGACTACATGTAGTCTACTAGGATAATCTGAAATAATATTGTTAATATTACGTTTATCCTTGAATCATAGAGTCGACACACTCTACACCTTTTTGCTTCAATTATAATTAGTTAAGTTATTATTAATTTTTTTATTAATTAAGTTATTTAGAATAAAGTATGTAATGATTAAATCTAAATTTTAATTAATTCACCAGTCCCAATAAACTTTTATAATCAAATTTAATATAAATCTAAAATTTTTTATTATTAAATTAGCTAAGTCATTCCGTCACTGACCACTTCCACCTGTTTTATATTTTCACAATTAAAGAGTGGAGATTTAAAAAATAACTTGAAATGACAATAACTTTAAATCTAATATACTTTCAGAATTCCAGAAAAATTTTAAAAATCAAAAAAAAATTCTTAAAAAACAAATAAAAAAAATCTCGATGCTGGAAATAAAAAGTTTTTTAAAAGATTTTGTTTTTTTAAACTATGCGTACTTCACAATGATTATTAGTAATACTTTTACCGCAAATCTGTGATTTAAAGTTATTAAGTACGTACCATCTTTTTTTTTTGTGTAATTTTCTTAGTACAAGTTGTCGTAAAATATAAATCACTATTAAAAGTTTTCTTGTGCAAATTAATGACAAGTCATGCTGAACAGAATAAAATATTTAAAAAAAAAAGTTAGCGTATTACTTCTACTATAGGATACTCCTTATTAGAAGAATTATTAAAGACTCTGCTTAAAGGTTATACAGTTTTTTAATTTTCGCAAAATACCGGAATTCTAGGAAAGGTTTTTTTATAAATGGATGAGAGGAAGAAAATAAAGGTATATTGGTCGATAGATGAGAGCTAGCCGATAAAATGGAAACGAAACCTTAAACCTTCTTTTTAAATTGCCAATTATAAGGTAAACTGGATGTAGATTACTCTGGAAGTAGTTACTGCGCATAAGATCATGAATACATAAATGCCAATTGTAAGGTAGACTGGATGTAGATTACCCTGGATGTAGTTCTGTGCATAAAATCATGAATACTGTTAAATGTTACTGCATAAAATCATGAATACTGTCAAAATATTGTTAAATGTTGTGCGCCATCTATTATCTTACGTAAGAGTTATTTATATATTATTTATATAAACTATAACGGTATAGTTATTTAATATTTTACAATATTTTCTTTTATTAGATATTATCTGACGGAGGTTTGGTTTTGAAACCTTTCCCCGGACCTCATCTGACGAGTATTTGAATCCAAGGTCGAAATGTCGACGTTTTTAGCACTACTAACTGATGGTACTGAAGATATATCAAACTCTATCTTTTAATAAATTTTCTCTTTAAAGTTTCCCAAAACTTTTAAGATTAAAAAAATTTTAGGATCAGGGAACTCATTAACCTGAAGTTGTAACATCTTCTGAACGGAACGTTTGGTTTAAAATATGGTTTGTCATGAACCGAAAAAACATTAACAAGAATATGCAAAAAAAAAAATCTAACTGTTTAACTTGAATTTTTTTTTTAAAAAAATATAAATGTATATGTGTGCGTTTTGTTTTTACTTTAAATTTAAGGAAAAAATTTGCTGCCAAAATATTGTTCTTTATAATTTTTAATATACATTTTTTTACAGTTACATTACATTCAAACACTAAGAAAATTTTGAACTGTCAAGTAAAAACTTTTTATATTTAGCAGAGAAAAAAAAAAAAACAAAACGCTATTGCCATCTCATTTTTGCAAAATTTTTTATTCTTCATCTTTTCTGAAGTGTAGGTATATATATATACATCAACCGAGTAATTAATATTCAAGTGGTGTCATGTCATATTGACTTTTAAAAGTAAATAAAATATTTCGTGAAAGTAATTAATTTGTTTTGTTTGACATGTTTCAAAGATTTTCATGAAAATCTTTAGAATTTAAATTAAAGTGGGAGGAAATGATTTTATGAATTGAGATAAGATTGAGAAAATGTTGATATTAAATAAGTTATAGTATAATTTTAATAAAGATATATAGAGTAAATTATATAATATGTAGACCTAATTCAATAGAAAACTTGTATAGGTACCTATTACATTAAATGCTTTATAGGTTATTATAAAAGTCGATATAATATGAAACTTATAAATATTAAATGTTAGGATGAATATAGTTGCCCTATGTCAACCGTCTAATACTCGTGTGAAGCTGTTATAGTGTTTAAAAAAGTATATGTCGTCGCCACTTAAAGAACTTTTCATATTTCCATTTTATATTCCTACCAGGTAAGGACTTGATTACCCAAAGGCTCCACAGCTTTTATGACAATTACCTTATACTGTAATCTTCGGAATAACTACAGCCTTTACAAACGCTTCCATTTTGTAAAGAAATAACAATTGTGGAAATTTTAGCTAAATTTGCTCTAAATAAACTCAATCTTTGAAAATACGCTAGTTTAAAATACCCACAGGCAGATATAGAGACGTCCGAAAATCGATTTACTTGTTAATTCTGATTCAATCGATAAATTTGAGTGTGCATCTATAATAACTGGGCTGAACCATTTCAAACGAAGGGGCTTTTAATATTTCATCGACTATCATTCACATGAGTTTTAAAACTAATTACTAATTACTTGTTTTAGATCCAGTTCCCCTTTATAAATATTAGAAAATATTATAGTTTAAATTTAAAAACGAGAACAAAGATAACGGGAAAGATGCAAAAGGTCTAAATTGGGAAATATCTTATGGTAAGTTACAAAATAATGGTCTTACGCTTTTTTCATAATATTTATGTGTATGGCCGTTTCTGATGCTTGATTCTGAATTTGAGGGGGTTTCGACTTTGGGGATTTTTGTTATTGGGAATCTTGATTTTGCGTAATTTAGGTTTTTAGAATTTTGTCTTTGGGATTTGGTCATTGGCGATTTTTTCGTTAGGATTTCGTACTTAACTTGTATGTAACTTATGATGCTTATAGTGTTTCTTCAAAAATTTACTTTAATTTTGGACATTGTATAAAAAAATTGCAGAATAATAACTATGGAAATAAATGTGAATAAATTCACTAAAAATTTAAATTTCATTCATTTAATAAAATTTACGTAAATCATTTTGGAAAATTAAAATCAATTTTACCAAAAAAAAAAAAATTGGGTTTTTTCCCTTATTTTATTCCATTCATTTGAACTACATTTCAATATAAATCATTTCATTTCTTAATCAAATATATAATGCTAAAATAATCCATCTTATCAGAAGTCTTTAATGTATTTATTAGAATAACAAAAAATCGAATTCAGAAGTGAAATTAAAGTTTTTTTTTTTCTTATTTCTTAGTCATTGTGCCAATTTCTGAAATGTGCATTTTTTTTTATTAAAAATATAACTACGATATAATATATGGCATTCCCATATAGAGTGCCATGCTATTTTCCTAACAATTTTTCTTCTCATAACAAATGAAAATAAAAAAAGGAAAATAGAAAACTAAAATGTCATCAATGTCTTCATAGAAAAAAAAAAAAACAAACTGTAAAACTCCTATTGAAGTTTTTTTTTGTGAAACCACAAATATGCGCAATCTATGTAAATCAAACATAAAATTTTCATTTGTTTTTCCATTTTTATTTTTTTTACTG
This sequence comes from Dolichopus griseipennis, assembly GCA_963082915.1. NCBI lineage: Eukaryota > Metazoa > Arthropoda > Insecta > Diptera > Dolichopodidae > Dolichopus > Dolichopus griseipennis. Next base: position 40,576,151 of record OY720441.1, read on the forward strand.
AAAAACTTACAAATAAACCATGGAAAATTCGATAAATTTTGTTTGTTTTTTTTTTTTTATATATATTGCAGTACTATCAAATTGTCGTAAAATAAAAATTAGAAAGTACACTAGTAAGCAAAAATTAAAGGTACGAAATGTTTTATTAAATTTAATAATGAAAAACTTATTTATGAAATTACGTCGATTATACTTTGAATCGAAGATTTTCTAAAACAAAAGCAGTTAATGTAAGATAAAACTTTTTTCTAACTACAACATGCACTTGACTAGAATTTGAAAACTCAGTACTGACACTGTAGCAATAAAAATTATTTCTATGACGTTAATATCATAAATTGATAAACTTTTGGAGCGAATCGGGTAGCCGCAAGGGTCACTTCTCTAGGGTAATTTTTTGCGAATATTTTGTAAACACATAATAGTGTCAAAACAATTTATTATGAAAGTTAAAAAGTTTTATATATATATAGATGCATATTTCAAAGTTTTTAGATTTCCTCTTGTTTCTGATGCAACTGGCAAAAAATGTACCTTTAATTGATAGATAATAAAATTTTTGTGTATGCATATATATTAGAATCTTTCAAAAATCTTTTTGCAAATTGGAGTATCATAGTAATGAGCTACTTTACCTCAACTATTTACCTTACAATACAATATTGCCTTATTACGCATTACGCTTAGCTTGTAATAGCGGTTGATTCTGTATATTAATAGTATATATTTTTAATTATTGTTATCACTGTGTTGATGAAGTGAAAATCGACCACATGTGCAGTATGATTTCTAATGAAAAGTTGCTCAACAGTTCCTGATAATCTGAGTTCAGCAGTTACGACAACATAAAAATTAATTTTTACACTTTTATAGAATAAAAAAAATTGTGTTGGTATAGGTTATTTTAAATGCTGATTATTCATTATCGAAGAAGTAGTGAATCACTACTGAAGTTCCGCGAAATTAATGAAAGAACAATTTATAGTATAGTTACTGTTTAGATTGATCTGTTTCTATACCTAATAGAGAGTTACTTTTTTCCACCATTAGTAATTAAATTAAATTGGGATTTAAAATGTAAGTGGCGGAAGTTGTTATTAATAAATTTATGCGTTTTGAATAAAAAAACTAATACTCAATAGGTACCTATTTTTTTTAATTTTTCAAATAATCTTAGCAAATAGCAAAACTAATATTAATATCCCACTCAAAACGAACTGAGAAAAGTACATATTATATTCACTACTGAAATAGTATTAAAAAGAGCAACTTTCATACACCACGGAAAAGTGCTTGGAAACTGCTATCATTCACCGCTGGAAAAGTACTCAAAAAGTGCTGAAAGGAAGTAGAAAAACTTTAAAGTTTTAGTGCAAAACTGATGTATTTTTTTTTTACCATTGATTCTTCTGCACTTCTTCTGGATTATCAGGAGTAATATTAAAGAAATATATATAAATATTTTATTCCTGTTTACATTTTTAATTTTTCTTTATTTATTTGCGGACTTTCGGGATTTTGAGAAATGCTTTCATTCTATTCTCTAAGAATTTGATAGATTCCATATTAAATAAATTCTGTATCTATTATTTTGCCCTTAACTGTATTTAAATCGAAAATTTTCTCAAAAAAAACAAAAAAAAACAAATAAAAATTGAATCGAATCAAATCGAAAAGATAACAGAACTCAACTTTTCAACATATTTCATCTAACAGGATTGATTTTTGAATATGTTTTTTTTTTTTTCTTTTAAATCTTCTGCCATGTTTTCATTCCATTTTCCTTTTTTTTTTTAGTACGATACTATGTCAAGATACTTTACTTGTCGTAGTCGTTCCTTTTTCATTGATATTTTTTTGCTTGTTTTTTTTTTTTTTGGTTTCTGGAACTTTACTATACTAAGAAGAGTTAGGACATATTGAACTTCACTATAAATAAGGTGCATTTTCATAGACAAGTATACTTATCAAGTTATCATATTGAATATTATAATATAGTTTTGTATAAATTGTCATCAGAACCCGTTAGATGATAGAATGAGATGAATATAAAATCTGCAATCTAAAATAAAGTACTAAAATATATCGATGTGTGTATATCGTATATATATTGAGTATGAGGATGCTCTTTTGAACGTGCTTAGAATAAGTGGGCTTTCATTACATAACTATATATATTCGCAACCCTTGAAAATTTTCATCAAATATTATTTTCATCTGTCCCTTTCATTCGTTTTCTGTTTTTATTTTGAAAATTTGCCAGAAAATAGCAATTCTTCAAAATATTCTAATGGTGTGATGGTGGAGATTGGAGGTTGGTGGACACAATGTATTGTGGGTAAAAAATAAAGAACTAAGAAAAATGATGCAGAAGAAGTCAATATTATTTTTCCTATTATTTTTAATTTTACGATATTTTCACTTAAAATTTTCTTAAAAAAAAATTTCATTTAGTGGCACTTATTACTATTTTGTAGTTCCTACATTTTACAGTTACAAACGGTACTTGAAAGGAAATAAATAAAATTTTTTTAGTTTTTTTGTTATAGTAGGTATACAAGTATAGGAATATTTTACAGTATGGTGATTGTTATTTGAGTGTAGTTTTTGTCTGAACTAAGATTGTCCTCTTCTAGAGCTGTTTTAGATCTTAGTGAAATTTTAAATATTTGAATTGAAGGAATTTTTTTTTAAGATTTTCCAAAACGGAAATTTAGTTATCATTAATTTGATTTTTTACTTATATTCACTTTCTTTAACTCAAATTTTATAAATTTCTGCATTGCATTTTCTGTTTTTCCACTCAACTTCTACTTTTTTTTCGTAATTCCAGATAGGACGTTCTTAAGTGGATGAACGATTTTCTTATACTTTTAGGTATTCTTTGTTGCAATAAAGTGGAATCGTGATATTAGATTTGATTGAATATTTTAATTGAATTAGGTATATTCATCTATATTTTTTAAAATAATTATAAAAATATTTCAATGGATTGAATTATTAAAAATATTTATTTTTAATTAAATTTTTATGGAATTAGTTTTTTTAAAAATATATTTTGAATTGAAATATAATCAAATTTCCTTTACTTCGGCAATAATATTGATATAATTTCAGTAGCAAAGGCAGTATTTCTTAAAGTAGTAAAAGTAGTAAATAAAATTCATATTTACTTCCCTTTTTAGCACATTTTCAAAAAATTTTGTAAAAATGTGCCTATATAGCTTCACTCTGTCCGTCCGTCCGTATGTTTACAAAAACTTTTACACCGTTTGAAATAGAGTAAAGAAATTTTAACCATGGGTAGTTTTTGCAAAAAAAATAAATTCGTAGAAGAATTTTTTTCTGTAGCCCTACCTGCTACGGGGCTACAGCCCCCCAAAGTTGGGAAAAGCCCTATATTTAAATTGTTATAACAAGGGTTCTGTTAGATATATTTTCAATCTGAAAACGGCAAACGATAACTGGTTTCATAAACTTTATAAATTTTTAAAAGGCTTAAAATGTTTAGGGTTGCCATACGGTAGTAAAATTTAACATTACACAAAACTCAATTTTTGCAAAATTTTTGGCCACACATATCTTCTGAACGGTTTAAGATAGGGTTTTGAAATTTTGGGTGAAGTTAGATACCCAGAAATTAATAGGAGTCGGTTAACAAAATTTTTTTGTCAAGCCCCCTGTTTAGAAGCTATAAGGGCTCGAAAATTGAAATTTTGCTATTTTTTGGCACCTGTAACTTGAATACCTGTCCAATTTTTTTTTTTTTAATATCCAAAATTTAAAGGTCCAACATTATATTTTAACATATGTTAAAGGTTTTCTTAAATTTAAAAGCGGTTCCTTAAATTGAAGAAAGTGTCTCTCAGTTTTACCTATTTTTGCTTAGATTGTATTCTAAGTAAAATTCAAAATTTTTATTCACAATTTAATTCTTAGAACCTAAAAAAATGGAGAGGGAGGGGAAGAGTGTGGGAAGTAAGATGAAGTTAGATCCTTGAGAAACTTGGCAACCTTCTCTATTGAAAGGCTATAACAACTTTAAAATAAAAACTTTACTGTTAGCAGTAAATTTTATAAGTAAGTAGTAACTATTTCCAAGTAAATATTTCCAAAGTTAAACTCAGTATGTAATACAATATAATTTTGAAAATGTGCTTTTTTAAAAACCCTTGGTTTTTTTCATCACTTGTTTTTTTAAAATTTGTCTTTGAAAACTTTAAATTGATTTTTAATGTACTTAGAAGCGAGATAGAGCAATTCTAACGTTAATTCGTGATCACTACTAAAAATTCATGAGAACCAATTTTTTTTTAATTTAATTAAAATTTGTCTTTGAAAACTTTAAATTGATTTTTAAAGCATTTAGAAGCGAGATAGAGCAATTCTAACGTTAATTCGTGATCACTACTATAAATTCATGAGAACCAATTTTTTTAAATTTTGAAAAATTTGTCTTTGAAAAATTTAAATTGATTTTTAAAGCATTTAGAAGCGAGATAGAGCAATTCTAACGTTAATTCGTGATCACTACTAAAATTTCGAAATTTTCATAAAAAACCAAAAATTTTAATATTTTTTATAAATTTTGATAATTTTTGACCATTTTTGTCTTTGAAAACTTTAAACTCGTTTTTGAAGGCTTTAGAAGCGTCCTAGAGCAATTCTAGCTACAATTCGTGATCACTACTAAAATTTCGAAATTTTCATGAAAAACCAAAAATTTTAATATGTTTTATAATTTTTGATAATTTTTGACCATTTTTGTCTTTGAAAACTTTAAACTCGTTTTTGAAGGCTTTAGAAGCGTCCTAGAGCAATTCTAGCTATAATTCGTGATCACTACTAAAATTTCGAAATTTTTAAGAATTAACCAAAATTTTTAATATTTTTTATAGTTTTGATAAATTTTGATTATTTTTGACCATTTTTGTCTTTGAAAACTTTAAACTCGTTTTTGAAGGCTTTAGAAGCGTCCTAGAGCAATTCTAGCTATAATTCGTGATCACTATTAAAATTTCGAAATTTTTAAGAAAAACCAAAATTTTTAATATTTTTTATAATTTTGATAAATTTTGATCATTTTTGACCATTTTTGTCTTTGAAAACTTTAAACTCGTTTTTGAAGGCTTTAGAAGCGTCCTAGAGCAATTCTAGCTATAATTCGTGATCACTACTAAAATTTCGCAATTTTTAATACAAAACCAAAATTTTTTATATTTTTTATAATTTTTGATAATTTTTGACCATTTTTGTCTTTGAAAACTTCAAAC